>JAWNNH010000012.1:0-105689 GCA_035043045.1 Hirtodrosophila alboralis
AGATCGGATTGAGTCTGTTCAGATCAGTTTTTGCTTTTTGCCTTACGAGGTTTAAACTGATCCAAACCTTCGTTTACCATCGTACTCCAGTACTCTTCTCCTTCTCAATCTTCCGTTTTTAACTAATCGTAGAAAAACTCTTGGTGTTGTTTTTCTCCGGCCAGCCCGGCTAATACATCTCCTCTATTGGGTCAGAGATTTCTCTCTAACTTTCTTTAAAATTTCCTTATTTTTCTCTTACTTTTTTTCTTTGTCTCTCTTTACCTATCTTTAAATTAATCTTATTTTCCTTTTACTTATTTTCTTATTTATTTACTAACTTTTATGTTATTTTAACTTTTTTTATTAACTTTTAATGATAATCACTTTTTCAACTTTTATTACTAACTCTCTTCTGTTTAGTTTCGTGTTCAAATAATGACACTGACTAACCTGGCTGTGAGTAGGGGCATAGCTGGCCGGACTGGCAAATAAATATCCCCTGTGTCAGTGTCATTAATATTTTAAACATGTAATTTCATTAGGCTTTTTTTATCCTTCTATAACATTTAAGAAATATTATAACGTTTGCTTATCTGGGACAGCACTGATTGTCTGCCAGAATAAATAAATTAATGAATAGTTTTAAAGGACTTCAAGCTGTAATCTATACAAACGATAATTGCATGATACTTAAAAATAATGTAAAGATTCATTCAGGAAAATAGAAGCTGTCAATATCATAAGTCCCTTATCCGACCACTTAAAGAGCAATTTAGTTACCCTACGCAATAGATACCCAAGCCTATTCTCAAACGACGAAAAACTTACGTACACGACTAACGTGAGTGCGGAAATACAAACGAGTAATGAAAGTCCTGTACACTCCAAGTTCTACCAATATCCCATGTCCCTTAACAACTCTCAACATTTAGAAGATGATATCATACGACCATCGCCACTATCACCATAATTCTCCAGTATGGATTGTCAAAAAAAATTGAACGCGTCTAAGCCTATAGCTAATGTGCACAAGATTTTTTTTATTTATAAGACCTATACTCCATAAATAAACTCAACGCTACCTTGTACAGACACTCTAACAATTCTAGCTATTAGGATAAACAAAACTGAAAAAAATAAGGCGAGGTCAAACGTGTTGTTCGACACCCGCGCTGTATACCCCCCAAGCATGTTCTGGCTTATAATTTTATATAGAAGATTCCAAAAAAAAAAATCTCCTCCTACTCCTTCATGTCACCATTTCTTCCAAGAACTAATAAAAAAATTCGCAATCCATTTTTCCTTTCACTTAAGACTGACTTCATGTGTTTATTTCACTCTTACGAACTTCATCAAAACAAAATTAAAGCGATTTAAAACGATTATTTTTCATAGGCTAAACATTTTTTTTCGTAAACAATAAAAAAAACTAATTTTAATTAACTACTTAATTTATCATAAAGCGTAAATTCATGAATATTTAGTATAAATATTTTATTTAATTATTTACGTGGCTTTGGCAGTGCAGGCAGTGGCTAATTTAATTTTAATTTTTAATTTGTTTTATAGAGGGTTGAGCAACTTTCTTTAACCGGATGGCCTTTTTGCTCGGCTGTTGGTTTGTGTTGGCTGATCCTGGCGTCACCTCAGCCGGGAGGCGGCGTTACCTTCCCTGCAAGAGAAAAGCCGGAGAGAATCCAGTGGAATCGGCGATGCTGGAATTTACCGCTAGAGCGATCTCCGGAAGCAATTCATCCCACGAATTTTGATGACCTCTGATAAACTGGACCACCATAGTCTTGACCGTCCGATTCGTCCTTTCTGTTGTGTTCTCTTGGGGACAATAAGGCGCCGTATACTGGATCTCTACTCCAGGCGACTTCATGAAGGCCTTACATGATCGGCTCGTAAACTGCACGCCGTTATCACACACCAACTTTGGATAGACTCCAAATCGGCAAAGTATCCTTTCTCTGAAGGCCGTCTGTAAGTGTGCTGTCGTGGCATTTCTTAAGGGAACTGGCTCCACCCACTTAGAGAATGCGTCGTGAAAACCCAGCAGCATCGTATTCCCGTGCTTGGAACGCGGTAGCGGACCAACAAAGTCTGCACAGAGCAGAGCCCAGGACTCTTCAACTTGACGAGTGAGCATACGGCCTACCTGCTTGAACTGCTGGACATTAAACTTCTGACACTTCTCGCAACACTTCATCTAGTTGGCAGCGTCTCAAAACATTCCCGGCCAATAGTAGCGCTGCGCCAGTCGGAAGATGGTTTTCCGTACCCCTTGGTGCCCCGCTGTAGGCGCGTCATGACATTCCTGCAGCACTCGCTTACGGTTTCTTGTACTCACGCACAGTTTCCATGGCACATTATGCTCGTCATCAGCTCTGGGACCTAGATGACGGTACAGGTGCCCATTCTTAAACAGGTAGTCCTGGAAATTCTCGGGACTCTGAGCCATTCTCTCCAACATACTGGAAATCCATTTACAAGGGGATGCCTCCACCACTGCATGTTGAAATGCCTCCATAGGCTGTCTCGACAGTGCATCGGCCATTACGTTCAACTTCCCTCGGCGGTAGTGGACGTCGAATTGGAACTGCTGTAATTCTAGAGCCCAACGCGCGATCCTGCCGGAGGGACTCTCAATCGAGTTCAACCACTTGAGTGCCATATGGTCCGTTATAACATCGAAGCGGTAGCCATCCAAATAGCATCTCATTTTTCGGATGGGCCAGACTATCATTCCAGCATTCCTTTTCCGTAGCCGAATAGTTGGTTTCCGCCTTCAACAGTTTCCGGCTAGCGTAGGCGATCACGCGCTCCTGTCCATCTACAATTTGCGTTAGGATAGCACCGAGGACGAAGTCGCTTGCGTTAGTCTGGAGGGTAAGCTTTTGTGGAAAGGTCGGGACATGTCAGAACCGGGGCAGTCGTCAGAATCTTCTTTAGGTAGTCTAGAGCTTCCTGTTGTTCTGCATCCCACGACCACTTCCGTCCCTTCTTCAGCAACGCCGTCATCGGTTGTAAATATAAACGACGCAAAGTTCAGCACAAACTGACGATCCAAGGACGCCATCCTAAGGCATTGCCGGAGCTCCTTGAGGTTCGTTGGTGGCTTGAACTTCTGGATCGCTGCGACTTTATCCGGATCAGTATTTATGCCTTAATCGCTCACCACGTGTCCCAAATACACCAACTGCTTCTTGAAGAATGAACACTTTTTCCGGAACACCTCCTTCATATTGGACATATGCTGCTCCTTCGTGGCTCCTATGACGACGATGTCGTCGAGGTACGCAAACGCGTGTGTCTCCATCTCCGGCCCGATGACAGTATCCAAGGACCTTTTGAAATGTGGCTAACGCGGAATAAGCCTCGTCCGGGCACCGTAAACGCCGTATATTGCTTGCTCTCACGCGCCATCGGGATTTGGCAATATCCCTGTTTCAGATCCAGCGTTGAGATATAGCGGGCATGCCGCAGACGCTACAGAATATGGTTAATTCTAGTTACAGGATAGGCGTCTGGAAACGAGTGTGCGTTGAGTTGCCTGTAGTCGATACACATACGCCATTCGCCTGTCTTCTTTTTGACTAAGACGATAGGCGCACTGTGCGGACTTGTTATATCCTTTTCGGTTGACGACCTTACATCTTCCGAAGGCGATCGTTTATCGTTCTCCGATTCTACCTTGGCTCTGCGTTTCTGAGCCCGTACCTTCCTTACTGCTTTTCGCTCCGTCGATTTTGTCTGCGCCTCCCTTTTCAACTGGGGTTTGCCCTTGGCGCTTTCTAAGTTCCAAGGGGTCCGCTGTCTTCCTTGTCGGTAATCCTCTCCCTTGCAAGAAATAATTCCGCGTATCCACATTGAATCATAGTGCCGACCGCGCACAAGAAATTCATGCCCAGGATCAACTGGTCCAGAATAGAGCTCATGACAAGTTATAACATCTCCACCTTCCGTCCGGCCAATCCGATTTCGATCCTTAATACTCGCTTTATTTCTAGGGCTGACCCATCCGCCAGCCGGATTTGAGCTTAAACCTCTTGCATTTTCCCATGCGGCATCAGCTTCTGAACACACCTCTCGCTCATAAAGCTCCTAGTTGCGCCCGTATTGTAGCTGATAGTTTAGCTCCTCCTACTTCTACCGTGGCTACGACACTCAACGGTCCGTCTACATTCGGGTTGTAGGGGCGCTGGCGGCGACCCAGTCCCGGTCTAGGTGACGCCTCTGCGAGTCGTGTGTCGAAAGCTGGATTCTTTCCTTGCGCGATCCTTCTGTGTGTAGCCTCCTCGCACTGGACTGTTGCTGGTGTTGGGATTACTCCTCTTCTCTGCTCCTCCAGGGCCGGTTGCGGGGCTGCTCGGAAAGGGTTGTATGGCGCATGCGGAGCGTTACTTACGTTTTTTTATCCTGTCCGCAGCTGATCGTGTGTGGCTCGCGCATCTGCAAATACATACTCCTGGCTTTGCCTTCTTACACTATCATAGCCAACTCCAGGTTCTCCAAATATCGTGGCGGCAGGAAAAACTCCAGGAACTCCGTCCGGAAAACGATCCATGTCGCGCCTCGAAGCCGGCTTGTTAGAAACCAGCGAGCCGCCCTATCCGTCAGCACGTCCATGACACGGGGCAATCTATCCAGATCTATGCCGTAGGAAATGGCTCGCTCCTCCAGTAACTCCAAGAATGACAAGGGATCTGTCCGCCCGTCAAACCGTAAGCCCCATTTCCGCACCTGTTCGGGCAAGTTCATGTATCCTCTCGTCTCAGGCTGTAGGCGTGGCATAGGGGATTCGGTAACAGCCACCGAATGTGCTCGGGGTACTGCCTCTTCGGGACCGTTACCCCTTCCTCCATAGCCGCCGCCTACCTGTATCTGCGGGACAGCCAGATTCTGTTTGAAGGCGCCGGGACGCATACGAAATTCCTCTACCCTCCCGTTTCGGTCTAAGCCGAACTCAAGGGCTAAGTCTTCCAACTCTTCCTTGCTACGAAAATGGACACAACGGCCCCTACTCCGGGTTCTTACACCCACTAGTGTCCATAGTTCGTTACTGTCGGCGCGTCCCTTTTTATTCGGTTTATTCCTTTTAATTGTTTTTAAAATAAGCCATTTTTTTTTCTTTTTTTAAATTTAATTTTATGACGAATTTTCCTTTTCTTTTTTTCTTTGTTCGTTTATTATACCGTTTATTTAAAATTTTAATCTTATTTCCACAATAATTTTACTTCTTTATATATTAACTATTTTTATTCATTTATTCTCATTTATTTTCTTATTATATTTTATTTATTCTTTTACTTTATTTATGTTTTATTTATTTTAAATTTTATCATATTTTATTTATTTTTAATTTATTTTAAATAAACCGACTCTAACACGGTTTATAGAATGCAACACCGTCCCACCCGCCAAGCTATGTAAATAGCATATTGATCATTGTAATTATATAGTAAATCGACACTGTTAACCAAAAATCAACATAGTAAGTTAATAAAGTTAAATTGATCACAATACTACTCGTAATCATTTAGGTATTGCATTAGCAATATCGTTAATTCATTCGCGAAGATTTTATGTCTGTCAGTCACTCTCTCGCGTTCCTATGCTCCAATTGGTACGCGGAACCTAAATGCAGACATACAATTTAAGTCAAAACGCACAATAAATAAGAATTTCGTTAATGCAAATACACAAACACAAACTTCTGAATATATTTTAAATAACATTAAAATTTTTTTACTTTTAAACAACTTTTACTTTGACTTATAAATAAAAACTTATAAATAAAAAGTAAAAAAAAAGTAATAATGAGAACTAACAAAAAAAAAACGTGTACGTAAATCCGGATTTGAACCGGGGACCCAACACTTGCTTGGAAGATCTCAAGCACATACGCCACCACATCTGTTGTGTGCCAACTGGCAAAAGTTGTATAAGTTAACACGCGCCAACACAAATGTGCTGACCAGGCTGCCAGACCGGACGCCGTTGGAACAAAGTTGGCAACGAAAGTTGACACCCGCATGCAAGCGCTGAGTGATCTACACAAGAATGGTCACGAGGCGATTCTCGAAGATACATTAATATTATAATTTGGGATCTTTTTTACTGGCGCCCATTAGTAACGATACCCGTTATGTTTAAGCCTCAGAGTGCTAACGCCGCGAGACCAAATAATCTAACGAGTGCGGATTTTTTTCTAAATAAAATTACACACAAAACAAAGTGAAAATTTTCTACAAAAATTCAACAACAAAAGTGAAAAAAATTAATATCAACTACAAATTAAATAAATGCCTAAAAAATAAAACCCCAGGGAAAGCTGAGCGAGTTACGGCTAAAATATAAAAAGAAAACAACAAACAACTGCCAAAAAATAAATCCCCAGCAAAAGCTGAGCGAGTTACGCAAAAAGAACATATCAACATCAAAAAAAAAATAGTTTCATCGTTCCTAGCGACGCATTGGCTACCGACTGCTACAGAGGATCAAATTAAAGAAATTTTTATCACAGCAGAAACATAAACATGCCAGTGAAATGTTCATTTTGCAAAAAAAAATAGATAAATACCTGTCCAGGATAATTTTGATAGAATATTTAGAGAAGAACTTGCTATTGTTTATAATTAAGTCCTTTGAAAATTTAACGTCCTTTCGTGTCGGTTGTAAATTTTTGTTTTGCGTTTTTCATAGAGGACAGATTGCATCGGACAACGATGGCGAAGTCGACTTAATACCCTCCTTTTTAGAAACAAGAAAAGTTAGAATAATGACTGAACAGATAATAGTAGAGATGCAGGAGTGCCTTACACAACAGGCAACAATAACAGATGAGCTGAGTAGACTTAGGGTGGTGGCACCAAAAGTCGAGGTATTTAAGGATGCTAAGATTCGGCAGGGTGATAAGTGTGATGAACCTTTGGACGTAGTAAAGTCCATTCCCGAATTTGATGGGAAACAGGAAAGCTATGTCTCTTGGAGACAAGCGGCGAGTAACGCCTACAAAGTTTTCGAGCCCTACAACGGGAGCTCTCGCCATTATCAGCCTATCGCAATAATTCGAAACAAAACCAGAGGACCAACAGATGCAGTGCTGGCATCTTTCAATACTGTTCTGAATTTTAAGGCGATTATTGCAAGATTGGACTTCACATTCGCCGATAAAACACTGGCATGTGATCCAACAGGAACTTAGTACTCTAAGACAGGGCGATATGCCCCTATTAAAATACTATGATGACGTTGAAAGAAAGTTGACTTTACTGACGAACAAGACCTTAATGACGCACGACCCCGCCAGCGGCAGTCCTAAATGAAAAATACAGAAACGATGCGCTTCACACGTTTATTTCAGGATTAAAGAAAAATCTTAGATGGGCTGTTTTCCAGCTCAACTGCGAGATTTGCCAAACGCATTGGCATTGGCACAAGAGGCCGAATCAAGTAATGATAGGAGTATTTTCGCGGCAAGTTTCGCTAAACATACCGTAGAAAAATAACAAAAACCCAGTAGTCAACGGGCCCAAGGCTGGCGTCAGAACCAGCAGCAAGATAATGAGAATAATTACCAACAGAAAAATCCTCATTTCCAAAAAGGAAATTCTAAGGCAAAAGTTCGAGACAACGCTCTCAGGCTCAGAAGCCACAGGGGAAAGTTCCCGAACCGATGGACGTAGATACGTCATCGCGTTTTAGACAACCGACAAGCGTACAAAAAAACATAATAATAGGGTGATCGGTCAATGAGAAGAGGGCAGACTATAAATCACATGACCCAATACCAAAACAACGAAAACTATGAAATCCAATCGCAGGCAGAAGCTACAGCAGTCGATGACGACTTGTCCGAGGCAGAAATCTGCAATTTTTTAGGGGTAGCTCCCTGCTCCCGTACATGACGCGAACGGTATTAGGGCAAGAAATTAAGCTTCTGATTGGCACAGGAGAATCAAAAAATTATATAAAACCATTTTCCGTACTAGCACATTTTGTGTCAGTCGACAGCCCTTTTCAAGTTAAGTCAATACACGGACGTACAAAAATTGAACACAAATGTCCAATTCACTTGCTTAATGTTAAGACATACTTTTTTATTTTGGATATTCTTAAGGATTTTGATGGCATAATTGGCTTAGACCTGCTAAAACGGGTAAAAAAAAAAATAGATTTTACAAAAAATTGCATTAAACACGATCATGGTTCAGAACCGATTAAATTCACTAAATTAATGACGCCGATGTTCCCATCGCCGTCAGAAAATCCTTTGACAATATGATTGAACAAACGGTTAAGGCATTTGCGGACGTAAATGAGTACCTACCATATAACATAAATACCGTCGCCACTATCCATACGGACGGCTAGCCGGTGTACTCGAAAATGTACCCATATCCAATGGACGTGTCTGATTTTGTTAACGCAGAAATTAAGCAACTTCTAGCGAATACCATAATAAGACCGTCCAAAAACTCCCCTTATAATAACCCATTGTGGGTCGTCGACAAAAAGGGTGTCGACGAAACGGGACATAAGCTTAAACGCTTGGTTATCGATTTTCGCAAATTGAACCAAAAAACAACGAATGACAAATATCCGATCCCATCTATTTCAACAATACTGTCAAATATGGGTGAAGCTCAGTATTTCACAACACTTGACCTCTTATCAGGATTCCACCAAATAAATAGCCCTCGTCAGGCCCCTAACGGACGCTTTAAAAGGCGAAAACGGAAGAGTAAGCGCTCATGGAAAATTAAGCTTGAATTGAACCAAGAGCAACTGGGAGCCTTTGAAAAGTTAAAGAATGTGTTAGCCTCAGGGGATGTAATGTTAGTCTACCCTGATTTTAGCAAACGGTTTGACTTAACTACGGACGCCTCCGCGCACGGCTTAGGTGCCGTGTTGTCTCAAGACGGACGTCCCATTACGCTCATATTATGCACATTGCGTGATAATGAAAGAAATTTCGAAACTAATGAACGAGAGCTCTTAGCAACAGTATGGGCACTAAAAAATTTGCGTAACTATCTTTACAGAGTGCGAAATTTAAACATTTACACTGATCACCAACCTCTAACATTTGCGGTATCGGATAAGAAACCGAATGCCAAACTAAAGCGTTGGAAAGCCTTTGTAGAAGAGCATAATGCGAACATAATTTACAAACCCGAAAAAGAGAAACACGTAACCGACGCCTTGTCGCGTCAGAACGTCAACGCGTTGCAAGACTCACCGGAGTCCGATAGAGCCACCATTCACAGTGAGCAATCTCTGACTAACACAATTGAATCAATCGATAAACCGGTTAACTGCTTTAAAAACCAAATAATCCTTAAAGAGTCAGAAACAGCGTCAGTCCAAAACTTTATAGTCTTTAAAACAAAAACTAGACATGTTATTCAGTTTTCGGATTGGAACAAACTTTTGCATACTCTACAGGAGGCCGTACAAGCTAACGTAGTAAATGCAATTCAGTGTGAACTGCCAATATTAGCTTTCATCCAGCATGGACTTGTGGAGGCATTTCCCGCGACAGTATTCAGACATTGCAAATATAGGGTCATAGATGTATATGACAAAAACGAACAAAAGGAAATAGCAACCTGTTGTTCTAACACAATAGAGCCCACAGGGCAGCCCAAGGAAATTTTAAACAGATAATGAGGGATTACTTCTTTCCAAAAAAGAGTCATATTGTCGAAGAAGTTGTTGCAAATTGCAGGGCTTGCACCGTGTCAAAATATGACAGACATCCCCAGCGACACGTGCTAAGCGAAACGCCGTCATATGTTGCCGAAATCCTACATGTAGACATATTTTCCACCGATCGAAAACCCTTCCTTACGTGTTTAGATAAATTTTCTAAGTTCGCGGTGGTCCAGCCTGACAGTTCACGGGCAATAGTCGACGTGAAAATGGCCATACTACAACTCATTAATTTTTTTCCGAAAATAAATCTCATTTATTGCTACAACGAAAAGTCGCTAAATTCAGAAACAATAAAGTCGATGTTGAACAACCAAATGCAGAGTACATCAAACGGCCAAGTTGAGAGATTCCACAGCACACTTTCGGAAATATCGAGGGCCTTAAAAGAGGAAAAGGGGTGGGATGAGACCCCTGATACAATAGTAATGGCTACAATAGGATATAATAGGTCAGTACATTCTGTCACTGATAAAATACCAATCGAGATCGTACACTCAAATTGTATGGCTTTCGAAATGGGTATTTAACAAAAAATAAAAAGAGCTCAGGAAAAAACGCTGGAACGAACCAACAAGAAAAGGTCGTTCAAGACTTATGAAATCGGGGAAAAAGTTTTAGAAAGGTCAAACAAGTGACTCGGGAATAAACTGTCTCCTTTATATAGAGGCAGACTTAGGAACGACCGTTCTCATTAAAGGGAGGGTGGTCCATAAAGACAACTTAAAATAGGCACCCTACCCAATATAAAAAAAAATGTATTTTTTCCAATCTTATTTCGGATAGATTATAAAAGTAGAATAAAAAAAAAGAAAAAAAAATTGTTTATCTTTATGTTTGTAGGTTAGGATATTTGTTGATAGTGACCCTGACAACGTGTACCTGGACAGCAACGACAGCAAAACTTATGGATTACACCTACGCTGATCATACACCCATAGTGGGCGGGGACGTGACCATTTGGGACGAACATGGGTACTTAGGACACACGACCAACATAACATCTTACGAGACGTACGCCGACGAGACCAGGAGGACGCTAGACTTTTTTCCAAAAGACGATATGAAAAAAACATTAAGTACTGACCTCAGACATATGGAAACGCTAATAGCTACATCAAGAGTTCATCATAGACACGCTTGGAGCATTAACCTACTGGAACGGCATTAAAGGTAGTAGCTGGCACTCCGGACTTCGACGACTGGGAACAGATTAAGTTTCGGCAAGAACAATTAATTGAATCAGAAAATGGACAAATAAAGCTCAACACAAAATTTCAAAAACGACTAAATGACATTACAAGATCCCTAAATGAAATTCGCAAAACAGACGATACAGGCAACGAGCACTTGTACGAAACCATTTTGGCAAAAAAAAAATGATTATTGCAAATTTGGAAGATCTAATACTATCAGTAACATTAGCAAAAATTAACTTAATCAGCGCCCTTATTCTGGATAGCGTAGATATCAATGAACTGGCAAATGAACTTCTCACAAATATTAGCATAGCATATCTTAGGAGTTTCCTGTATTAAGGCTTTTCAAAATTCTGACTTACTACATTGTTTAATTAAATATCCTAGACCTAAGTTAACTTGCAAAAAAAAAATTATTTTTTATCCAATTCAGCATAGGAATATAATTCTAGACTTAGAAAACAGTAGCACGGTAGCCGATTGCGGCGCTGAAACCTTCGCTTTGGGTGAATGCGACGATGCGGTAAGCACTACGTTCAGTAAGAGGCTGCTGTTCAAGGGTGAACATGTTTCACCACCTGCACGCGGCATCCTACAACAGCTGCACGCAGTTATCCTAACAACTTGTGTTAGGATATGGAAAGGATTGAGCGCAAATGTGTTCCAGATGTGAATAGGCGATCGCGTTACAAGCTGGAGAGGAATCTGCCGGACCATCCCAAAAACGTGTGGATGAACATGCTGCAGAGGAACCTGCCGAGCCATCCAAAAAACATGGTGAACAGACTGGAAGAATTGATGTTAATTTGAACACTAAACGCAGTGTAAGCCCAGTTGACGTCTTGGTCGAAAGAGTTGACAGGCAAACAGTCCGTCTGCGTAATGAGATGGAAAAAGGAAAAATACATTTGGCACATCCAACAAAAGATGTGCTAATGGACATAAAGAAAAGTATAAATGTCCGAATGGAATCGATTCAAAGCATGCTTACGATGCTAGAAATCAAATATGATTGGTGGGCTTATAATTCTGATGAAATCGACGATTTGAAAGTCGAGGTTAAAATTCTGTCGAATAAAAGCGATAGAAAAATGTCAGAAATACAAAAGCCATCAAGAGATGAACATCAGAGGCAAGATGCCCCAAAGGTGGATCTACCACAATTTAACGGCAATGCCAAAGAATGGACAAACTTCTACGGAACATTTACGGAAGTTATTCACGAGAGAGTAGATATCAGCGACACAAAGCTGAACTACTAATGGTCAGCCACTTACTGCTCGGCTCAGCTGCAAACTATAAGGCGGCGTGGGAACTTATATGTAAGCGGTATGAAAATAATCGTAAAATTTTCGCTGACCGACTTAACATATTATTGGAATTGGAAATTCTGAAATGCGACTCGGAAGAGAGAATTCGCAACTTTCTAGATGCAGCCACTAAGTGTATCTACATTATAAAGAAAAAAACAAGAATTGGCGAGAAAGCTGATGTCATCTTTGCCCAAATCCTACTTCGGCGATTTTCAACGGAAGCTTTTCAGCAGTACGAGCAACATGTGAAAATAAAAAACCGGGAAATTCAATCACTAAATGATGTATGGGATTTTGTAAATCAGCTTGATAATGCAGTAGATTCTGTTCAAAAAAGTGTTGTAAAAGGAAAAAATCAACATCAGCTAAAATCATGCCGTTTTTGTTCAATAAACGGACATGATACAAATAGATGCCAAAAATTTAAGGTAGCATCAGTAAGCAAACGTAAAAAGTTTGTAAAAAGAAATCATTTGTGTTTCCGTTGTCTTGGCACTCATAGTATGATCGAATGTAAAAATGAGTGAAAATGCCAAAAGTGTAACAAAAACCATAACACTTTGTTACATGAGGACACCAAAACGGAAAGTGTGAATTGTCTCAAACAAAATACTGAGCATGAAACACTATTGACTACAGCAGTGATCAATGTTAACAATGCCAGCGGGACCTTTGAGCAGCTACGTGCACTAATGGATGGAGGATCGCAACGCACTATAATCTCCGAGGAAGCAGCTCAACTTTTGGGGCTGCGAAGGTCTAATAAGTCAGTGGAAATTCAAGGAATATCCTCACAAGGCGTTGAACTGTCCAAACACAGCGTCAAACTTGAAATCAAGCCGAGATTCTCAAGCAAATTCAACACAAGGACTGTGGCCCTGGTGCTTCCTAAACTACAAAGAACACTTCCTAACAAAAATATTGATATTGACATCAATAAAGATTGGAAAAATTGTTCACTGGCCGATCCAAATTTCAATAAAGCCAGCAGAATTGATCTGATTATTGGTGCGGACCTGTTTCCCTTTATTATGATGGGTCAGGTCAAAACCATCAATGGAGCGCTGGGACAGAAGACGAGATTTGGATGGATAATTTCTGGAAATATTGCTCCGACCCCCCCCAAAGAGGATTTTGACAGCGACTACAACTGTCAAACTTGATGACATGGAAAGTGTAAATTGTCACAAACAAAATACTGAGCATGAAGCTACACATCCTGGAAAATGGCCAATGGGACGAATAGTGAGAACTGTACAAAGGAACACGCGGATCAACAAGGCTGCAGCAACTGTTTTTAGCCTGTTAATGCCTCACAATCACGAGCAGCACAAAGGAGCTAGAACGGCTGCACAAAAGGAGTCAATATCTCGACAGTCACAAAGTACATCTGGGCGACTTGCACTTTTTCACAGCAAGTGGTCACACATCGCTGGTGTTAGTGGTTGGGGTCATTATAGTTTTTGTAGTTTATGCAAGAATGAAGTATTTACAAAATAGGCAGCTTCTGGCTGTCACATTTACGGCCCCCCCGGAGAATGTTCAAGTGTGAACATGTTTCACCACCTAACAACTTGTGTTAGGATATGGAAAGGATTGGGCGCAAATGTGTTCCAGATGTGAATAGGCGATCGCGTTACAAGCGATCGCAATACATACAAGCGGTCGTATTACAAGCGACCGTAATAAAAATAAACGGTCGCCTTACAAGCGACCGTAATAAATTATAAACATGCTGTCGCCTTACCAACGACAGCATTAGGTTAGGTTAGGTTAGGTTAAACCGGTTGATCACCAAATGATGATCTCACATAGACCATAATTGGTCCTTAGTGTTGCCGGATATTGAGGTCGTTATTGTTGAGTTTGTTCCTGAAGAGTTTTAATACATTTGGCAAACGCCAGTAGTGCATTGGGAGAGTGTTCAGCCACTTCTTTTAGTGAAGTGAACCAATGTGAATTGAGATGTCGTGCTCTTTGTGCTGCGAGTGCTGGGCAGCTGCATACAAGATGTTCCAGTGTTTCAGCAACTCCTGGAGCTTTGCACTTTCGACAGCTGTCCTCTGTAGTAATGCCAAGTCTTTTGGCATGGACTGCCGCCAGGCAATGTCCAGTTAATACTCCTATCAGTAGTCTGCAGTCTTTCCTAGGAAGTTGCAGTAGAAAGTGAGTGAGCTTTTTGGTTCGAGTCTTGCACATTATTTTGGATATTCTGCAGCTGGCTGTGTTGTGCCATCTTACATCAGCTTCTGCCCAGGCGGTTTTCTCTAGTTCGCTGTGCAGCGAATGTAGTGAGATTTCTACGCTTTCTGTGTTCTCGTGTGGTAGCCCGACTCCTTCTTTCGCAAGACAGTCTGCCATTTCGTTACCGTCAATGCCCCGGTGGCTGGGAATCCAGTAGATGTGCACTGTTCTAGCAATGCTTAGTTCATCTAGTGCCTCCCTGCTTGCCAGGACATTTTTGGAGTCGATAGCAGATGCCTGCAAAGATTTTATTGCGGCTTGACTATCCACGAAAATGTTTATACGTGTATGTACTCGGTGTAGCTCTTGTGCTATTTCCGCTGCTTTCCTTATTGCGAAAACTTCCGCCTGGAATATGCTGCAGTAGTCAGGCAGTTTGTACCGCAGCCTAATTTCTGGCTCTGCACAGTACACCGGCGCTCCTACTCCTGAGTCCATTTTTGAACCGTCTGTGAATATGTGGATGGCCTGTTCGTTCATCCCTGAACGCCAGTCATCTGGTCCCATTAGCGTTGTTGTTTCGTTGAAGTTAGTTCTAGGGATTAAGTAGTCCGTGCTACTTTGCATCTCCCTGCCAACCGAACTATGTCCAAAACCTTGTGGCATCATGTTCCCAGTTGCACATAGTCGTTGTGCTGTCTTCTGTGCAACTAGGCGTGCTTGGATGTCCAGGGGGTTGACGCACATTATTGTTTCTAGTGCCTTAGTTGGAGTGGACCTCAAAGCCCCCGTAATGCAGACAAGTGCCTGCCGTTGGGTCCGTTCCATTAGCTTTAGGTATGTGGATTTTTCAGTTGCTTGCCACCATACCAAGACGCCGTAGAGTAGAATTGGTCGCACAACTGTAATGTAGATCCAATGCATTAGACGTGGTGAAAGGCCCCAAGTTCTGCTCAGCATCTTTTGCGATGCATAGAGCGCGACTGTTGCTTTTTTCACTCGTTCTTCAACATTAAGTCTCCATGTAAGTTTGCTGTCCAAAACTACTCCTAGATATTTAGTCTGCTTCTTAGGTGTAATTGGTATTCCATTCAGTTTTGGCGGGTTCCATCGCGGTACCTTGTATCTCTTGGTGAAGAGAATGAGGTCCGTCTTGTCCGCATTAATACTAAGTCCGGTTTCTGTGGCCCATCTTAGTATTTCGTTTAGTGCATGGCCCATGACTGAGCTGAGAGTCGATGGACATTTGCCCGTGATAATTATGCTTATGTCGTCAGCATAGGCAAGACTCCGCCTTGGGGGGTGCCTCTGTTCGCCTCTTTGGTCATGGTGGTGGTACCCCATTCGGCACAGACTTTCCTACAGCTCAACAGGTTATGTATCCAGAAGTCTATCGCCTCGTGGGTTGCTGTAGCTCTCAGGCTTCGCATTATTGCTTCAGTTGACACATTGTTGAACGCACCGGATATGTCGATAAATGCTCCTAGCGCGTAGTCTTGGTGGTTCAGTGCTTTTTCTATGGTAGCTACTAAGGAATGTAGCGCTGTTTCCACCGATTTTCCTTTAGTGTATGCGTGTTGGTTAGGCTCCATACTGGGATTGGCACCCTTTTTTATATGGAGTTCCAGCAGTTTCTCTAGTGTTTTTAGCATGAATGAGGTGAGGCTAATGGGCCTGTAGTCTTTTGGTTGCACGTGACTGCACTTGCCCGCTTTGGGCAGGAACACAACGCGTGCTGTCCTCCAGGCCACAGACACGTAGCTTCGCATTAGACATGCTACAAATATACGTTGAAGCCATGGGATAACCATATCTTTGGTCATCTGCAACATGGCCGGAAAGACCCGTAGATCCTGAAGATTTGAAACTCGCAAAGGAGTCCAAAGCCCACTGAATTTTCTTCGGGGTTATTAGGTCTGCAGGTATACTTTTTAGTTCTCCGTGCATGTTTTGAGCAGTTATTGTTTCTGTGACGTCCATACAGCCTGGGAAGTGTGCACCAAGAAGGGCACATATAGCTTCGCGACTGTTCTCTGTCCATCTTCTGTCGTTAGTTTTAAGCTGACTCTGTATGGTTGGCTGGCTCGAGAGCAGCTTCCGGAGTCTCGCGGTTTCTGTGACCTTCTCTATGCCGGAGCAGAAGGTTCTCCATGAGTCTCTTTTGGCTTTTCGAACTTCTTTCTTGAAATTGCGTAGCCTGATCTTATATTCGTCCCAGATAATTTCTTCATCCGCTAGTTTTGCCAGCTTGAAGATTTCCTGGATGTCTTTTCTTTGTTCTTTAAGCTTAAGAGTCCACCAAGGTGGCTTGGTGCTCTTTTTGCTTTTTGAGGGTTTACATGGGACATGGTAGGCGGACATCAGATGATCAGTGATCGTCTCCAGGGACCGATCTATATTTTCTTCTGATGAGATTGTGGGTGGTGCGGATAGTTTCCTCTTTAGTGATTCTGCGAACTTCACCCAGTTTGTATTCCGGGGGTTCCTGTAAACACTTCGCGGAGGAGTAAAGTTTAATAGACATTTAAATTGAATGTACCTGTGATCTGAGAACGAGTGTCTTTCGAGGACTCTCCATTCCACCACTTGTGTACCCATTTCGTTTGTAAGTGTTAGATCTAGAATGTTGGATGAGGTCGGTCCCACATGTGTGGGTTCCTCTCCAACGTTAGCTAATCTTAAGTTAGTTTCTAGTAGGAAATTTAAGAGAGACTCACCCCTGTCGTTGATGTCCAGACTGCCCCACACGGAGTGATGTGCGTTGGCGTCTGTTCCGATGATGAGGGGCTGCTTTTTCCGGCTTGCCTCCTCAACTAGCCTCTGTAGCTCATCGGGTGGAGCCTCCCGGTCGTGCGCCATGTAGCAGGATGCTAGCAGCAATGGCTCGTCCTTATGGCCCTCTAGCGCTACGACAGTGAGATCATCAGTGCTGTAATTAGTCATTAGGTAAGAATAGATGCCCTTCCTTACTAGGATGGCTGTTCTAATTCTACTTACTGTGGTCGGATAGAAAGTTGTGTAGTTAGCTGACTTTAGTCCTGAAACCTTTTTACCCGACGCCAACCAAGGTTCTTGGACTAGAGCCACATCAGCGGACCCTTCCTCCAGGGTTAGAAGGAGTTCCGCCCACGCTAGCTTGCTTTTATGCAAGTTGATCTGGAGGACCTTCAGCTGCATGGCTGATTGAATCCTCCAGCCTCAACGGTTCGACCGCTAGCGTCGTTTCGCCATCTTCCGTTGGTAAGTGGACATGATCTGCTCCAGTGGCTTCCTCGATGTCCATACCGTGGGCAGCTTCCACCATGGCTTCTATGCCTAGGTCCTGCTCAACCTCACCGGCCTCTAGTGTGTTTTTATTGGCATCCTCCGGGTGGCGCTTCTTGAGGCGTAGGTATACACTACCCACACCCCATGCCATCTTCCCGAATCTGGGGTACAGCAAATCCTCGGCCTCCCTGCTAATTTGCAGGACCATGTGCTGGCCCTTGCTATCAGGCTTCGCGACATGAAGAACCTGCCAGTCAGCGGTTGGCACATCGGGATTCTGCCACCTTAGGAGTCGTATCGCCTGGTCTTGGGGCACGATCCGTGGGAACAGCACCTTCGCCTTTGGTACGGAAGGAATACGTGTTCTTTCCACTACCTCTAGCTTAGCACCCTCCCATGGATCGGCCATGGCGGCTACGGTGTCGGTGACCCACTTCAAGGTGAGGTCATCCCGACAACTTAGAATTTTCACCCCATTGAGCCAACCTGCACCATCGAACGTGGTGGGTGCGGCATCGGGAGTCTCCATCCTTTTCATCATCGCGTCCAGCAGCTTGGTCTCTACCACTCTCCAGTGCTCTGGCGACATTTTTCCGTTGGGATCGTTGTGGTCGACGAGGGCTACGACTAGGTGTCATCTCGCCACGTCGCTAGCAGACTCCTTCGGCTTTCTTGTTGGTCGGGGCCGTTTGCAAGCGGGCACCTCGACTTTGGCGGCTTCCGTTGAGCGCTGACGTTTTGCGGCCAGTCGCTCCTCCACAACGTTTGCATATTGATTGCTGGACGCCTTCATACTGGCCTTCTCAGCAAAATGTTTTCGACCCTCTTTAATCTTTTGTTCGGCCCACAGCAGCTTGCTCCTCTCCTCAGGGGTGAGGTCGCCGCCACTGTTGAGCCGAGCTCTGATTTTTAAAGCCGCCTTGTATTGGGCTTTCGCTTTCATGCCCTCTTTCGTTCGTTTGGGCCCGGCCTTACTAGAGGTTCCGGCACCCTCACGAACGGGAGATAGCAGAAGCTTTGCTTCGGCCTCTTTGGTGATGCTTCCACCGTGTGAGTCACAGTCCGAGTCTGTATCGACTACGGCACTGGCTCTCCACAGCTTTGCCTCACGTTTTGAGTTTGTGTTAGATGTTGTTGTTGTTGTTGTGGCAGTAGCGTTACAACCACCATGGCCTGCTCCAACCATGGCGGAGGTGTGACCGCTGGCGACACGTAGAGAGGATTGCTCCTTCCCGTGCCCGCCGGTGGTTGCAGTCACGCCGTCCACCGACGTTTGGGCTGATATCCCAGCCCCAGTTGATCCCTTGCTAGTGTACATATTAAACGACCATTAGCGATTTTTCTGTCAGGGGAGTCTACCCTTAGCGTTTTTAGCCTGCCGCCAGGCCCCTCGAGCAATGGCTCAGGTCACAATACCTCCGACTAGCCGAAGCTGCCAGAGAATACTGTGCCGTTGCCTTACCTAGACACTGCACTACCTGGATGTAGGCGCGCAAGTGACACTAGGTATTACCCGTTTACTCCGAGGTAAATACAGTGCCCATTGCCCAGTCGGCACCCGCGTGGAGAGTACAGCTCGAGGGATTTTGCCAGCCAACGACAGCATTAGAGATAAGAACATTGTTAGACTTAAGATTTTTTACAATAAATAAAGGATTGCTCAGTCGAGCAAGCCAGTTCGATACTAAACGTCGTCTCGTGTATTTAATATTACACAGCTACAGATCACGACTTGTACTCAGCAGTTGGTTTCTGGTGATGTCGCTCACAGCGCTACTCGACCTGGGCACCTAGAACCTGTGACGCTTGTGGATGAAGGCATCCTGATTATTAGACCTCGGATTTTGCATACTTCCTTGTTTTTCATCGGATTGGTACCAAATTTTGTATTTGGGCATTTTATTGTTCAAATATTAGAAATCTTAATGCATATCGAAAATATGCAAAATATATGCAAAATATATATAATCAGTGATTATCAACGACGCAACCTTCAAAGTAGAATATATCAAAGGTATTAGCCAACTAATCACCGGAACATACCTGGCAACTTGTGACGACCGCATCTAACTGAACGGCACTCTGTATGCACCAAATCTGCACCAAAGCGTGGACTACGCCCCGGAGGTGCCGCGGGCCATGAGCCTTTCAGCCAACAACTTTACTTAGCTTAATTTAGTTTTTAAGTGGATTCTCGAAGATACAGTCGAAAGACTTACGTTGAATAAAAATCTACATTAATATTATAATTTAGGATCTTGTTTACTTATATACCGGTTGATTTAGATAATTAGTTTGTTAAGTCTGTAAGCTCTGAATCTGTAAACAGAAAGGAGAGGTGCGAAAGCATAAACAATATCGCTTTTCTTTCACACGCAGCTATGCTAAAGCCGAGAGAGAAAGAGAGAGGCTTTAGATCTATTATGGCAGCAAATAAATGCAAGCACAAACACATGAATATAAAAATGCCAAATTTCAAATGCAATTTTCACTAACTTCCCGATTATAAAACGAATACTTTTTTACTTTTAGACTATTTTTACTTGACTTAAATAATAAAAAAAGTAAAAACAAATAGTAATAGTAAGAATAATTAAAAAAAAAAAAAAAAACATGTCGCGGTTCATCACAGCAGGACTTGAACTCGGGCCTTCACAATTGCGTGGGCCATCTCAATCACATGCGCCAACGCTGTGGTTGTTTACGTACTGGCAAAGTCTGTAAATATTAGCGGTATAGAAAATTGGCATTTTCAGGATTTTCATATATTTTTAATCAAATTTTTTCAGAGTACGCACCCCCGACATTTTTCAAAGCTATTGCTACAAATTTCAAGTTTCAATATTCTACCGTTTGACCTGTGGGTCAGTCGGCAATTAGTCAGGTTGAACTCTTTTATATATATAGATGTAAAATTGCAGTGCTCTTTCTCTCTCTATCTCTCTCTAGCAAAGCTCTCGCTAAGAATGCTCTCGCTAACCAAAGCTCTCGCTAACAGAGCTGTTGATAACAGAAACGTGAATTAAAGATAACGTAAATGAAAGATAACGTAAATGAAAGATAACAGCCGAACTGCGTAAGCAAGCAGATACGCGACAGTTAAATATATGTTAATAGAATATTGATCATTATTATTATGTATTAAATCGTTATTATACATAATAATTATATAATATGCGCAAGAATATAAACACTCCAACGTTAACAGGGTGAAGCAAGCACATATGTTAACATATCTATATCGATGTAATTATTTTCTTAACTCAGGTGACACAAGAAGAAGCGCACAGAGGTACCCAAATGTTTTAAAGTAATCTGTAAACAGAACGCAGAGGTTCGAATGCATAAGCAATGTCACTATTTCAGTCGCACGCAGCTATTGTACAGCCGAGAGAGAAATAGAGATAAAGAGTGTGGTAATGATCTATATACCAGCAAATAAATGCAATTACACAAATTCAAACTTCCGAATATATTTTTAATAAAATTAATATTTTACATTTAAACTATTTTTACTTGACTTATAAATAAAAACTTATAAATAAAAAGGGTAAAAAAATGTAATAATAAGAACTAAAAAAAAAATAATCCGATTCGCACCGGTTTGGAAATCTCAACAAACTACGCTAACGCTTCTGTTTTGTACCAACCGACAAAGGTTGTATATACCGGTTGACTTAAATAGTTAGTTTGTTAAATTTGTTAAATCTGAATCTGTAAGCAGAATGCAGATGTGCGAATGCTTAAACAATATCGTTTTTCTGTGACACGCAGCAATGATAAAGCCGAGAGAGAAAGAGAGAGGCTTATGATCTATTTAGACACATACATAAAAATGTATCATTAATGCAGCATTTGCTGTGCAAACATAAACACATGAATATGAAAATGCCAGGAGCTTTATACATTTCTATTTTAAAAGCTTGAAATGCATTATCAGCTGTTTCAGGCCATTCGAAACGACGGTTGTTTTTAAGGGCACCTGAGAGAGGTGCAGTAAGGGAGTCGAAATTTCCAAAAAATTTCTGGTACCATATGTCCATTCATACCATTCATATACTAGAAAACGACGAAGGTGTTTTAATGAACGGAGCTGGATAATTATTGCACCAACCTGGTACCGTAAAGGCTGTTTAATTCCGAGAGCTTGATTCTAGCGGTATTTACCAGTTGACATCTTTTCATCATTAATAAGTGGCATGGGATAGGCGTCTTTTCTAGGCATTTCGTTGATTATTGAAGTTTCCACTTGCGAGGATCAAGCATTATTCGATTCATCAATTACACCAAGTGCAAGAATTTTATCAAGTTTATCAAATATTTTGTTTTCGATAGTGTCTTTGTTTGATTTAATTTGCAATACCAACATTAATCGCAAGCAGATTTGTTTTCGCTAAGCTGTTTTTCGTAAAATATGAAAAACACTTGATGGTTTCGCTCAAAATTATTTCTTCTGATTCTGACAAAAGTCGAAATACTCCAACATGTGAACTTTCGATGCTAGCTAAATTGACGGAATTAATCAAATCAAGAGGTAATTAATCATATGTAGACACTCATCACAGAACTCACCTTCTTTTACGCCTTGTACAGATGGCGCACTTGTGGGATGATACAAGGCGATTCATTCTCACGGAATGGTTAAGAAGTCAAGCTCCATTTCTTCTCTTGCTCCGTTTGGGGTTGACAGCAGTCTTCTTCGTGTGGGTGGACGACTTAGCAATGCGGCTCTGGACTATGATGCTCGTCATCCGATTATTCTACCTAGTTGCCATCCAGTCACATTTGCTCTTATCGCTCACTTCCACAAGAGAAACCTACACACTGGACTTCGTGCTCAATTGGCAAAAAATAGACTGCAATATTTACCGATTGGTGGATTGCGAACTGTCTCAAAGGCATGTGTGAAGTGTTTCAGAGCGCAGCCAAGCTTCATGGAATCTGTCATGGCAAGTCTTCCAAGGGAGCGTTTAGAAGCTGTTCGAGCATTTACAGTCACAGGAGTCGACTATTGTGGATCCTTCTTCTATAAATCTGAAATTCGTACGAAGCCGCCCATCAAATGCTACGTCAGTGTTTTTATTTGCTTCACCAGTAAGGCAGTGCATTTCGAGCTGGTTAAGGATTTGTCTACAGCATCATTCCTAAGCGCTCTAAAGCGGTTCATTGCTACACGTGGCAGGCTCAGTCAGATTTGGTCCGAAGAACGAACTTTTTACTTCAAGCGTCTTATGATGAGTGACACGCACATTGAAAGGGTTACTATCAATTTCAGATAATCCAGAAGATCTTGATGTCCTGACGTCTGCTCATCTTCTGCTTGGTGGTCCACAAACTAACATCATCGAGCCAGACATAACTAGGCTCAATTATAATCGTTTAGATGGATGGCAGCATGTGAAGCATTTACAGCAGGTGTTCTGGTCCCGTTGGCGTGAGAAGTATCTCACTTTGCTACAACAGAGCGCTCAATAGCGCACTTCTACGCAGTCATTCTGATGATGAAAATCTGTCTCCTATGCGTTGGCAGGGTGGTGCAGCTAATTCCTGGAAATGATGGAAATGATACAACAGAATGCTCAATGGCGCACTTCTACGCAGTCATTCTGATGATGAAAATCTGTCTCCTATGCGTTGGCAAGGTGGTGCAGCTAATTCCTGGAAAGGATGGCGTTGCTCGAGTTGTCGATTTGAAGACTGCGGCTGGAGTGCTCAGGAGAGACATAAGCAAGCTGTGACTTCTTCCCCGTAAAGAGTCTATTGAAAGTCAGGCTTTCAATGGGGGGAGAATGTTGGGTTCAGCAGTTTTACGTGAAATTCAAATAGCCGTTTATTGCCTTTACATTATTGTCTTATCAGCTGATTACTGATAACAAGGTGGCAACGCTCAGAAAATTGTGCTAGCTACAGTCAATGTTACTCTATATTGTCGAGCCTGTTGGTTTAATTTTTATACCCTTGCAAAAGAGTATTATAATTTTGTCTCGAAATGTGTAATGCATAGAAGGAGACGTCTCCGACCCCATAGCTGAGTCGATATAGACATGTCCGTCTGTTCGTCTGTCTGTCTATCCGTCTGTCCGTTTGTTTCTATGCAAAGCTTTGCAAAGCTATGGAGAAAAAATCGAATTTTCACGAAAATTGTTTGTATAAATAACTTTTTTGTTTTTCAAGATATCAAAACCAAACTTGGCATATCGATCCAGAATTACGATTTGTACAATCAGAATAAAACTGAATAAAATTTGACAACTATATCTTAAAGCTCCTATAGAAACAATCGGTCGATAGTGCTCGTTTTAAAAACTTTGTTTTTAAGATATCAAAAACAATGTTGGCCCTTCAAAATTTTCTTAGAAAACCATTACAAGGGTATATAGCTTCGGCGTGCTGAAGACAGCCGTTTCTATCTTGTTTTTGTTTTCGTATGTTCGTTCGTCTTTTGTTTTCGTGTGCTGATGTTTGTTGCAGGAAGCAAACCAAATACAAAGAAATTATGTGTATTTGTATTCGGTTTTGCTCGTTTGAAGCGAATTTTACGGTGGCAAACAAATACGGTGTTTCGAGTATTTTGGAAGCAGGCGACATCTATCTATGTTAAACAAAATTTTTTCTTAACTCCAAGCTCACATATATACATGTGAGTTTAATCCAATGCACAGTGGATCGGATGGCCAAAACATATATTTTTAGTCCACAAACGACGAGCACTTTGGATTAATTTTGTCTGTTTTAAGACAATCCAAAACAATACTCATAAACGAAATATATTGACAAAATGTTTTTTGGTTCCACATAATATAATGAACAATTTCTGGCTGCAAGAAGATTTTTAATCGTGTTCTGGAAATATTCAAACGTTTGATCGTGATAGTTACTTTTTTTTAAATCGTAACCACCTTCTAACAAAGGTTTGTTAAGTTTTTCTGTTAACTATCGTATAATTAAGTTTAAAGATATGGCAGCTTTCCTGCATGCACATGCAATTAGTATTATTGGCACTGAACTGTAATGATACAAAGCGACCAACTCCACGCAGGGAGTCACATCTTTCTTTTTTTGATCTGGAGTTCATACGAGCAACAAGCTAAATTTAATCTGTTAAAATCCACGTAAAAAAGTGCGCAAATTATTTAAATTTATATTGTGAAAGTCCCAAGCATACCTGCTTAATGCAAGCAGCCCCGGATTTCTTTGCACTTAACATTATTGTGCGATCACACCCAAAATTATATTTAGCATAAACGGAAAGAACCTGATTGATAGAAAATTTTGGTACCTCTACTAATTTTTAATTTCAGTATTAGCTACCCGATTCTTATTGGCGTATAAAAGCTAATTTTCCTGCATTGAAACATTTGAAAATTGCTCGAGACCAAAAATATTAGTACACGCGCGAAGCAAGCATATGTGCGTTGCTTTAGCGGCGCAAATTAAGCCACCACATTTCATCAGCAAATACTTGAATTCCTGGATTTTTTCAGGGATCAGAGTTTGCGGTAGCAACCGCATTGCCCTACACAAGCTACGCGAAGAGAGCACGGTATCTTCGCCGTATATGAAGTTATACAAGCTCGTTTTGTGAAACCTGCGAACGCCAAGCGTGTTCATAAGCGCGTAGATACAGCGTTCTGTATATTATTTGATATATAAAATTTGTATAAAGCTAGGAAAAATACATTTACTTACGGTTATAGTAAAACTAAGTTTTAACAAGGTGTCCGAATACTTAGTCCGCTTAATTTACATTGTGTATATGCGTGTCTGCATATCTGTCCGATTAGGAGTATACAAAAAATATTTTATAAAATCATATATCCGAGTGTTATATCTTTGCTTTAACTTTTGTTAGTTGCCTATACAAATTTGAAAATAAAACTGCATTGAAAGTAGAATTAATTATTCTTTGTATACAACCACAAAATATTACAAAATTAAACTACTACACAAAGTAACAATGAAGGCCTTCAATGAATTTATTATGTAAGGGTGAGTGTATTGAGGGGGATTGGAAAAGTATTAAAAAGAGATGCGTATTAAAAAGAAAAACAATTTAAAAATAACAACCGCGCGTAAAACATACAAAGTGTCCCCGTTTATTAGAAATTTGTTTGGATCTGTAAACAAACAGTGAGGCAATTAATAAATGCATTTATTGAAATTCAAGGTATAAAACTTAAGAGTTTAACTGATTGCTATGAAATGAATTGTATTATTATATTAATGTGTAGTAAATTATAAAATTAACATTTGTAATGCGATAATAATCGTATACAAATTTTGATGTATGAAAAAAAAAATGAAATTTGAGTTCAATTTTGTAAATAAATTAAATGAGAATACTAAAGTAGTGTAAACATTTTCAGTATATTTGCTAAAGAAAAATCAAAGGTAGGGTGGGTATAGAAGCGAGCTACCATGACACCTTCGTAGCTCAAGATCAATATGCCTGTTTCAAATCTCGTTTTCTATCTTCTCTTTTCCTAACTATTTCTATCTCTTTTTCTATTCTTTTCTGCTTATCTTCAATCTCAACAGGCTGTTTTTGTTAGTCGCTGATTAGAAGATCCCATCCGAAGAATTCACTAACCGGTTCAACCTCAAATGTGTCCTTCAAATGGTTAAACTCCACCTTTAACGCATATTCTGATATCTTCAGAAACATTGATTTGAAGCAAGAGTATTGCCATGTATATAAATCGTTTCAGAGTTCTATACATGAATTACCACATTGGACACTACATAAGTTTTTCGAGTGAAGTTTTTCCCATGAATGTCGGACCTACCAAGCCCTTTTTTTTAAATCGTGAAGGAAACCGGTCAAAACGAAAAGATCGCTCGCCAATTTAACGATTACCCCAAAGATTATTCCAACACTCATCTGAGAGACTATCTACGCCCTCTTTTCAAATCCATATAGATTACGAGAAGA
The DNA here is from genome assembly GCA_035043045.1 of Hirtodrosophila alboralis. Lineage (NCBI taxonomy): Eukaryota > Metazoa > Arthropoda > Insecta > Diptera > Drosophilidae > Hirtodrosophila > Hirtodrosophila alboralis. The sequence goes on from JAWNNH010000012.1 coordinate 26,598, forward strand.
CTTTTGAGAATATTATTAAAACATTAATGATAAAGAGGCGAGTTCACTCCCAGAATTGCAACCTAGAAGTCATATGTCGTCCTTACATAATAATCTACCCTGCAGATTGAGGGCATATACAGCAACGACGTCCTGAAAAGGCCCTACAAGTAGTGCAAGTCTGGAACATAAAGTTCGATGCTTCTATATGCGATGCGACTATATTGTGACCAGAAGTTCGATCATCACAAGCCATATTCTTTGCTTCTCGAGTTGCGCCTTTAAAAACGGTTACAGTACGAAAACTGGAATTGTGTGGTGCGATTCGTCCGTTGTTCTATCCTGGATCAGAGATGAGCCCTTCAAGTTCAATGTATTTGTTTCTAACCGAGTTGCAGCCATTCAAGAGCTGACTGCCAGCATGGAATGGCGATATGTGCCCACAGGTAAAAATCCAGCTCACATCCTTTCTAGAGGCACATTTCCTGACATTTAAGCAAATTCAGAGCTCTGGCTCGTATCTTAGAGATGGTCGGGATGAGTGGCCAGCGTCTTGTATTTCGAAATGCCCACTCTTGAGTTGAGAAAGAGTGTTTTGCTCGTTAAGTCTCCATATGTGGACTTAACTTTTGGATGCAAGCACACAAACTCTTTTGGCTCCATGCAGCGTACCTTTATTTACGTTTACAAATTTGTCAAGCGCATAAGACATCCTGGTCTCACCGTTTCAGACACTCATCACGCAACTCACCTTCTTCTACGCCTTGTACAGATGGCGCATTTGTGGGATGACATCAAGGCGACCCATTCTCACGGAATGTTTAAAAAGTCGAGTTCCATTTCTTCTCTTGCTCCATTTGTGGATGACAGCAATCTACTTCGTGTGGATGGACGATTCAGCAATGCGGCTCTGGACTATGATGCTCGTAATCCGATTATTTTAACTAGTCGCCATCAAATTACATTTGCTTTCATCGCTCAGTTCCATGATAGGAACATATACACAGAACCTCGTGCTCTATTGGCAAAAATAAGGCTGCAATATTGGCCGATTGGTGGATTGCAAACAGTCTCAAAGGCAGGCAGCGCACTTTGTTGGACTATGGGAAGCGGCAGTGAAGATGCCTAAGCATCATTTTTGTTGGTCAGTCAAACATTAAAGTTGTCGTTTTTATTTCTTGGCTATTGACTCAAAACAGTCGCTATAAAATAATATCAACTCAACATTGTTTATTCAAAAAATCTGAACTACAAGTAGGTTTCGTTTAAATGATATATGTCTTTTATAATTTTAGTTCGGTTTTTATTTCTTGAAAACCATTAGCTGATTTGTTCCTTCTACCCTGGAGGGTCCCTTGGGAATAGCAGAATTGGAATTTCTTACACTGCGTTTGCATTAGGATGGTTTTGTTATCAGTTTACTTTGTATTATAATTCTTTTCGAATTGTTTTTTCGAAACCAGCTTGCACTTTACTTATATTATAATTAAAATGGTCTCGAACTTAATATATATTTTTTTTTTATAGGAGGTTAGATATTTCTTCTCTTTTTTTTATAAATTCTTATTTAAATGGTTTAATTGTTTCTTGTTATTTTACTTGCTAATCTCCTTTTTGTTTTCTCTATTATTTTCCTTGATTTCTTCATTATTTCCTTAAAACTTACAAATAGAATAACATCCGGCGAATCTGCCACGCTGGTGTAACAGGCTATACGCCCTAGGGTGCACTTTATTACGTGGTCGCGAAAAGGTACAACATACTACTCTGAAAAGAAGATAAATCAGCATCAACAGCAATAAATATGCCATCACCCCGACGAAATGTAAATGGCAGTGCATCCGGAACCCGATTCCTCTTTTTTTTCACTGTATATTCTTTTACAATTAGGCCGGAATTCTTTTCAACAATTTTTTCTGAAGTGATCGGCAGGAACATTTGTTTTAAATGATGAAATTTCCCAAAGATACGTAAGATTGAATTTTTTCACCAAAATACTGGCTTCAGATCTAACCTGAATATAGAAGTTTTTTCGGTGTCATGGGGAACTAATCGGCAAGAACAACATCGATGGATATGGCAATGTTATCGTCCCTAGTGCCAGTGGTATGGGGAGACGGGAATGAACAATTTATATGTTCAGGAGCGGAAGATGTAGTCTAAAATTTGCCTTTTTGCGTTTGAGAGACTCATGTCGTTTTCGACATGCCTACAGAATTCACTAGTTCACTTTAGACCTAACTTTTTGGTCTAAATCAGGTCAATAATTTAACCATTGAGACCAACATATTTTTCGTAAAACATTATCACACAGCCAACAGCATACAAAACCCATCTTAACATTGGGTCGCACCTGAAAATTATCGATCTCCCAAGTTTGGTTTTGATATCTTGAAAAAAATTTTTTTGACCGATCCTTCCTATGGCAAGTTATTATATAGTAATCCGATTCGGCCTGCAGCAAATTTCACCAAGATAACTCTAAGACTCAGAGACTAGTTTGCATTTTTTTCTCTAAGACTAGGCTAGCCAACTGTCTCATTGCTATTCTTGATGCAGACACTGTATATTTTAATAACTTAAAATTTAAGCCTAAATAAAAGTATCAAATTCTTATTTTGATGCTAAAAATTACCTTGACAAAATACTTATGTTTTACATTAAATTACTTAATTTTTTATTTTATTCAAAACAAGAAGGAAACGGCTATCTTCGGCACGCCGAAGTTATATACCCTTTCAATTGTCTCCTAATAAAATTTTGAAGGCCAACTTTGGCTTTGATATCTTAAAAACAAAGTTTTTCAATTGAGCACTTTTCGACCGATTGTTCCTATAGAAGCTATAAAATATAGTGGTCCGATTTTGTTCAAACTTGGTCAGATTGTCAAATCGTAATTCTACATCGATATGCCAAGTTTGGTTTTGATATTTAAAAGAAAACAAAGAAGCTTTTCATACGAGAACTTTTCGACCGATTGATCCTATAAGAGCTGCAAGATATAGTGGTCCGATTTCAAACTTGATCAGATTATACAAATCGTTAGTATGCATCAATATGCCAAGTTTGGTTTTGATATTTTGAAAAACAACAAAAATTATTCATACAAATACTATTCATGAAAATGAAGTGTCTTCGATTTTTTCTCAATAGCTGTGTGATATAGTGGTCCGATCGGGCTAAATTTGACATACAAACTACATAAATTATCAAGCTTCATAAAGATAAAACCTTTCCATAGAAACAGACGGACACACAGACAGACAGACGGACATGGTCAATATTGTTAATTTATGATAAGTTGCGATAGTTGAAGCATGTTTAAATTACCATTAAATTACCATTAACTTACCATTATTTTAAATATGTTTCTTTTGTTTTCATTTAAAGTTTTAATTGCTATGGATTTTGTCCTGGCGGTATCCGTACAATCAGCTGTAATTAGTGTATATTTTCCAAACTGCGATAAATTAGTTAAAACTGCGTCGGTTATAATAACCATAAAACTTTTATTATTTTGTATTGTAAAATTGGTTGAAGTATAATTCTTGCTTATATTAATTGTTGAAATTTTTAAGAAGTCTCTCGCATCAATTAGCTTATTTTTTTTCTTTATTAAAACAAAATGCTTAGTTTTGCTTAAGCTTTGTAAAAACATTCTGAAAAGTATTTTCTGAATCACAGTATTCTTTGTGTCATTTAGATATCCAAATTCCTTATCTTGATCAATAAAATTACAATTACTCCACAATAATTGCATTAGTTTATGTCCATTGTTGGTTATCTTTAGTCGCCATTCGCATAAATTATAAAACTCATTATATTCTGTACTTTGAGCTGATAGACATGCCCAAAGCTTAATTATCCTTTTGCCTGTTGTATAGAAACATAATACATCATTACTTTGTAACAACTGTCTGACGTTTATAAGATTTGAGTAATTGCTATTTAACCCTCGAAAGCAATTCTGACCGTAAATGAAAGATATTTGATTGAATTTCTTAGATCTTAAGTTAACTAAGATTGACATCATTTCATTCCACTGCATTAGTCTAAAATATATAAATAAAATATATTAAATTAATTTGAAATAATCAGTACCACTTCTACCTCACTGCAGATAAGACGTGCGACCTCAAAAGCCTCACTTTACGCAAATTCAAAACCTTAGCAGCAAATCGCGTCAGACAACAACAATTTCAAAGTAAATTTAAAATAAGAAAATACACAAACAAGTATACAGCATTAACACCATTAACCACCAGACATATGGGCTTTTCCACGGTCGCAAACCGTACATTCTTACGCTTTTGAAGTTAAAAACAAAGAAAACTAAAATTTTTTTTTATATTTTTTTTGATTCAATAGCATTTTGCAATAACTATCTTTGGTGCAAAAACTAGGTTTGTTTGATTTTTAGTTTTTAGTATGTTAGCAATAAAAATGCGGTCGCGAACGTGCGAAAAATGGAAGTCGCTTTTGACTGCAACAAGTAAAACGCAAAGTTCATCGAAATGGCACAGAATATTTTAAAGTTATTTTTTTTAATAATAAAGCGGAATAATGTACCTCTTCTTTATTTATTATTCGATCGCGAACGTACTGGTCGCGAACTTACAAAATTTCCATGATATTTTTTTACTATTCTCAGGACATAGTAAACATTTTATATGATCTTTTGATACCTATTTGACAATTTTGGGAACCCACAAATTTTTAATTTAACAATTGCTCCGAACTCATCGACTGCGCCTTTACCATGTGATGTCTGCAAAATAGTTTCACTCAATTTTCCTGCAACCAAATACATACATAAAATCAGTAAACATAGATTTTTCTGTGATTTAAACTTTCACTAATTACTGCAAATATTTAGTTGAGTCAAACATCCAAGCTACATATGTATATACCCTTGCAATGGTCTCCTAAGAAAATTTTAAATGCAAATTTTGGATTTCATATCTTAAAAAACAATAAAGTTTTTCAAACAAGCACTTTCGAACGATTTTTACTCTAGGAGCTATACGATATAATGGTCCGATTTTTCAAACGTGGACTGATTGTACAAATCGTAATTCTACATCGATATGCCAAGTTTGGTTTTGATATCTTAAAAAACAAAGAAGTTATTCATACGAGCACTTCTCGGCCGATTGTTCCTATGGGAGCTACACTATATAGTGGTCAGATTTTAATCAAAGTTGGTCAGATAGTACAAATCGTAAATATACATCGATATGCCAAGTTTGGTTGTGATATTTAAAAAAAAAATAACAAAGAAAGATTTCATACGAGAAAATTTCGAACGATTGTTCCTATGGGAGCTACAAGATATAGTTGTCCGATTTTGTTCAAACATGGTCAGATTGTTTCTTTAAAGTTTAGATATGATAGTTTATTTTCCAAAAGGTATATAACTAGTGAAAATCTATTGTGAAAAATATAAGTTTTTTTTTTATTAAAATATCCATAATTATTACAAAATTATTAATATAAAAGTTGAATTAAATTTATCTGTTTATTCATTTTATTATGATATTGTTATGCCTTGATAAAGTAGTGTTTGAAAGTTATATAACATAAAATTTTATTGAAATACATTTTCTACTTTAAAATCAAAATCAAAATGTTCTTTACTTTCAAACTCGTCCTCATCTCTATATGTCTGGTCTGCAACTTCAAATGTTGGCAACTTTAAAATAGCAATAACTTCTTTTGGCAGTTTGTGTGATTTTGAAGACATTCTTGAAGCGATGCTTGATAAATAAGGATCAGAAGAATCCAAAGCACGGTGGAATACGTCTGTTAAGTTGTTGAGTCGGCTATTTTTCCTGGCACGTAATATCCTATCACGCTACCACTTATAGCATTTGTTGCGTGCCTCAGATCCATTTTCGCCTAAGCAACCGACAGGAAGTACAGATGACTCAATAATCTATGCACCGTGAACTAAAATTTTGTGGACCGTAGCGGTCATTGGGTACCACGGATATTTCGTCAAATGCAAACGAAGCGTCTCTACACAGAATTTTTGGAATTTAATCGAACAAATTTCACATTCGCATGATATTACTATTACCACATCTTTTAAAATATTTTGAAAACCCACAAAAATCCGCTTATGTTTTAAAATCTAAATAAATATATATATAATAACACATACTAGCACATAAACACTTTTTTGAATCATACTGTATCTTACTAGATATGCTCCACGAAACACAACTATATTGAGGTTAGTTTCTACAAAATTATGGTTTATTAATAACATTGAAAACATAATGAAACAGAAGCACATACAATTAAACACTTATATAATACTTTTCTACATACCTTGATGTATATTTTCCATTTTGAGATATTACAATTAGTCAAACCGTTTAAGAATGCGAGATTGTCAAACATTTACAAATTTTTCAATTAGACTGCGTACAGAAACCACGTGGCACAAAAAGCTAACTTTGGAGGGCTGGCGTAAGACGAGGGTTGTGTATTAAAATATAAATTAAATATTTTCGATGAGGAGGGACAATCATTCACTGGAAAAAATATTGTAATCATAAATATATGAACTTTTTTTTTTTGGGTTTTTGCCAAAAATAAACTGTTTCCGCCCAATGTGCAGTGGCGGCAACAATAATAGCACCAAATCAGCTGCCAAGCTTTATATATTTATATAGGTAGAATGTTTCTCATCTTTACTTTAATGAAAGATAATACTGTGTTATAATAATCTGTGCACCGTGAACTAACCGGTCATTGTTTACCACGGATATTTCGTCAAATGCAAACGAAGCGTCTCTTCACCAAATTTTTGAAATTTAATCGAACAAATTACATATTCGCATGATATTACTAATAAAATTATATATAGTTTGTTTAATAGCACTTCATCGATTTAAGTATTCGGTTTTGGCTTGAACTGCTTGCTTCTTTTAATTTTTTTAAAGAAAATTGGACATGATTGTGATTGTTTAATGCCTGTTAAAGTATTTAACAGCTTTCAATCGATGAGCGTCATGTATAAGTCGAAGACAACTTCTACATTTCTTTGCTCTGCCTCATAAAAAAAATGGTTTAGGTGTGATATTTGAGCATCTAAAAGTGCTTTAGAATTTAAAATGTGATCCCGACTTTCTTTAGTTAACTCAATTTTTAATGGCCTGCAATATTTAACGGATTGTGGACTTCGGTTTCTCCAAATTATTCGCCCATATTGATCAACCATTTGTAGGGGAATTATTGTTGTAACAAACAACAATTGTTCCAGGCTATTTGCTTCGGGTTCATTAAATTTTTGTTTATAAACGCTCTGGCCGGTTGAACCGTCAAAGACATAGCTCACTGTTAGCTTTAATTTTTTTGTATCAATAAATTGTGCAAGTACAGGTTTTTGATATAAAATTATCCTAAATGCCGTATGGTTAAGTAAGTTATGCAGTGGCAATTCGGCAATTCTGAGACGATTATATCCATAGGCCGGGACTGTTCCTTAGCCTCCTTCACCTTTTCGTAGTTTGAATATATATTGGAATTCTTTTCTATATTCTTTAAGCCTATGTTATTATAAAAACAAATTACCTTTAATAAATACCAATTCCTCTTCAGGTGTTAATGGTAGTGGTTGTTTCAATAAAAGTTGTTCCGTTAATTTTGAACTGTAAGAAGATTTTAATACTGTTTTCAGAATATGTGAAATATATCTATTATTTGTCTTTTTAGCAGACATAGCTGCATGAACAAGGAGATGAGTTGAATTTTCTTTTGAAAGTTCGGAAGTCATAATATAGAAGAGGCCGTCCACCTTTATTGCTACTATTATCTCTTTTTTAATAAAATGTAATATCTGATGCAAGCCAGCAGACATTTTGTTCTTTAAGCCTTCGAACATTTTTTTTGGGATTTATTCAGCAGTCTCTTGACTTCGGCAATAAAATTCCTTATTTTCATTTTAATATCCATCATAATATTTTCTGTAAATTAATTTTGATGTTTTTCTGCACAAACCCAGTCGAAAGTAGCGTTGATGTTCCGACGCTTTTTCAACCAAACTTCCAGCAAATCGCCACTACGAATAGCAACCTTGACCACATCTATTAAAATATTTCGAATAATCCGTGCATGTTTTAAAATCTACATATATATGTGGGAAATGGTTGTTATTATCCCCACGATGGCGGGATTCGGCTTATATAAATAAGTAATCCCGACTGTTTTTATATTAAATTATATAAGTTTGATGTTTATTTGTAATTTTCTTAACAAATTTGGTTATTATAATGATTATTAAGTTTTGTCTTTTCGTCTTGTTGCGTCGTTGTTGCGTCGTTGTTGCGAGCGTCGTTTCGCAGCGTCTTTGTTGCGTCGTTGTTGCGAGCGTCGTTTCGCAGCGTCTTTGAATTCTATTCTCGACCTTTCACCTCGGCCTCTCGATCAGAACTAATTCTCGTCTACACCTCGTCTTGTGGTAACCGCTCAGCTGAGCCGTGGTGGGTAGGCTCAGCAAGGTTGCCAGACCCATCCCACAACTCGGCCATCCTTCTATGCATTCGTCCCGAATGCGTCGTCGTCTTCGTCGTCTATGGGAATCCATGGCTGTAATCTATGTCTTGGCGTACCATCGCGTTTTTTAACTAGTACAACTGGGCTAACATATTCCCTCTCGTAGCCACTGTTCAACTTTGTCGTCTATTACGCACCGCTCGGCATAGGCAACTCTACGTGGTCGGCAATAAATCGGTGTATCGTCTTTTATAATTATATTCATTTTCACGTTTGTCGACTTTTCATTTCGCGGTTTGTAGTTTTTTAGTAACTCATTCACTTCTGTTTTGGTCTTATTGCTTGCCTGGAACCCAATGTCAATATGCATATCTTCGTTGTTGGTTACATCAATTTTCATTAAAGAACTCATTTTCGTTTCAGTGTTCGAACAGTGTTTTTCAATTTTAATACCGTCACGATTAATTTTAATTTCAGCCTGTTTGCAAAATTCTTCGCCTAAAACAACTTCAACATTCAAAAATTCATCGGACACAACTAAGAATTTTACAGAAAACTTGAGATCATCAACGCTGAGATCGTCTTCAAATGAACCAAGAGGCTTTACTTTATTGGGATTGCCGAAGCCGATCAAAAAAATGTTTACTGGGCTTAGTCGTGGATTATTCAATTTCGCGTATGAACTTTTACTCATAATGTTATATTTGCTACCGGTGTCAATCAAGGCTATGTATTTATTGTTTTCAATAATTATTTCTTTACACATGGACATATGATCATCTGTTATTTGGTGTGTGTTACTTATTTTTGAATCGAGAACAATTTTTTTACTAGGGCAGTCTTTTGCTATGTGTCCATATTCATTGCAGTTAAAACACTTTTTTCCTTTACTTTTTTTTCACATTTTTCTGATGTATGCCCTTTGGCACCGCAATTAAAACATTTAACATCATTGTTCTCTTTGCGTACACTATGTTCTTTTTTGTTCCAACCACTTTTAAATTTTCCATCATTATTTTTCACATTTTCAAAATTTCCCCGCATTTTCTCATAGCATTTTAATTTTTCTTTGAAGTCTTTTAAGTTTTTTGCATTGTACAATATTGATTTGTTTACACTTAAGTCATTAATACCGTCTATAACGTATTGCATTAACGCATTGTTTTCAATGTTACCGCGTGATGCCAATTCTTTAATTTTTAACAAATATTCTTGCACATTTTCATTTTTCATCATTTTTCGCTCAGACATCATATTATGTAAATGCGCACTGTTAACTTGTCTTTTAAACTCACTGATAAGCGACTCTTTTAACATTTGCCAGTTTATAATTCCACGTTCACTCATAATGTAAATTTTAGCAAGACCTTTTAATGCTCTTTTGGCAAAAATAAATTTTTGCAAATCGTCCCAATACATTATAGCAGACATATCTTCAAAGTCATTCACCCACACTTCCACTGGTAGAGTGTCATCACCGCTAAACGATCGTAACGAATCTTCAATATCGCGAAAATTTAAAGCGAACCTCGGCATGTTTGTATTGTGCGCTGACACGGTATCAATATTTTGTGCCACCACTGTAGAACTTGCGTGCGTCATTTCGTTGGTTGCAGCTGTTTTAAATGCAGCGCTGCTTGCGCTTGTTTCAATGTTTCCGTCGTTTTCTATATCTTCGTCTTCGTTTTCGTCTTCGTCTTCAATATGAGCGTCAATCAGTAAGGTTGATTTCATCAGATTATGGAAAATATGTCCCGATAGATCTGTTTTATTATGTTTAATCCCTAAAATGTTGCAAATTACAACCAGATCGTTGTTGGACAAATTTTCAGCCACATATGCAATTTTACTGTTATATACACTTTCATTTTCGAATCCCTCAAAATTGCGTAAACGTTTGCGATTGTCGCGATCGCCTGGGTATTCGAACACATATTTATGTAGCAACGTAATGTTTTGTTTCTTTTCACTTTTCAGCGCATCGCGCAATTTTTCAAAATCCACTAGTCGCGCCATTTCGTTGTTTTTTTTTTTTATTCACGTCGTTTTCTGTTCCTTTTTACTGCCGTTGGTTTGTGTGGCGCCCCTCTTTTATACGATTGAATTTCACAATTTCTCGTATGTATTGTCGCTAGTGCGTGTGGTACTTCACTCTTATACGATCGAATTTCACAACTTTTCGTAAATAATATGCCGTTAGCACTTTGACACACTGTTGTCCTCTTTGATTTGCGTCGTTTATCGTTTTGTGTCTATTGTTAAGTGTGACTCTACTCTTATACACTTAATTTCACAATATGTTCCAAATGTCGTTTGCACTTTCGTCGTTTTCACTTGGCGTCGTTTTTTCAGTTTGTACCCTTTAAACTTTGTTTTAATTGTTCGTCGTTAATTATATTTTCACAATTCTTTACGTTTAATTATTCTTTTTAGGTTGAGTCCCCATATTTGTGGGAAATGGTTGTTATTATCCCCACGATGGCGGGATTCGGCTTATATAAATAAGAAATCCCGACTGTTTTTATATTAAATTATATAAGTTTGATGTTTATTTGTAATTTTCTTAACAAATTTTGTTGTTATAATGATTATTAAGTTTTGTCTTTTCGTCTTGTTGCGTCGTTGTTGCGAGCGTCGTTTCGCAGCGTCTTTGTTGCGTCGTTGTTGCGAGCGTCGTTTCGCAGCGTCTTTGAATTCTATTCTCGACCTTTCACCTCGGCCTCTCGATCAGAACTAATTCTCGTCCACACCTCGTCTTGTGGTAACCGCTCAGCTGAGCCGTGGTGGGTAGGCTCAGCAAGGTTGCCAGACCCATCCCACATATATATACATAATAACACATATTACCACATAAACACTTTTATAAATCCTACTGTATCTTACTGGATATTCTCCACGAAACACAACTACAAAATTATGGTTAATTAATAACAATAACGAAACATAAGCACATATAATTCAACACATAGATAATACTTTTCTACATACCTTGATGAATATTTTCCATTTTAAGGTATAACAATTAGTAAAACCGTTTAAAAATGAGAGATTGTCAAATATTAACAAATTTTTCAATTAGACTGCGTGCAGAAACCGCGTGGCAAAAAAAGCTAACTTTGGAGGGCTGGCGTAAGACGAGGGTTGCATAATAAACTATAAATTTAATATTTTCGATGAGGAGGGAGAATTATTCACTGGAAAAATATTGTAACCATAAAAATATAAAAAAAAATTTTTTGAGTTTATGCCAAAAAAAGCCGATTTCGTCCGACGTGCAATGTAAAAAAAAAACAAGCAAGAAACGACTATCTATGGCAAGAAAATTGTGAATACCAACTTTGGATTTGATATTTTAAAAACAATAAAGTTTTTCAAACGAGCACTTTTCGGCCGGTTGCTCCTATGGGAGCTATAAGATAAAGTGGTCCGATTTTATTGAAACTTGGTCTGATTGTACAAATCGTAAATATACATCGGTATGCCAAGTTTGATTTTGATATTTAAAACAAAACAAAGAAGTTTTTTATACGAGAGCTTTTCGACCGATTGTACCAATGGGATCTACAAGATATAGTGGTCTGATTAGTCAGATTGATCAAATCGTAAATATTCATTGATATGCCAAGTTTGGTTCTGATATCCCGAAAAACAAAAAAGTTTTTCATTCAAACACTTTTTATAAAAATGAAGTGTCTTCGATTGTTCTTCCGTAGCTATGTATATGATATAGTGGTCCGATCGGGCTGATTTTAACATATAAACTACATACATTAACGAGCTTCAACTGTGCCGAGTTTCATTAAGATAGCTCAAAGATAAAGGCAAAAACTTTGCACAGAAACAGACGGACATGGCTATATCAAATTAGCTCGTCATCCTAACCAAAAATATATATGAGGTCGAAGACGTCTTCTTCTATGCGTTACACATTTCGAGACAATATTATAACACCCTTTTGCAAGGGTATAACAAAAAGGAGACGGCTGTCTTCGGCACGCTAAAGCTATATAACCTTGCAAGAAAATTTTGAATACTAGACCGATTATTCCTATGGTAGCTATATGATACAGCTGTCAGATTTCTGTAAAACTTTATCATAAAATACAGAACGTGTTTATATATTGATATGGTCAGTTTGGTTCTAATATCTTTAAAATCAAAAAAGTTTTGCTTAAAAGATCTCATTTTGCCCCCAATTGTTTCTATTGCAGCTTTATGATATTTGTTCAAACTTGCTCGAATTGTACAAATAATAGCTCTTCATCGAAATGATGATTTTGATATCTTAAAAACAAAAAACTTTTTCTTACAAGCACTTCTCAAACGATTGTTCCTATGGAAACAAAGATAAAGCTAAAAAGTAAGCATAAAACCAGACGGACAGACAGACGGACATGGCTATATCGACTCAGCTCGTCGTCCTGATCAAAAATATATATTACTAGCTTACCCGCCGCGCATTGCTACGCCTTCACTCAAAAAAAAAAAACTCAAAAGGCAAACTTATCATATTCTACAATAACACTATGATTACAGCCTAAAGGTTCGACCTTAAATTTTCTTAATGAGAACACCCGTGTGCACAATACCCTCGTGTTACCCGGTTCAGAAATAAACTGACTCCAACACCGATCTACCCGCCAAATTATGTTTATAAAATGCAACACCGTCCCGCCCGCCAAGCTATGATAATAGAATATTGATCATTGTTATTATGTAGTAAATCGACACTGTTAACCAAAAATCAACATAGTAAGTTAATAAAGTTAAATTGATCACAATACTACCCGTAACCATTTAGGTATTGCATTATCGTTAATATCGTTAATTCACTTGCGAAGATTTTATGTCTGTCACTCACTCTTTCGCGTTCTTATGCTCCAGTTTGTACGCGAAACCTAAATACAGACATACAATTTAATTTAAATCAAATTGCACAATAAATAAGAATTTCGTTAATACACAAATCAGGACCACCCGGTTTATTCCATACACAAACAAATTTCTTATGAACATAAAAGCATACATTCTCACTTTCATTGAGATATTACCATAAATACAAATTTTTAAAATAAACCAATTCCGTACAGCTTGCCACATGATGTTAATAGAATATTGATCATTATTATTATGTCACTACAGCATGCACACAGCTATTTAACATATATATAGTAGCATATTATGCTGACACGTTAACATGCGCTTAGCGCATGCACTTATGTATGTAATTTAAGAAGACAGCCAACGCGCAACTTTGTAGCGGTAAAATAAAAGATAACAAATAGAATCCAATACCACATTACAAATCAAAACAGTAATCCAAATTTGGTCTTAAGCTGATATTCGGAATAAACGGACACATTTATAAATATTTCGTTTGGTTTATTTATTTAAATATTATAAACTTTCAGCGTTGACCTCAGGTTTTGTCCGGGTCATTGATTCGACTCTCGCGTAGTGCGATCGAAACTACATCATTATATATATAATAATATGCGCAAGAATCTAAACACTCCAAAGTTAACAGTGTAATGCAAGCAAATATGTTAACATATCTATATCAATATAATTATTTTGTTAACTCAGCTGCCACAAGAAGAAGCGCACAGAGGTACCCAAATGTTTGAAAGTAATCTGCTAACAGAACGAAATAGAGCAAATAAATGCAAATACACAAATTCAAACTTCCGAATATATTTTTAATATTTTTTTACTTTTAAACAATTTTTACTTTGACTTATAAATAAAAACTTATAAATAAAAAGTAAAAAAAAGTAATAATAAGAATTAAAAAAAAAAAACATGTACTTAAAAAACCCGGAATCGAACCGAGAACCGAGAGAAGATCTCAAGCACATGCACCACCGCATCTGTTGTGTCCCAACTGATAAAAGTTGTATATACCGGTTCATTTAGTTAATTAATTGTAAAATCTGTAAACTCCTTATCTGTAAACAGAAAGCAGAGGTGCGAAAGCATAAACAACATCGCTTTTCTGTCACACGCATCTATGATAAAGCCGAGAGAGAAAGAGAGAGGCTTATGATCTATTATGGCAGCAAATAAATGCAAACGCAAGCACATGAATATAAAAATGCCAAATTTTAAATGCAATTTTCACTAACTTCCGAATAATAAAATTAATACTTTTTGACTTTTAGATTATTTTTACTTGACTTAAAAATAAAAAAGTAAAAACAAAAAGTAATAATAAGAATAATTAAAAACAAAATGCAACATGCTCACAGTTTACACCTGGACTTGAATTCGGGCCTTCACAATTGCGTAGGCCATCTCAACGCTGAGGTTGTTTACGGACTGGCAAAGTCTGTATATAGCGGTTTATAGACGATTATGTCGACCATAAAATGGACGGAGCTTGCGGTAAACTTTGCGAACTGAACTATTATTTTCGAAATAAATTTGCACGATTTGCAAGCGTTGTTCTTTTTGCAACTTGTTTAAGAATTAAAGCCGCAAGACCATACAATGCGTCGTGATTTTGGTGTATGGGCCGAAAATGAGATTGATTTCGATGCTGATATTCATCGCAAAATTTTGTTCAGTGATGAGGCTCATTTTTGGTTGAATGACAAAGTCAACAAGCAAATTTGCCGCATTTGGAGTAAAGATAATCTACATGAGACCCTTGAGACGCCATTACATTCACAAAAACTGACTGTTTGGTGTTCTCTATGGGCTGGTGGAGTCATTGGGCCATACTTTTTCCGAAATGATGCTGGACAGGCAGTTATTGTTAATAGAAACCGGTGTAGAGCCATTATAACCGACTATTTTGTTCTCAAATTGGATAGCAGTTGCCCGTCTACGCCAACAAACCACAAACGCTAGGGGACTTGGAAGCCAACATTCGTCGCGTTATTGCCGACATACGGCATCAAATGTTCAAAAATGTGCTTGAAAATTGGACCTGTAGACATGGCTATATTCGAAGTTCTATACCTCTAAAAAACATTCTTTACAAAAGATAAAACGAATCTAACATCATACAGACCAATAGCTTTAAATCCATGTCAAAAATATTAAACAAATTAATAACTTAAAGACTGTGGTGGCCACAAATTACTAGGATTCACTAACTAGGATTCAAAAAGAGAAAGTCGGCAACAGAGTGTCTACTCTATGTAAAAAACAGACACTTTTAAATTATATAACTTGTTTTTACGAAAGCAGTTGTAAAGTAGTTCTACATAACATGGTAAGTCAAATGACAAATTGGGGATGGTCAATAAATTCGGTAATACATCAGATATTTTATGACAAATAGGAAAATTAGAGTAAAAATTAAATTCAATTTATGGAAAATGTTCTAACATACACCCCTTACTCAATGAAACCCTCAAAGAATCCGAAATTTTATTTCTAATTGCCTTCAATAACTTAACATACAGAATCGATACCCATAAAATATTAAAATTCATAGCCTACGATTTTATATATTAATTGATATAGAGAAGAAAGAAAACACGTTAAAATAATCCTAGATAGACTCTTTTTTGGCATTGGTACATGATGCACCAGCTCAGGTGCATTACTGTCTATTACCAAAAAAAAAAACACTTACATGCCTATTTCCGGCATAATGAACTGCATCTGCAAACACAACAGCAATAAATAAGGTAAAGAACTAAAGATATTTTGTTGAGCTGCTAAACTTTTTTAGTAGCTGTTAGTTCTAAGTTAGTTTGATTGTTTTCAAGACGTTATAAAATTTGTATATTTTTGCTGCGACTTGTACGAAAGCTTCAATTAATGTGAGTATTCCAGAATAGTACGAACAAGTGAATTATAAAGAGATTTAGTAATATAGGTTAGGTTAGCTTGAACCGGTCAACCACCGTGGTGGTTGCACATAGACCAAAAATTAGTCCTAAGTGGTGCTGGATGCTGAAGATCGTTAGGAAGTTTTGTAGTCCTCTAGTATTTTAATGCGCTTAGCAAATGACAATAAAGCATTTGGAGAATGCTTGGCCGCTTCTTCCAGTGATGCGAGCCAATACGCGTTGAGTTGTTGGAATCGGTGTTGAGCTAGTGCTGGACAACTGCAAATCAGGTGTTCCAAGGTTTCAGAAACTCCTGGCTCCTTACATTTGCGGCAGCTTTCGTCTGTTGTTATTTCTAGTTTTTTAGCGTGAGCTGCTGCCAGGCAATGACCAGTCAGTACTCCTATCATTAGTCTCCAGTGTTGTCTCGACAGTAGTGCTTAGATCATCTAGTGCTTCCCTGCTTGCCAGGAAATTTTTGGAACTAATGGTAGATGCCTGCAAAGATTTTATTGCCGCTTGGCTATCTACGAAAATATTGATGTGTTTGCGTGTTCGGTGGAGCTCTTGGGCTACCTCTGCAGCTTTCCGTATTGCAGAAACTTCCGCCTGGAATATGCAGAAATCAGGCAGCTTGTACGGCAGCCTGAGTACGGCCCTGCACAGTACACTGCTGCTCCGACTCCCGAATCCATTTTTGAGCCGTCCGTGAATATGTGGACAGCCTCTTTATCTAGTCCTGAGCGCCAGTCGTCCGGTCCCATTAGCGTTGTTGTACTTTTGAAATTGGTCAGAGCAATTATGTAGTCTGTGCTCCTTTGCATCTCCCTGCCAATCGTGCAGTGTCCAAAACCTTGGAGTGTCATTTTTTCCGTTGCACTGAGCCGTTGTGCTGTCTTCTATGCAATAAGTTGTGCTTGAATGTCCAGGGGGTTGACGCACATTATTGTTTCTAGTGCTTTAGTTGGAGTGGACCTCAACGCCCCCGTGATGCAGACTAGTGCCTGCCGTTGGGTCCACTCTGTGGCTTGCCACCATACTAGAGAAGGATCGGTCGCACCACTGTACAGCATCTTTTGTGATGCACAGAACGCGACTGTTGCTTTTTTCCCCCTTTTTTCGCATTGGGTCTCCAAGTCAGTGCTGTTCAGAACCACTCCTAGATATTTAATATGTTTCTTTGTTGTGAGCGAAATATCACTCACCTTTGGAGTGTTTTACAGCGGTACCTTGTATCTCTTAGTGAAGAGAATGAGGTCCGTTTGTCCGCGTTGATATTAAGTTCGACTTGTGTGGCCAATCCTAGTATCGTTCTTAATGTGTAGTCCATG
This sequence comes from Hirtodrosophila alboralis, assembly GCA_035043045.1. Taxonomy (NCBI): domain Eukaryota; kingdom Metazoa; phylum Arthropoda; class Insecta; order Diptera; family Drosophilidae; genus Hirtodrosophila; species Hirtodrosophila alboralis. The sequence continues at coordinate 44,194 of JAWNNH010000012.1, forward strand.
ATAGAGCTGAGAGTCGATGGACATTTGCCTGTGATAATTACACTAGGTCACAAAATTTACCTTTTTTTTGTATAAGTTACCAAACCTACTTTTTCTGATACATATGGTGCCCCAGATGACGAAAAACCACTTTAAAAATTTTTCTATGTTAAGACTTTTTTTTAAAAAATTTTTGAAATCTGGTATTTATTTTTTAGCTTTTTTTCAGAGGCAAGTCTCTTATAGCCGATAGCAAAAGCTTTACGTTTTCTGAAAGCTAATAAAAGGGCCTATTAATCATACATATACCTTATTAAGTTTAAATTACTAGTTTTGCAACTATTTGATTTTGAATTTAGAAAATGATGATATTTTTTGCGGTATTTTTTACTATTTTTTGACTTTAAAATTCGAGGAAAAGTCGAAAAAAAATTTTTTCGTTTTCTTATCCTCTGCTTTTACATAGTTGCATTAACTGGGCGTAATTTAAGATATTAATCATATAAATCGATAAAGAGACGGCAGAGATTTAAGCATTTCAACAAACACGCCCGATGGGGCATTTTTCAATGTGCTCATAAAATTCATGGGCTTAACAGGCCGTCCACAGGCGATCATGTGCGCGAACTTGGCTTGGCTCGGCGAATTGTTCAACGTTAGTGGAGGAGATGGTAGTATTCTTGCTTGTCTTTTTTTCGACATGCATGTTCGCGAGGATGCTCGCATTTGGGTGGCCTGATACTGGCAATGATATGTGTACAGAAAAATAACCGGTGAAACGCATAAGGGGAAAATTGGCGAATAGGCGCTCCGCTTGTAGTACTAGTAGTGTTTCGGTGCCCAGAGAATTGTCCGCTGCCTCGAACTACAGGATTATCACAATGTGAAGATATTAACGTTAGATACCGGTATCGCACTCTGACATTATCGAAAACTGCCTGATATTGGTCTGCACATTAGTGCACCAGTACACTAATAGAGCCCAAAATAATGAGTTTTACTTGCGAAAGTTTGTTGATTGGCACACGTATTCAACCTAAAGTACTACCTGTGAGAATTTGGACCAAACAAACAATATTGAATTTAAATTTGAACACAGGGAAAGGTGATAAGGACATATTAACGCCATCTACCCAATTTTGAGTATCGGTATATAACTCCCTACCACAATTAATACTGCACATTCTAGTTCTGACTTTAATCGGAATACTTGCTCTCCAAAAATATACTATATAAGATGAGTAACCTTGTGCGTCCATATTCTTGCATATACAATCCCGATTCGTTCTGCTACATATGTGGTATCTACATTGCAAATAGGAAGCTTAGAATAAACTTCACCAAAAGGTTTAAAAATATTTAAAGGAATTTATTTGGAGTCGAACCCAAAAATTTGAAAAAAAATTGAGCACCAACATTTATATACACTTCATGCCAATCACATTTTTCAAAAAAACAAAACAACAAGTAGGTACCACATTACATTATGATGAAATCAATTTATCTTCAGAAAATACTAACAATTTAGTTTCATTTTAGGTATACTTTTCAATTTTCAAGAACCATGATGTGGAAAAATACTGATACTCATAAATCCGATTGTTGTTTTTGTGCATTTCAAAAAATTGGTATTGAAATAAAAAAGGCAATGTATTTATCCGAAATTGGCTGCACGTGGCTTTCAGCTTCCTGTAAAATTGCTGCCAAAACTACAAACACAGGAAAAATCGTCAACATCGCACGAAACTACGAGTACAGGTTCTGACTTTTCAGGAATAGATAAACTTCCCATGCTGTATTCTCAGAAAGATTTGTAAGGGACATGAACTTACTAAATAAAATGCTGAGATGTTAACATCGCTGTTAAAGGAACGAAATCTTGTTAACGGAACTTTTTACCGAACTTGACATCTGGTGTTTCCATTTTTAAAATATCGTCGATATTAGCAAACGCAAATTTAAAACTTAAATATCATGTTATACCTTAAGAAACAAATATTAAATTTAATTTTTAATAAACATTTATTAATATACATATATAATTAATTTCTGATTGTTTTATGACCGTTTATCTATAGAGAGGGGGCCAGATATCGGTCATAGCCACCGAAAATCGTATATACTGTGAGTATAACATCGCATACTTCGGTCGTTTTTGCATTAATTAATGATCCATTTATATATTTATGTGATTCTAAAATCAAAAGGCCAGAAAAATTAGTTCAGGCGGCAATCCCAGTGCTCTAAAAACCAAATTTCGTAGAACATTCAGTAACGAAATAGTCAATTTCGACAAAAACATATTTAGCTATAAGATGTTCTTATTTCGTTGTCTATCAATCGATTTCAAAGATTCATATCTTAAATAACGCCCAATTAATGCAACTATGTAAAAGCAAAGAAGAAGAAAACGAAAAAAATTTATTTCTACTTTTCCTCGAATTTTAAAGTCAAAAAATCGTAAAAAATACCGCACAAAATATCATCATTTTCTAAATTCACAATCAAATAGTTGCAAAACTAGTAATTTAAACTTAATAAGGTATATGTATGATTAATAGGCCCTTTTATTCAGAAAACGTAAAGCATTTGAAAATCGGCTATAAGATTCTCGAGTAATGCTAAAATCTGTAGGATTGTCTCTGAAAAAAAGCTAATAAATAAATACCAGATTTTAAAAATTTTTTAAAAAAAAGTCTATAGAAAAATTTTTAAAGTGGTGTTTTGTCATCTGGGACACCATATGTATTAGAGAGTAGGTTTGGTAAAATATACAATTTGTGTGTTACCTAGTCTTATGTTTATGTCATCAGCATATGCAGTTAACTTAGGGGCTTTCCTGTGAAATTTTTTCAATAGTCCGTCTACCACTGGGTTCCATAGCAGCGGTGATAGGACTCCGCATTGCGGCGGGCATCTATACGCCGCCCTTGTTATGGATGTGGTTCCCCACTCCGCACTGACTCTTCTGCAGCTCAACAGATTGTGTATCCACGAGTCTACTGCAGAGTGAGATGCTGTAGCTCTTAGGCTTCGCTAACATGGTGCCAAAATGGCTTCCTTGTAGTACCCCGGCCGTAACTCGGAAGAAAAGATGTAAATTACATCTGTTTGCATTTTACTTTGAAAAGCATGCATCAAGTAAATTTCAAAAGGTTAGTGGTAGTAGATCTATGATTCACAAAACCATATTGACAAGGTAAATTTATCGATTTACATAAAAATTGAAGATAAAAAGCTAATTATTTCTCAAAAATATTAGGAATAGCAGACACCTTTGAAATATATCCATAGTTACTGAAATTTACCAAGTGTCCTTTTTTATGGAGAGTAATAATAAATGATTCCTTCCAAAGGTTAACGAAAGAACAAGACACCACTGAAAGTTTAAATAAGTTATACAATGGTTTTAAAAGACCATCAGCACAGTACCTGAGCACACATCCTACCACTCCATCTGAACCCGACGAAAAAACGGTCTTTATGGCCCTCAATCACTGTGCATATGCACTTAATATGAATTCTCATGGTCGTGCTATGGTACGAATTACAACTTATAGAACTTGTGGCAGGCGGGTGCCACCTTGAGCAGCGCCCAAAGGCAAGATATGCAGTTGATATTTTAAATTATAGAATGGAGTAACCAGCGATTACTTCTGTTTTGGTCGACCATCATCACAAAGATGATATTGTAAAGTAAATTAAGTTCTTGACACAGATGTATATAATTATATGGTTCATGTGCTCTGGACGCGCTGCCCTGAATCTTGTATATTTTTTAAGAGAGCAAGATAAAAGTGAATCTTTTTTTTATATTACTAATTTAACTTTTAATTATAAACACTTTTACAACTTTTATTACTAACTCTCTTCTGTTTAGCTTCAAGTTCAAATAATGACACTTACTAACCTGACTGTGAGTAGGAGCATAGCTGGCCGGACTGGCAAATAAATATCCCCTGTATCAGTGTCATTAATATTTGAAACTTATGCAATATCATTAGGCTTTTTCTATTCTTTTATTACATTTAAGAAATAATATAACGTTTGTTTATCTGGGATAGCACCGATTGTGTGCCAGAATAAATAAATAAATAAAAAGGCTAAGTTTGGAATGAACGCGTGGTATGCCAACTCGATTTTGGTAGAATATTATGGATTGCGTTGCTGTTAAGTTGCTGTTAGCTCAATTTTGCGAAAAACAGCTGTTTTCAACAATCACAACAGAAGTAACCGCTGATTACCCCCTTCTATAATTCAAAGTATCAACTACTTATGTTGCCCTTGGGCGCTGCTCAAGGTGGCACCCTCCTGCCACAAGTTCTAGAAGTTGTAATTCGTAACATAGCACGGCCATGAGATTTCATATTAAGTGCATATGCTCATTTGAAATTGCACTTGTAATAAAAATTCTGTTGGTTAAATTTAAAGAATATTTATTACTTTGCTTACTGAAGTTTAGCCCCTAGCAAAGAAATGATTAGCTGGTTGCAAACGCATTCAGCGCAGTAGAAACACCATCCAAGACCTATCGAGTTAGCCTGTTATCGATGTCATGACGCGTTTGTGTGGAAATCGGCTATTAGAGTTATTTCTAAAATTTGTATTTATTTTACGATTTCAATGAATTTCAGAATCTATCTTTATTTGTGGAAAGTCCACGAGTGTTCTCAGTAAGAAAATTCATAGGCGAACATTTAGGCTACAAACATAGTGACATATAATTAGTTTATTTTTTCAAGTGAAAGAGTAGCAACCCGCGCCGGGTAAGCTAGTCTATATGTAGAAAACCATTCGACCTGACTGACTGATTTACGAACTGACCAATTTTATTTAAAATATATCGGAAGGTGGGTGTAAAATGCATTTTAAAATTACATATAAAAAATCTCAGCTGTAGCATATCAGGTGGCGCAGTAGGCAACAATAATAGAGACATTGTAGAAAAATATTATTTTCTTATTTATTCTTATTTTATGTTTTTTTTTTTTTTGCGAACTGTAGTGGGAAGTAACAACGCACGCTTGGATGATAATTTGCACACACATCGAATGTATATAAAAAATACATAAGTACTTAGATTAAAATTAAACAAAGATCCATTAATATAAACATCCCTTAAATAAAGACAAGGCTCACTTCTAAACTCTTAAGATTTCATAAGCGATGACATCGGTCCAATAAATTAGTTTCAATTTAATATTCAGAAAGAACATCTGACTCACTGTTACAAATAGGTTAGGAATACAATTACTTTTTTTTCCAAACAACGTGAAGTTTAATTATATATATATATATATATTAGGAGATTTCAGACATGGATATCTCGCGAATGTACTATACCTTTTTAGATTTTGTTTCTCTATAGTCATCTTTAACAAAAGTCCTTTTTGTTTTTGCTTAATTTTTGATGCTTGTCCGAAAAGACCCTTTGACTTAAGCCGAATCCTTTGAATTTCAAACCAAGACATCAGACTTGTTGTTCGACCTATCAGAACTTTTTCCCGAACTTTTAATAGCTCCATTAATTTATTTGATAAACTTTTCTTTAATATTAATTCATTCTGTATAAGTCCAATTTGTAATTAATGGTTGTAAAAATATCTAAATTATGGGATACTTAGTATTTACGCACTAATAATTTACATACCAATTCATCGATAGTTGAGTTCCAAAGACATGATTTTAATGAAGTGTATCCAATAATAGTAATATTATTTATAAATAAGTTAATTGATTGAAAAATTTCATTGAATTTACTGCACGATTTTGAAATTTTTTTTACAGAATGCAATCCAAAAAAATCTAACAAATCAGATTTTGTCTGAAGATTTTTGTTTTTGAATGTTATAAAAGTTGGCATGTGCTTAAAATTTGTAAAAAATTTAGTTTTATGTATGTACGGTTTCTTTAAATCACAGAAGCGATTTATTAAATTCGTCTTATTATTTATACCATCTGTTAACATAAATCTTGAAGATATTTTATTATAGCGTCGGCTATTAAGTCTAAGAAAAGCTACCCCTAACTTGTTAAATTCCATGTAAAATTTGATATTTTGATTATTCATAACATTGAATTTTATATATTTAAAACGTTGTGTCGACTTTTTGAATTTTATATGAGCTGTACTGAGACGTCGCATATTTGCAATTCGCAAATAATCCTTTGATCTGATACACTTATGAAATTTGCAGGTGGCTAGTAATCGAAGTTGTATTCTGTTTGTGCAAATTTTATCTTTCGACATCTTATTCGTAATTTTTACTATTTCTTTTGCGTTAATGGATCTGAAAGTCCTGGATGTTACCATTCCGACTTTTAATTTTTTTTGTACCGCCAATATAAAGTTAAATGGATACGTTTGACTCTTTGTTTGTCGTTGGTGCAAAAAAAAGATTCTTATATCGGTCCTGCCCTTAAACGTTCTTTGAAAGTGGTTCATAATAATATTAATTTTAAGCTTGGGTATTTTTTCTTATCCCATAAATGCAATTGATCTGGAATCGGAATTAAATCAAAATTTAACGGTAAATAGTTTTATTCAATTATTAAGACCCATCAAAAATGGGCATTGTATTCAGTCCGAGATCCGCAAACGCAAATACTCTCTATATAAAAAACTGTATTACATTCGTGAAAATGATATTATAATATTGTCAGTACGTGTGTAATGCAAAGCAAGAGTCGTCTTCGTTTCCATAAAGTACATAGTGTCTGTCCGTCCGTTCTTCCGTCTGTCTGACTGTTTGTATTTAAAATAGTGTCTTTGTTTTTGAGCTATCTTAATTAAATTTGGCACAGATGTCACAGTCTATCGCAATAATATCATATCTCACTATTTTATATATCTACCATAACGATAAGTTAAAAAAATTTTATTTAAAACTTTTTTTATTTCAAAATATAAATAACAAAAATGGTGTTCAAGCGACTATTAGTATGGGGAATATATGTTATAGGGGTCTAATGAAATTTTCTCCGATTGTTTAGATCATCATACTACATACTACAGATGATCTAAACAATCGGAGAAAATTTCATTAGACCCCTATAACATATATGCCCCATCCTAAGAGTCGCTTGAAATATGTGCTGTACGCGCAATTTTAACCCTGTACCCATTAAAAATTGGTAAAATGAGTCTTACAATGTATTGTGACGCCCTGTGTCCATTAAATCTGGGTAAAATAAGAACAAAGCTGTCAGAAAGAATATAAAATTTCCGATACAAACCCTCACCAATCAAATCGATAAAGCCAATTTATAAGCACAATTTTACAGTTATTATTTTAATTTTTAGCTTACATAATTCTAATTATTGATGATTTTATCACAATCGGATTATAAACATCAAAGTTTTTGAAGCTAACAATTATTGATGCATACAGAAGTAGCCACATACACCAAAAATATGCAAGGTTCATGGCAGCGCCCAGGGCAGCAATCCCTTATAATTATAAATAAATATATAAATATATAAATCTGCATAAAAAACTTAGGTCATTTTATCATATTATCATATTTGGTTGATTACACAGTGTAAGTCGATAAAAAGGAAAGCCCAAATTAACCGAATTTACCCTATTTGGGGCCTTCTCAATCGAACTGGATTATTAGTTTTTCGCACTATCACGATGGTTACATGCAAAATTTTTTTTTTTAATTTTCGGTTATATGGGCATTTATTCACAGGTGCCACATTTATCGTTGATCTATAAATCTGTTGGTGTTAATTTTTTCGAAAAACCTACTGTAGCAAAGTTGTTCTTAATACTTCAAAGTTCAACTTGTACGCACCCACTAAACCTTCAAATTGAAGTCCTTTTGGTGTTTTGGGCCAAAATAATGGAAAAATCGTAATCTGACAGCCATTTCTAAAGGCACTTGGGAGAAAAATAAGTTGTTCTATCAAAAACTTTTTTGTTTTTAAAGATATCAAATCAAACATCTGATTTTCAAATAAAAACTAATAATACACCTGATTACAAATCGGATGTTTTCTATGGGAGCTATAAGATATAGTGGTTCGATTTTTATCAAACTTAGTCAGAATGTCTAGACTATAATAAAAGGTCGATCTGGTCAGTTTGGTTTCGATATCTTAAAAAATAAAAAAAATTTCATATAAGAACTAATTTTTCGGCCGATTGTTCCTATGGCAGCTAAAAGATATAGTGGTCCGATATCGAAGATCATTGGTCAAATTGGATAAACCATAAAAAAAACTGTTAACAGAAAAGATTGGTTTTGATAGCTTTAAAATATATGCACGTGTGCGTATGTAAGCGCATTCCGTTATGTACTTGTGCGGGCGCGTGTAGCCACGCATGTAGGTATGTATATGTACATATTCTAGTAGGCGAGCGTGTATGGGTATACTTGTGTGCTTATGTACGTGTATACATGTTTACCCAGTGGCTCTACGGGTAGACCCGGGCCTAACGATATTTCTAGGCAGACCGTTTGGTCACCCAACAGCAACCTAGCTTTTTTCAATGTATTTTTCCTATGCTGTTTAACATGTGGATGTCATTGCAACTATAACGCTTCGTGTGCGTGTAACAAGACGATTGCAAGTCAATGACGATAAGCTGGAAGCTAGGCTGTGGCTCGAACGAACAAGCCAGGTCACGGGCCCAACCGTGCGATTGCAGAGAAGTGCATTGCAAACTTCGATCATTGTTATCGGTAAAATATTGAGAACATGTAATTTTAGCAATCGCTTATCGTAATCTGCAAGACTTATCGCCATTGACTTGCAATCGTCTTGTTACACGCACACGAAGCGTTAAAGTTGAAAGTGTTTTATACAGCCATGTAAGTATTATTAAATGTATTTATTGGAACTATTTTATATAGTTGGATCTTACTAATCAACTATTTCATATTTTTCCATTTGTTTGCAATTTAGTTGTGCGTACATACATATGAATATATATGTTCAAAATGCAGCGCTACCAAGACATCTCTTTTGCCGTCAATTTGTCCAGCATTTGCTGCCGCCAAGTGAATTAATGTAAGTGTTTATAAATAAATATATGTTTAGTTAACATTATTAAAAATGTCACACTAAAACCTTTTTTCTTTTTATTTAATTTTTAGAGTCGATTGCAATGGGGGAGCAAGAAATGCCTGAATGACTTTTGCGAACGGCAATACAACTTCAGAAAAAGCGGGTGATACGCCATAGGAACACAATTAAATAATTTAAATGTATAGACTATATAAGTAGTGACTGGCGAAAGACCTCGAACTGTACCCTCCACGCGGGTGCCGGCTGGGCAATGGACACTGTATTTACCTCGGAGTAAACGGGTAATACCTTGTGTCACTTGCGCGCCTACAACCAAGATAGATGCAGTGTCTAGCTAAGGCAACGATACGGTATTCTCTGACAGCCTTGGCAAGCCGGAGCTACTGCGATCTGAGCCATTGTTCGAGGGGCCTGGCGGCAAACAAAAAACGCAAGGGCTGATTACCCGATTAAATCCATTCAAATTGGAGGTGGACAAGAAGGACGCAACTCAGGCTGGGATGTCAGCCCAAACGTCGGTTGCAAGCGTGACTGCTACCACCAGCGGGCACGGGGAGGAGCAATCCTCTCTGCGTTTCGCCAGCAGTCACACCTCTACCATGGTTGGAGCAGGCCATGGTGGTTCTAAAGCTACTGCCAAACAACTACAACAAGAAAAGAAACCCGATGCCAAGCTGTGGCGTGGCAATGCCGTTGTCGAATCAGACACGGATTGCGAATCGCATGGTGGAAGCATCACGTCAGAGGCCGAAAGTAAGCTTCTGCTCTCCCCAATCCAGGCGGGTGCCAGTACCTCTCGTAGGGTCGGGCCCAAACGAACAAAGGAGGGTATGAGAGCCAAGACCCAATATAAGGCTGCTCTGAAGATTAGAGCTCGACTCATCAGCGGCGGCGACCTCACCCCCGACGAGAGGCTCAAGCTGCTGTGGGCCGACGCAAAGATCGAGGAGGGCAGCAAGCACTTTGCCTCGAAGTCTGCTATGCAGGCTTCATGTACCAACATTGTCAATAAGGTCGAGGAGCTAGTGGCCACCAAACGCCAGCGCTCCGAGGAGACCACTCGCCCAACTAAAAAGCCGTACAAGGAGTCTGTCAGTGACGTGGCCAAACGACATCTAGTCGTGGCGCTCATTGACAGGAGTGACCCAAATGTCAAAATGTCGCCAGAGCAGTGGAAAATGGTGTAGGCGAAGCTGCTGGAAGCGATGTTCGAACGGATGGAGACGCCAGATGCCGCACCCACCACATTTGATGGTGCAGGTTGGCTCAACGGTGTCAAAATCCTTAGCTGTCGCGATGATCTCACCCTGAAGTGGGTCTCGGAGACAGTGTCTGCCATGGTCGCCCCGTGGAAAGGAGCCAATCTAGAGGTAGTGGCCAGAACACTGATTCTGTCCGTACCGAATGCAAAAGTACGCTTTCCACGGGTTGTACTCAAGGAACAGGCTTTGAAATTACTAAAATGGCAGAATCCTGACGTGCCGACTGCTGTGTGGCAAGTGATTCATGTGGCTAAGCCCGACAAGAAGGGCCAGCACATGATTCTGAAAATCAACAAGGTAGCCGAGGATCAGCTATATACTAGATATGGAAAGATGGCGTGGGGCGTAGGGAGCGTGTACCTACGTCTCAAAAAACGCCATCCGGAAGATGAAAACGACAACACGCTGGAAATCGAGGAAATGGAGAAAGACCTCGGCCTGGAAGCCATGGTGTTAGCCGCCGACGACGAGGATGAAGATGAAGACACGACCATCCAACAGCCATGCAGCTAAGGATACTCCAGGTCAATCTACATAAAAGTAAATAAGCATCGGCAGAGCTCCTTCTATCCCTGGAGCAAGGGCTCGCCGATGTGGCTTTAGTTCAGGAGCCTTGGTTGGCAGCGGGCAACAAGGTTTCTGGGCTAAAGTCAACTAATTATAACGTCTTCCACGCAATGACAGTAAGTAGGGCTAGGACAGCCATCCTTTTAAGGAAAGGCATCTATGCTTATTTAATGTCTAATTACAGCTCAGATGATCTTACTATCAAGGCGCTAGAGGGCAAAAAGGACCAGCTCACACTCATAGCATCCTGCTACATGGCGCACGACAGGGAAGCACCACCCGAATAAATCGAGCGACTGGCCGGGGAGGCAAGACTGAAGAAGTAGCCCCTTGTTGTCGGAACGGACGCCAACGCACATCACACAGTGTGGGTCTGTCCTCAATGATAGAGGTGAGTCTTTCCTAACGATTATACTACGCTATAATTTAAGAATAGAAAATATTGGTGAAGAGCCTACTTACGTGGGTTCCACTTCATCTTATATCTAAGATTTAACGCTCGCAGCAGGGATCAGTACCAAGGTAGCGGAATGGAGGGTCCTTGAGAGACCTTCCTTCTCAGAACACAAGTACATCCAATTTGATGTACAATTCGATTATACTCTTCCCCAAACAGTATTCAGAAATCCCCGGAACACAAACTGGGAGAAATTCTGTAAAACGATGGAGGAGAAGTTACAAACGGTACCAACAATCGTATCAAAGGAGGATATAGAGCAGTCCTCGAAAACGCTCGTACACCACCTTACCTGTGCATACCATGTATCATGCAGACCTTCTAAGAGCAAAAGGAGAACCAGACCGCCCTGGTGGACTCCAGAGCTCAGCGTAAAAAGGAAGGATATACAAGATCTCTTCAAACTTGCCAAACAAGCGAAAGAAGAGATCATATGGAATGAATATAAAATACTTATCCGTGACTTCAAAAAAGAAGTTCGGAAAGAAAAACGGAACTCATGGAGAACCTTCTGCTCCGGCATAGAGAAGGTCACAGAAACGGCGAGGCTCCGGAAGCTGCTCTCAAGCCAGCCACCCATACAGAGTCAGCTGAAAACAGATGATGGAAGATGAGCGGAAAGCAGTAGGGAAGCGATATGTGCTCTTGTGGATACGCACTTCCCTTGTTGCACAGAAGTTACTGAACCAGACATATTCGAAACAACAACGCAAACATGTATACCCTCAGACATAGTCAACCCGAAGAAAATCCAGTGGGCCATAGATTCGTTCGCGAGTTATAAGTCCCCTGGATTGGACGGAATATTTCCTGCCATTCTACAGATGACCAAAAACCGGATTATCCCATTTCTACATCCTCTGTTTGAAGCATGTCTAAGGTATGGCTACGTTCCTGTGACCTGGAGGACTGCACGGGTCGTGTTCTTGCCCAAAACATGCAAGTGTAGTCACGTGCAGCCGAAAGACTACAGACCGATAAGCCTCACCTGGAAAAACTTCTAGAGCTCCACTTAAATAAGAATGCATACATATCAAGGAGCCAAATCAACATGCATACACAAAAGGAAAATCAGTGGAGACAGCGCTACATTCCCTGGTAGCCACCATTGAAAAAACACTCCACCATCAAGAATATGCAATGGGCGTATTTCTAGATTTCTAGGCGCATTCAACAATGTGTTGACGGAATCAATAATGCGAAGCCTAAAAGCAACAGCATCCCACTCTGCAGTAGACTCATGGATTTACAATCTGTTGAGCTGCAGAAGAGTCAGTGCTGAGTGGGGAACCACATACATAACAAGGGCGCCGCATAGAGGCACGCCGCAAGGCGGAGTCCTATCACCGTTGCTATGGAACCTAGTGGTAGACGGACTATTAAAAAAATTTCACAGAAAAGCCCCTAAGTTAACTGCATATGCTGATGACATAAACATAATTATCACATGCAAATGTCCATCGACTCTCAGCTCTATCATGAACTACACATCAAGTGCGATACTTGGATGGGCCACAGAAGTCGAACTTAATATCAACGCGGACAAGACGGACCTCATTCTCTTCACTAAGAGATACAATGTACCGCTGTGGAACCCGCCAAAGGTGAACGGTATTCCGCTCACATCAAAGAAACATATTAAATATCTTGGAGTGGTTCTGGACAGCAAACTGTCTTGGAGACCAAATCTGGAAGAGAAAGTGTGAAAAAAACAACAGTCGCGCTCTATGCATCACAAAAGATGCTGAGCAGTACTTGGGGCCTTTCAGCACGACTTATGCATTGGATGTATATTTCAGTGGTGCGAACGATCCTTCTCTACGGCGTTCTGGTATGGTGGAAAGCCACTGAGAAATCCACATACCTTAAGCTGATGGAGAGGACCCAACGGGCACTAGTCTGCATCACGGGGGCGTTGAGGTCCACTCCAACTAAAGAACTAGAAACAATAATGTGCGTCAACCCCCTGGACATTCAAGCACAGAAACAGCACAACAACTCTGAGCAACTGGAAAAATGACATTCCAAGGCTTTGGACACTGCTCGATTGGCAGGGAGATGCAGAGCAGCACATACTACTTAACTCCTCTGACCAATTTCAAAAATACAACAACGCTAATGGGACCGGACGACTGGCGCTCGGGACTTGATGAACAGGCTGTCCACATATTCACGGACGGCTCAAAAATGGATTCGGGAGTCAGAGCAGCAGTGTACTGTGCAGGGCCGGAACTCAGGCTGCCGTACAAGCTGCCTGATTACTGCAGCTGTTCCAGGCAGAGGTTTTTGCTAAACGGAAAGCTGCAGAGGTAGCCCAAGAGCTCCACCGAACACACAAACACAGTAATATTTTCGTGGATAGCCAAGCGGCAATAAAATCGTTGCAGGCATCTGCCATTAGTTCCAAAAATGTTCTGACAAGCAGGGAAGCATTAGATGACATAAGTACTGCTAGAACACTGTGCACATCTATTGGGTTCCCAGCCACCGGAGTATCGATGGAAACAAAATGGCAGACCGCCTGCCTAAAGACAGTGTCGGGCGATCTCATGAAAATACGGAGATTATAGATATTTCCTTATAGTCGCTATATAGCGACCTAGAGAAAATCGCATTGGCTGCAGCTGATAGGAAGTGGAAAAACACACCTAGCTGCTGAATATCCAAAATAATGTGCAAAACACGTCAGGAAAACTCACTTACTTCCTACTGCAGCTATCAAGACGAGACTGCAGACTACTGGTAGGAGTATTAACTGGTCATTGCCTGGCAGCAGCACATGCTAAAAAACTAGGAATAACAACAGATGAAGGCTGCCGCAAATGTAAGGTGCCAGGAGTTTCTGAAACACTGGAACACCTGATTTGAAGCTGTCCTGCCCTCGCTCAACACAGGCTCAATACTTCAATGCGTATTGGCTCGCATCACTGGAAGAAGCGGCCAAACATTCTCCAAATGCGATATTGTCTTTTGTAAAGCGCATTCAAATACTATGGACCAGCTTCGGTCTATGTGTAACCACCACGATGGTTTACCGGCTCAGCCTAACCTATGTTATTTTATTTTATTTTATTTTAAATTTAATTTTAATTTAATTATATATATTTATTTTTTTTTTTATATTAAACATTAGATTTATATTTCTTTTTTATTTTGTTTTATTTTTTTTTTTTGTACTAATTTAAATTATTAACACTTTTTCAACTTTTATTACTAACTCTCTTCTGTTTAGCTTCAAGTTCAAATAATGACACTGACTAACCTGGCTGTGAGTAGGGGCATAGCTGGCCGGACTGGCAAATATATATCCCCTGTGTCAGTGTCATTAATATTTGAAACTTATGTAATTTCATAAGCCTTTTTCTATTTTTTTATTACATTTAAGAAACATTGTACGTTTGCTTATCTGGGACAGCACTATTTGTCTGCCAGAATAAATAAATAAATAAATATTGTGCACCCACATTAGCAAATAATTCAAACAGTCTTTTTAGCCGCTGTCCTGAATTATGTTAATTGGACGGCAGTTTTTAACAGTCCATTCTGTGGCAGCTTCCCATATTTGCTTTTTGGTATCTGAATTTACAACTTCAAGACGTTCGACTTGGCTTATCCCTTTTTTTGTTCCTATATAGCATTTATGTTTTACTAAATTTGATGTGAAATTAGAATATTTAAGAACGGCATAGCATGATCTGCACATAACAATATTTTCAATTAGTACACCATTTCCATCTATCACCAGACCACCAGACTATGTCCCCTATTTTGCTGAAATTTGAACTCCTTAGACAGTAATTTTGTCTTGATACTGTCATTTTGTTCAAATGCATATTCCAATGTATTGTTCTAAGTTTTCATTATGATTTTGTTTTATTAGTACATAAATAAACGTAGTTTGTATCACATATACGAGAAAGAATATACCTTTTTATACCAAATTACACAAACATGTACATACATAATATACACATATACTACTACTTACAGAAGACAACACAACAATCTTTCTAAAAGTTATGAAATACAGTTAAAATTGGTTTATTTGAAACATAAATAAGCATATATTTAATACGAATACTCACATTTTCTTCAGTCAAATTGTCAATTAAACTATCCATTTTGCAAAAAAAGGCACAAATGATACTGCTCGTTTCTATTGAACAACAATCTAATAACGCACGAACAAGAGTTGAACTAATCGGCTTACACAAAGAATGAAAATAAAAAACGAATTGAGCAAAAAAATTTCTTGTATTTTGACATTCCACAACACCGAATAAATGCATGAACAAGAGTTGAACTCATCGGTATAGGCCAGAGACAAGTATCATTTGCTTTTGTTGTCATTTTGTCGTGTTCGCTCGTCTTTCGTTTTTCGTTTGCTGATGTTCGTTGCACAAAGCAAACCAAAAACAAAGCAACTATGCGTATTTGAATTCGGTTTTGCTCGTTTGAAACGAATTTTACGGTAGCAAACAAATACGGTGTTTCGAGTATTTTGGAAGCAGTCGACAACGAATGTATTCGTGCAAGGTTCTAATTTGTATGTATATTGTTATGCATGTATGAGTATGGAAAGAAGCTATCCCGAGTGCGATCAGTGCATGCATGTGGGTGAGCACCGACCTAGGAATACATAGTCAAGTACCCAGAAGTAGTTTTCGATAGGTATAAGTGGATAAATCGCAACTACGGTACGTAGTGTTCCCTGATGAAACCAACCAGTCCTTACCAACCACGTTAGCTTATTCTTTCACTCAGCGTCGCAGCAACTTTTACAAATGTCTTGTAATAGTGGGCCTGGCGCGACCGAGTTATACCACAGCCTTAGAAAACGCTACTTCACAGGAGACAGGAGAATTGGACTTATGTTTCTATGGCGAACATCAGTTAGTACTTATATTTCTGACTGCATTCGTTGAATATTAGCTGTTAGTTATGTCAGTTGCGTTGTGAAAACCATGATCGCTTGGAAACGATGATCTCCTGAGCTCTTTGCTCCTTGCTCGCTATATTTTTCAGTAACGCAAATTACCTCATTCCTTCAAATCAGCATGACTTCTTAGATTGCATGCTAGATTATTCACTATTTCAAATGAATTTAATTAAAAATCATTTGAACAGAATTCTGGATCTGGTCTTTGTCAATGATTTCGCAAATACAGCCGTCTCTAGGTCACTTCCTCTTTCTGTCCCTGAAGATTTACATCATCCTGCCATAGAAATATCTATATCAATTTCTAAGCCTTGTAGTCCGCAATTATTAAGTCGACAATTGCCACGTCGTTGCTTTCGTAAGGGAAATTTTCCCTTACTTAATGAACTTATTCATGCAACTGACTGGTCCTTTTTAGATAATGGGTCTGACATTAATATTGCCCTTAGTACCTTTTATGAGACCTTAAACACACTTTTAGATGTGTGTATCCCTAATTCGACCCCGTCTGGTTCAACAAAGCCTGCTTGCCTTACACCTCGACTCTCTTACTTAAAAAACATTAAGTCAAAATATTTTAAAAAATTTAAGAAGTCAGGTTCAAGTATTGACTGGACTAAATACTCTGTAGCCAAGTCAAACTTCACCCTTCTAAACTGTCTGTGCTACGAGAAATATTTAGATCGTTGCAAAAGACAGTTCCTCCAAGACCCTAAACAATTTTTTAATTTTGTTAATTCGAAGCGTAAATCTTCAAATTTACCTTTCTCTTTTTTGCTTGGGATGGATAAAACCAGCAACGATTCTGCTTCTGCTCATCTATTTGCCAACTTTTTCCAATCAACCTACTCCTCTGTCTCCCCTATTAACTTAGCTTATCCTTATACTATTTTACCCTCTAATTCTATCTTTACTCCAAATATTTCATATAGCTCCCTAACCTCCGCTATTAATTCCTTAAAATCTTCTTTCTCTCCTGGGCCTGACAACATTCCTAGTTGTGTCCTTAAGGAGCGTTGTACTTCTTTAGCTGTACCGTTGCTAAAACTTTTTAATTCATCCCTTGAATCCGCAATCTTTCCAGATCTTTGGAAAGATTCATATATCATTCCTTTCCATAAAAAAGGTGGAAAATCTGATATATCGAATTACAGAGGTATTGCAAAGTTATCTTCTATTCCAAAGTTATTTGAAAAAATCCTTGTTTCTTCTTTGCAGCATTTTTGTAAATCTATTATTTCCCCTGCCCAGCACGGCTTTGTAAAGGGTCGGTCCACTACGACCAACTTGCTTGAATTTACCACCTTGGTAAATGATGCATTTTTAAGGAAAAGTCAAACTGATGTCATATATACTGACTTCAGTAAAGCCTTTGACTCTGTGAACCACGACCTCTTACTCTATAAACTTAACTGCATAGGTTTCCCTCCTTCCTTCTTAAGTTGGATCTCAACCTACTTAAAAGGCAGAACCCAAAAAGTACTGCTTAGGTCAACCATTTCGAGTTCGGTTTATGTAACTTCTGGTGTACCTCAAGGCAGTCATTTGGGACCATTATTTTTTACATTATTTATTAATGATCTACCTACCATTCTGTCTCAGTCTCACATACTTATGTACGCAGATGATGTAAAACTTTTATTTTCATACACAGATTCCCTTCGTCATAGTCGTCTGCAAGACGATTTGAACGCTATGCAACTTTGGTGCTTGACCAATAAGCTGCAGCTCAATTGTTCTAAGTGTATGTTTATGACATTCTATCGCACTAGGCCCTATTTAGGCACTTATACGATTGCCAATTCTCCATTGCAACGTATAACTACCGTAAAAGACCTTGGAGTTTTATTTGATTGCAAATTGAACTTCAATTCACACATTTCGACCATTATTAATGAAGCCAAGGGAGTACTTGGATTTATTAAACGATGGTCGAAAGAATTTAATGATCCTTTTACCACTAAATAACGTTATGTCTCCCTTGTTCGTCCGATCTTGGAATATTGCTCCTGCATCTGGTGTCCGCAGTACAGTATTAACCAAGATCGGATTGAGTCTGTTCAGAAGCAATTTTTGCTTTTTGCCTTACGAGGTTTAAACTGGGATCCAAACCTTCGTTTACCATCGTA
Organism: Hirtodrosophila alboralis; assembly: GCA_035043045.1. Taxonomy (NCBI): domain Eukaryota; kingdom Metazoa; phylum Arthropoda; class Insecta; order Diptera; family Drosophilidae; genus Hirtodrosophila; species Hirtodrosophila alboralis. The sequence continues at coordinate 62,564 of JAWNNH010000012.1, forward strand.
CGCCAGTAGGCTTCTCCTTCTCAATCTTCCGTCTTTAATTAATCGTAGAAAAACTCTTGGTGTTGTTTTTCTTCATAAATTAATTATTGGTGAGATCGACTCTATCTTTCTGTTAGGTCGTATAAATTTTTCTGTTCCTCGTCGCACAACGAGAAACTACTTTCCTCTCACCCTCCCAGTATGTACAACTGATTATGCTTTGCACAGTTCTTTTCACGCTTTATGTGTCAATTATAATTCTTTATATCACGTACTCGCAACTGAACTCTCTCTTCCCTCTTTAAAAAACTATCTTTCCCTATATCTTACAAGAAATCCCTGACCACAATAGATGTGAGTATAGGCTTAGCCGGCCAGTCCGGCTAATACATCTCCTCTATTGGGTCAGAGATTTCTCTCTAACTTTCTTTAAAATGTTCTTATTTTTCTCTTACTTCTTTTCTTTGTCTCTCTATACCTATCTTTAAACTAATCTTATTTTTCTTTTAATTATTTTCTTATTTATTTACTAACTTTTATGTTATTTTATTTAATTTTATTTAAAAATTTTTTTTTTTTTTTTTTTTTTTAATTTAAGTTTTAATTATATATATATATATATTTCTTTTTTTTTGTAGTAATTTAACTTTTAATCATAATCACTATTTCAACTTTTATTACTAACTCTCTTCTGTTTAGCTGCAAGTTCAAATAATGACACTGACTAACCTGGCTGTGAGTAGGGGCATAGCTGGCCGGACTGGCAAATAAATATCCCCTGTGTCAGTGTCATTAATATTTTTTTTCCTATCCTTCTATTACATTTAAGAAATATTATAACGTTTGTTTATCTGAGACAGCACTGATTGTCTGCCAGAATAAATAAATGAATAAAATACAGACATTTGTCTTTCCAACAATTTTATTTTCCTTTCGTTGGTAGATCTGTCGTTCCTCATTATATTGACTGTTGAATCGAGAACAGATGTCTGGTTTTTAAGTAGCTTGTTGCTTAACTGGGGGCATGAATAACCCAGTTCTGATGTTCACGCGGCGAGTGATTTCATGTCTTGCCAATATAGACTTAAGACAAAGTATTCTACCATAATCCATTCAGATAATACCATTTAAGTGGTACCAAGAAAATTTCTGTTCTTCGTCAAGCGTGTCACTGTGATTGATTGTGACAATACTAGTCGTAGCATAAACGCAAATATCAGCAGCGTTGATGTAAGAGACGTTAAAATGAATTTTAGGTAGGTGGCTCATTGTTTTCATCGATCATGTCCGTTGTGTCTGCAAATTGTCGCTTGACTACCTCTCGGCTACCTCTTCAGGAAACAGTGGTGCGAGTCGGTGTATAGAGCGTCTACTTACTCCAGATGTTGGTTTTACATCTACAATTCTAATAAAATAATCTGGCAGAGGATTCGTTTTAACAATTCGTCCCATAGGCCACTTCTTAACTTTCTTGATTAACACCAGTAAACCCTCTTTGATTTTTGGTGCAGTTGTTTTTCATTTGTATCTGCATTGTAACTCCTGTAGATATTCCTGTAACCATTGTTTCCAGAATGAATGCTTTATTCTGGACACTTCCTCCTAGCGCTTTACTAGTGTTTTCCCAACGATATCAATGTTTGTATCAGGAGTGGCTGCTAATGGTTTTCCAATTAAAAAATGTCCAGGCTTCAGTGCTGATGTATGTGTTTTAAGTTTATAATTTTATCGCTGTTTTTACTGCTTCTCAAAGGCTACCAAAGAATTACGCTCGAGGAGGAATGAATTTAAAATGCACTTGTTTTTTACTGCAATGCTCAATAATTTGATTTGCAGTCTTTTCTGAATAGATGACGTTTTCCAAATCCTTCAGTTGATTGGTGGCGGCAATGAAATTTGTTGCATTGTCACATTAAATCGTCAGGGACGCTTCTATTGTTAAATCACCTACAAGTTCCAGATGTACCGCCTTTGTCGTGAAACAACAAAATACTGTTATATATGCTTTGTGCGGCCTTATTCCACGTATCTTATGGTGAATTCAGAATGGTCCACAGTAATCTACGTCAGTGATGAGGAATGGTCGAGCCTGTGTGACTTGTTCTACCGGTAAATCACCCATGATTTGCTGCATTTGCTTGGATTTGGCTCTGGTTCACCTTACGCAGTTGTGTATAATGTTCCTGGTCTTTCAGAATCCAGAACTGTTGCCTTGCGATGGCCCTTAAAGCTTGACCGCAGTGCAAGTTATCATCATGAAGTTCTCTCACCAACATTTTAAGAATTGGATCATTGCATGGTAACAAAATTTGGATGTTTATTAGTTCCGAATGCACCAACCTGCCTCAAACGCGAATAAGATCATTAGATCAAAATGGCTCTCTTTTTATCTACCACATTATGACGGTGAAGATGCTTTATTTCATCAACAAATTCCTGTGCACACATGTTTATAGTTGTAGGTCTTTTTTTCTTATAACAGAACCGTATCATGAATGCTAAAATTGTTTGTAACTTGTGGAATGAATTGCTTTGATTGCAATTATATAAATCTTCTCCCAGTATTGTCGGGGTGAAAGCAATACTGACAAATTTTAATTTTAGCTCCAGATTGCTTGGAGCTATTGGTGGAGAAATGTCCCATTTTTTTCTTGGACCGCACAAAAAAAATGCCATTTGCTGGCATTAGGTAACTTCTTTGCAGTAGTTCCCCTGGAAAGTACATTGACCGCGTTATTTGTTGATGGAACATGATGCCATTGTGATGGCCTTGATGCAGCTTGAATTTTTGCAATGCGGTTGGACGCAAACTAGTAATGCTGAAACGCTGAAGCATTGATCCAAGCCAATACTGCCATAGTGTCTGTCCAGAAGTATCCCTTTACTATGTCCGGATTCAACTGCAGATCTTTTCAAATTCTTTCGGTAGGCTCTGCACCGAGTATTGCAGCGCACACTTCCAACCGGGGAAGAGATATTTTTGCCGTAGGTGCAACTAGTGACTTTGAACAAAGTAATCGTACGGATACTTGTCTGTTTTTATAAGTAGCTCGTAGATAAACTGCCTTTTTGGATGCATCCACGAAAGTATCTACTTCCGTGCTGACGGGTATTTTTCCATTGTAGACGCGTCAAGAAATCTGCATGTCTTCTCAATAGGCATTCCAGTCATTGGGTAGATTTTTTGGTATCTCGACATTCCTGTCGAATTTCTCTTCCCACAGATTTTGCATAAATGTGAGTGCGCCTATTAGTAACGCTCGGCGTTAGCCGTACTTCCCTCGCCTGTAACGCAGCCCAAGCCGCCGACACGTGCGCTGCCTAGCTATGCCAAGCCGAAGCCGTAGGCGACCTGCACCTATTCACGTCGGGAAAAGACCACATACGTGACACCTTATTGCTTAGAGCCGGAAATTGCGAACAACTGTGCAATAAAAAATAAGACGAAACTTGGGTACTTTGTGTATGGTTTCTTTATTTTCAGCACAAACTGTCTGAACACTAGTTATAATATTCACCTGATGCCAATCAGCAATTGTAATAATTAATTTTTTTAAGTCCGTCGCGTCTACCCGTTTTGTATCGTTCCACTTGTCGATCGTCGTTTGTAATTTCACTCGCGTATGCCTCTGGTAAAATGGCCCAATTCACGTTTTACTTTTTCCACTTACGACTTTAGCGGCTCGATCTTCAACATCAACTAACTAGGTCATGGTCGGGTCAGCTGAGGCGATGTGTTGGGTGCCGAGCCCTTGCTCGCTCAGCCACCGCCACCACTCCCTGTATATATCGAGTCGGCTAGCTGCCTGCTACGCCACTCCAGCCAAAATGATACACAGTATTTTGCGCTTCACGCGACACTTAACTTCTATTATTATTAAATATACAGCTTAATACGATGATGCTTACATCTAATATCAATAATATTAAATATAACTTAACTTAATTCACGCGCTCTAAATATTAAATATACAACTATATTTACGCGCTTCTTGCACTTTTAATATTTTAACCAAAACTTGTAATACATCCGTGCGCTTTTTGCGCATTTTATCTACTTATGATCTTTTAACTCTCCGGCGTACTTATTTACTGTGGGCGGGTGAAAGTTAGCAGTATACAGCGTTTACGGTCCCCGGGAGAGGCTGCGTACCTCGACGATATCGTCGTCATAGGGGTCTCGAAGGAGCAGCATATGGCCAACTTGAAAAAGGTGTTCCGGATGTTCAGGGAGGCGAACCTGAAACTGAACCGGAATAAATGTTCATTCTTCAAGAAGCAGTTGGTGTACTTGGATCCTGTGGTGAGCGACAAAGGCATAAAGACCGATCCGGACAAGGTCGCAGCGATCCAGAAGTTGAAGCCTACAATGAACCTTAAGAAGCTCTGGCAGTGCCTAGGGTTGGCGTCCTGGTACCGTCGGTTTGTGTCGAACCTTGCGTCGTTAGTACAACCGATGACGGCGTTGCTGAAGATTGGACGAAAATGACCGAGGGATGCAGAACAACAGGACGCTCTGGTCCGTCTAAAGAAGAGTCTTACGACGGCTCCGGTCTTTGCATGTAAGTTTTCCCTGCTATCCAGATACAGACTTTAGATGGGCAGGAGCGCGTAATCGCCTATGCTAGTCGGAAGCTGTTGAAGGCGGAGGCCAACTATTAGGCTACGGGAAAGGAATGCCTAGTGTTGTCCATCCGAAAGATGAGATGCAATTTGAAGGTTATCGTTTCGATGTGATAACGGACCATATCGCACTGAAGTGGTTGTACTCGATTGAGAGTCCCTCTAGCAGGATCGCGCGTTGGGCTCTGGAATTGCTACAATTCCAATTCGACATGCATTACCGCCGAGGGAAGCTGTTCGTAATGGCCGACGCAATGTCGAGAAAGCCTATGGAGGCATTTCAACAAGCAGTGATCCCCCTGTAGATGGATTTCCAGTATGTTGGAGAATCCCGAGAAATTTCCGGACTACCTGTTGGAAAGTGGGAACTTGTTCCATCATTTAGGTTACAATGCTGCTGACGAGGATTATGTACCGTGGAAGGTATGCGTGAGTACAGGCAACCGTCATTTCGTTCAGAAATATTCTTGAATCAAATGTCTGACATATATTTTTTACATTTATATAAGTGATTTTTATAATCGTTTTATGGAAATAACTGGTCACATCAGTTTAATTTTCATTACGTTTTAGAAATTCAATTTGTCTGTTATAGTAATTGATGAGTCTTCCTATGATTTGGATATACCTTAACATATCTTCTTGAGCACTGTGCCAAGTGGCTGCAAGACTGCTTGCTCCCAAGAAATTTTCATTTATTTTAATCCTGAATAATGCGTCACTAACGCCATTTTCTTTGTCGAGCAAATATTTAATGTGATAATCAAATTCATTTAACTTGATTTTCCACCTTTGAATTTTTATGTCTGGTTCTATAATGTTGTCGAGCCAAACTAAGGGACGATGATGGCTAAGAATCTCGAATTTTCTACCGAAAAGAAAGGACATAAAATATTTTGTGGCCCAGACAGGAGCTAAGAGTTCCTTTTCTATAGCCGAATAGTTAATCTCATGTTCATTGAGAGTTTTGCTGGCATAACAGATTGGTCTGTGACCTTGAGATAATAACGCACCTATAGCAATATTACTCGCGTCTGTGGTTAATAAGATTGGGTCTGACATTATTATTATTTTTAATTTCTCGAAAGCTAATACATATTCATCATTATTAGCCTGAATTACTGCACCCTTTTTAAGTTTGAGTGTCATGGGTTTTGCTATTTTAGCAAAATTTGGTATGAACTTTCTATAAAATCCACACATTCTAAGAAATTATTTTATTTCTTTAGCCGTTTTAGGTATCGGAAATTTAACAATTGCGTCTATTTTATTTGGATTGAGTTTGATACCTGTAGTTATGACAATGTGACCGAGAAATTCTGTCTCTTTCCTCATTAATTCACACTTGTCTAAATGTAATTTTAAGTTTGCTTCACTGAGCTTAGTGAAGACTTTTCTTAGAGACGACAAATGTTCTTCCAATGATGTGATGAAAATTATTATGTCATCCAAGTATACTAAACAGTCATTATAGATTAAATCTTCTAAGAGATTATTCATACAACGTTGAAATGTTGCAGGGGCATTTTTAAGGGCAGATGGCATACGAGTGTATGTGTAGTGACCATGTTTTGTTGAAAACGCTCTTTTCGAAAATGATCTTGGGTCCATTTGAATTTGATGGAAACCTTTTGCAAGATCTATGGTAGTGAAGTACTGACATCTTCCAGTTACTTCGTTGAGACCACGGTTGTCTATGACTAACCAGAACTTCTTTTTTCCTGAAGCGTAATTTTTCTTTGGAACTATCCAAATTGGAGAACAATAAGGGCTGTTTGATTTTGTAATTATCCCTTGTTCTATCATTTCGTTTACCTGTTGGCTTAACTCTTCGTCATACGCCTGTGGGTATTTGTAAGGCTTTCTATAAATTTCTTTATCAGTTTTAGTGGTAATGACCTGTCTAATTGTACTGGTAAAAGGTCAAATTTTTGACTTCATTGAACTGAATGTCTCTAAATTCTGATATAACTTTGGTGAGAGTTTTCCTCTCTTCATAGTTTAGATGATCGAGCCTGAATTTATTGAATCCTGTTAACTCAGTAGTAATTGAAAAGTTGAACTCCTCGTCAACTGACGATGGCGATTCAAGGTATTTAGATGCTGTCATGTCCTGGAGAACATTTTCATGTTGATATTGCATATCAAACTTTACTTTATTGATTGTAATTGCCATTTTGGCATAATCTATTGAGGAATAAGAGTCTTCCAAGAATTCTCTTCCTAATAGAATATCATGATTTCCTGAGAATTTTGAATATAAAACATTTGATAAGTGGGGTAAAGTTTACTAGGCTTTAGATAAATGCTTTGCTTTAGTTGGACAATACCGTTTATGGTATGTACATCTAAATGGGTGTTTTTGACTGGGAACCTTAAATAATTTTGTTTCATTATGTTAATCGACGAACCCGTATCGATTATACATTTTAACTGAATGTTATTCATAGTAATTACTATGAATGGGTTTCCTGACTCTTCTTCTGTTTCGGAATCCGAGGCAGCTTGATGAAAATTTTCTACGTTTATTTTCATATGGCCACTTGTACTTTCACGCTGTCTTTTGGTTGGCTGATTAGGGGCAGCTGAGCTATTCCCTTGCTGATGATTGAGTGGATTTTGATTCCTACTTAGGTCAAGTTTTTGTTTAAATTCATTATGTAATTGCTGTGGGCTTTCACCTTTGGTGTAATTGTTTTGTGTATTATTTTTGGAATAATTATTTTGATTGTTATTTCCCCTATTCTTAGGATTGTCATTATTAGGTTAGATTGAGCCGGTAAACCATCGTGGTGGTTACACATAGACCGAAGCTGGTCCTTAGTGATGCCGTCATTATTATTATTATAATTTTTATTTTTTTGAGGACTGTCAGCGTTATTTTGCGACTTGGACTTATTGTTTGAACTTTGAGTTTTTGTTCTATCGGACATTGAGATTTCATACACTCCATCTTGTTGAGCGGTATGTTTTAAATTGAAAATTGACGTGATGTCATGCCTAGCCAGGGTCATAAATAACATATCTGGAAGTTTGCGCATAATTACATCTTTGATAGTGTTTTTCATTGCATTTGAATATAATGTGGTGTTCATTTCATTATTTTCTAACATTAATTTATTGAAAATAGTCTGTGACTTATAGTCTTCTACAAACTTACGAATAGTTCCGTTGAATGGTGTGTTGTAGAGTCTTCTTACTAATTCTTCGTATGGGGTCTGTATTTTAAATTCTTCAATGAGGGTTGACCTCAATTCCGTCCAGCTGTTGACTGCACGCATCTGTGAAATTCGTTGAGCATCTTCGCTGAACTGCATATCAATGGCGCTGAAGAACACCAGCTTCTGGCGAGCATCGTCGGTTGGGTAGAGATTCATGATGAAGTCGACTCTTCTTATGAATGCACTTATGTCTTGGATGTTGCCTTTGAAAGTAGGCACCTGCCTGATTTGACCAAGGGCCTGGTTTAAATGGGCCTCTGATAAGCATAGTGTTGGAACTTTCGTCATGATGTTTTTGTTGTTTAGTAGTGTTGATATTTGTTATAGATGATTTTTGTTTTGTTGCTGCTTGCAACTGTGGCACTTTTTTAATTGTTAAACATTTTTAATTGCTGTGGTTGACGATTCGAATTTTTTTCTGTAATTGCTGATTTGTTTTTGGCTTTGATGATTAAATGTTGTTTTTAAATTTTTGCACTTTTGCTTAATGTTAATTTCGATGATTTTAAATTGTTGCACTTGAACTTAACTTAACTATATATTAAATTTTTCACTTCCTTGGATTGCTTGGCTGGGTTTTAAGCTATTCGGCTCCCAATGGTTATCGATTGCAGGGATACTTGATATGCAATACCTAGGAATAACCACTGTATTGTAGTGAAAACTAATTCACTATCAAGTATTCCAGTTGTCCAGAGGATCAACTTTGATAGAAATACTTGATTTGTTGGTTTGTTGAACCTAGAACAAGATCGTTCTTAAAGTGTTCATACAGCACTGTTCTAGTAATAAAATTACGCTGTGACCTGAAACTCGATTGTTCTTTAATGGTCAACACAGCACTTCGATTGCAACCACGCACTTTCAAAATATCTTGAACTTTAGTTGTTTATAGCGATATTACTATTCACGAACGTATCCTACCGGATGTGCCAATTAAATATCAAGTTATTAAATTGTATAAAAAAAAAATTTCTTTATTCTTTACTAAACTTGACATAACTATGAGACTATAAGAATAAGACTAAATTATGGCACCGATGCTAGCGAAAATCAAACCGCGGTCTTGGAGTATTGAGTGAAGCTCTTTCTGTTAACGTGAGCGTTCGCGCTTACGATGCATTTTAGTTGGCGCGTAAATGCTTATGTTGCATTTTGGTTGGGATAACCGAATTATTATGACAGCGACTAAGTACTTAGGCTCATGCTTAGAAGCTTCCAAAGAAAAAAAAAAAACAAAATCAAATCAATTATAATACGCTTTCACTTTCGAGGCTCTGATTGCCTGATTTTACAGGGTATGTTTAATGAACGAAAAAAATATTACACCTGAGACGAGTAGAGTTTGCAGCTCACTGCACCAAAGACGAAATCTGCCTGACAGACACCAGATTGACAGTCTTGCCTTATTAAGGGATCCCACGATGGCAAATGTATTTGTGTTTCATGCGCTGACTAACGATTCTCAGAGCTTGCTTCCTACAAGCATATTTAATAGAAAATATGGTTGCTCACGCTGCAGTCACAAGTTGACGCATAACTACTATTACAATTTTCCAAAGGCAACAATGCGTTGCAAACGTTTGGTGGGGCTTCTTTGCGTAATCACAAAACTCGCAATAAGGTATCCAGAGGGCTTATACTTTAATATTACACCAATATTAGCCGTCTCTGGATATTTTAATAGACGGATGTTACACTTTTCTTTAAATCAGATTTACAATTTACAAAATCGAAGAGCTAGACAATCAGACATGCATAGAGATTCAATACGTGGTCCTGAATGTCAAAATGCACTCGCTATAGCAATGCAACTCTGACTATCTATTAAGGCTATTCACGAAATTGCAGGGATCAATACAATAATTGATGGAATAAAATATTGATGTACAAAGTACACCGATGTACAAAGTAGGCCGAAACAACCAATAAATAAATGAAGCAGAATTTGTCGTTAATAATATTAACACCGACTTTAAAAGCTCGTTCCTTATTTTACTTCTATTGTGTTTTTTCTTATTAGCTTAAGATTAGCACATTCACATATATATGTGGTACTGAACATTGAAAATAGTATCAAGAACTCATTCTGCCTTAATTAAAAGTTTCTTCTTCACAAGCGATTTTTGGCACAGCGTCAAAAATCTGGTCTCCATTATAAAACATCAAAACAAAACAAAACCAAAAAAAGTCAGATTTAGTGACATTCAATTAAAAAGTAAATTTAGTGCAAAGCATGAGTTGATCAATGAAATTAATTCATGTGCTGTGAATTTTATTCTCTTTAGGTAATACATGCCGAGGTCTGAATTTCAATTGTCCAGTAAATTCATTGCGTAGCATATTCTTTAAAGAAATATTTGTGTGCTACTAAATATGCAAAAGTGGAGTACTTGGCCGTCAAGCAGTTTAGCGACAGTGTAACAAGCAGAGTATTTTAAATATCGACTGAAAGTGAAAAACATTTCGTTGATCGATTTTCGACCATTAGGCGAATCAGCTAAGACTAAGACGAGTTTGATGTCCGTTATCTGATCTGACGCTTAAATTACATGGTTCAGGTGAAAACACATATGCCGCCTTTTGAAAAAACATATATATTTATCATTGGTTATTCAATTGTATATAATGTGTTTTTGATATTACGTTTATTATAAAAACCTAAGTTTCGGACTTAAATTAGGTTAGGGTGACTGCCAGGCTGATACAACTTGACACACTTAATCCAAGTTTGACTCTTTGTAGTACCACGGATCTAAAAATTTATTTTTCCCTGCTTATTTCGGTGACTTCTGAGAATTCTTTAAGTGGCTCCTTTTTGTAGCAAGTAAAGTCCGCTATGTGTATAGGGCGGATACTTGAGAGTGCACTAAGAAGGGTTTGCTTTGGTATTTTTGCCTGCTTCTGTGTAGAGCAGGGCAGAAGCAAAAGAGGTGTTCTACAGTTTCTTTCTCTTCCATGGTTGTGGGGGTTCCAACTTACTAGTGGCCAGAAAGGGCATGTATGACCATGGAACAATTTTTTCTCTTTAGGTTGCATAGTTCCATGGAGCGTTTGGGTTCAATTTTTGGCTATTTTATCGCGCTTGAAGTGATTTTGCATGAGGAGCCTACAGGTAGCCATTGTATACCATAATTTTATCGCTGTGACTTTGGCTTGGAAGACACTGCAGTGCTCTGGAAGACTGTGGGCCTTTCTTATATTTAGTTATCGGGCCTGGTGTATCATGGGCCCAGTCCTCTCTTTGAGAAATTAATTTTTTTAAAAGAGTGGAAGAGTATTCTCTTTGGGAGCAGTAATCAGTTTAGTTGGGGATTAACAGATTACCTTTTAGAATGGAAGAGTGACCCTTATTGGGCAAAGTCAAACATTTGGAGTCTCTCAGGGGAATGGCTGATTATTCTTTACCTGCCAGATTTAGAGGAAGAAGGTAAAGAAGTGCATCTAGTGCCTCATTGGGGTTTGTACGGAGAGCACCTGTTATGCAGAATTCTGCAGCTTACTGTATTCTACAGAGTTTATTTAGAATAGTGCGTTTCGAAAGGATTGGCCATTAGAAAGCGACACCATAGAGGAGTATTGGTCTGACTATTGCAGTGTAGATCCATCGAGTTATGTATTGAGACCATTTTCTTCCAACGGTCTTCTTACAGGCATAGAGGGCTATTGTTGTCTTCCTGTGTCTTTCTAGAGTGTTGAAATTCCAGTCAAGTTTCCTGTGTAACACTAAACCTAAGTATCTAGCATTACTTTGGAAAACAAGTGAAGAATTATTTATCTTAGGGGATATAAGCTCAGGTATTTTATATATCCTAGAGAAGAGTGCAAACTCTGTTTTCTCTGGGTTAATAGCCAAGCAACTTTTTGTTGCCCATTCGGACAGTATCATGAGTTTGCTTGACATTAGGTCACAGAGTGCCATCCGCGTAAACTTGACAGCTTTCACCTCCATGTCAGTTAGCAGCGTATTTACGGCTAAATTCCATAAAAGGGGAGATAGAACACCTCCTTGCGGAGTGCTCATGCAGACAAACCTGGAAATTGTCGATATGCCTACTGATGACTTTACAATTCAGCCTATTAGCAGATTGTTGATCGGCCTCACAAGTTGGCGATCGACATCCAGGCCTGTCAGTGCTTCAGTAATCGCTAAATTGTTGTTGAAAGCACCTTTTATAAATGAAAGCTAAGATAAGAGTGTATTTCTTAGAATTAATTTACTTTTCTATTGCTGTAACCACAGAGTGTAGTGCAGTTTCGGTAGATCTGCACTTCTGGTAGACATGTTGTGATTCTGATAGAAGATTGAAATTTAGCTTCGTTCGAAAGTGGAGACCTATAAGACGCTATAGAGTTTTCAGTAGGAAATATGATAGACTTATTGGTCTAAAATCCTTTGGTATGTGATGCTTTCCCGGATTTTGGGATGAAGACTATCTTGGTTTGTAGCCAGATATGAGGGATTATGCCTAGCTCGAATATTGCTTTAAAGATGTGTTGTAGCCATATTATGGCTATCTTGGCAGCATATTGCATCTGTGCTGGCATAAGTTCTTCTGATCCTGGCGATTTGTAACGTTTGAAACTATGTATTGCCCAGAATAAGTTTTTTCACAGAGAAGATAATCCAAAGAAGTGATTGAAATGCAGATGTTTGACATGGCTGTGTAACAGAACACCCATAAAAATGGATATTTAGTAATAAAAGTAAGGATTCCTCACTAGAGTTTGTCCATGAGTCATTTTCATTTTTTGTGATACCCAACTGAGGGGGCTGTTTTGGAAAGTATCTTTCTTAGCCTTGCGGCGTCAGATCTAAATCAGAGCAGATTTCTCCATGAGGCTCTTTTCTTCTGCTGATTAGTTTTTTACTACGCCCAATTTTGGTCGGTGTTTAGTTTTCTTGCTATATTTTTTTAATTTTTTATTTTTTTTTTTTTATTCATTTATTTATTCTGGCAGACAATCAGTGCTGTCCCAGATAAGCAAACGTTATAATATTTCTTAAATGTAATAGAAGGATAGAAAAAGCCTAATTAAATTACATAAGTTTCAAATATTAATGACACTGACACAGGAGATATTTATTTGCCAGTCCGGCCAGCTATGCCCCTACTCACAGCCAGGTCAGTCAGTGTCATTATTTGAACCTGAAGCTAAACAGAAGAGAGTTAGTAATAAAAGTTGAAAAAGTGATTATAATTAAAAGTTAAATAAGTAATATAAAAAAAAAAGGAATATATGTATATAATTAAAGAATAATTAAAAAAAAAAAAAAGGAAAGGTAAGAGAAAAATAAGGAAATTTTAAAGAAAGTTAGAGAGAAATAGAGGAGATGTATTAGCCGGGCTGGCCGGCTAAGCCTATATTCACATCTATTGTGGTCAGGGATTTCTTGTAAGATATAGGGAAATATAGGATTTTAAAGAGGGAAGAGAGAGTTCAGTGGCGAGTACGTGGTATAATGAATTATAATTGACACATAAAGCGAGAAAAGAACTGTGCAAGGCATAATCAGTTGTACATACTGGGAGGGTGAGAGGAAAGTAATTTCTCGTTGTGCGACGAGGAACAGAAAAATTTATACGACCTAACAGAAACATGGAGTCGATCTCACCAATAATTAATTTATGGAGAAAAACAACACCAAGAATTTTTCTACGATTAATTAAAGATGGAAGATTGAGAAGAAGAAGCCTACTGGAGTACGATGGTAAACGAAGGTTTGGATCCCAGTTTAAACCACGTAAGGCAAAAAGCAAAAACTGCTTCTGAACAGACTCAATCCGATCTTGGTTAACACTGTACTGCGGACACCAGATGCAGGAACAATATTCCAAAATCGGACGAACAAGGGAGACATAAAGTAATTTAGTGGTAAAAGGATCATTAAATTCTTTCGACCATCGTTTAATAAATCCAAGTACTTCCTTGGCTTCATTAATAATGGTCGAAATGTGTGAATTGAAGTTCAATTTGCAATCAAATAAAACTCCAAGGTCTTTTACGGTAGTTATACGTTGCAATGGAGAATTGGCAATCGTATAAGTGCCTAAATAGGGCCTAGTGCGATAGAATGTCATAAACATACACTTAGAACAATTGAGCTGCAGCTTATTGGTCAAGCACCAAAGTTGCATAGCGTTCAAATCGTCTTGCAGACGACTATGACGAAGGGAATCTGTGTATGAAAATAAAAGTTTTACATCATCTGCGTACATAAGTATGTGAGACTGAGACAGAATGGTAGGTAGATCATTAATAAATAATGTAAAAAATAATGGTCCCAAATGACTGCCTTGAGGTACACCAGAAGTTACATACACCGAATTCGAAATGGTTGACCTAAGCAGTACTTTTTGGGTTCTGCCTTTTAAGTAGATTGAGATCCAACTTAAGAAGGAAGGAGGGAAACCTATGCAGTTAAGTTTATAGAGTAAGAGGTCGTGATTCACAGAGTCAAAGGCCTTACTGAAATCAGTATATATAACATCAGTTTGACTTTTCTTTAAAAATGCATCAATTACCAAGGTGGTAAATTCAAGCAAGTTGGTCGTAGTGGACCGACCCTTTACAAAGCCGTGCTGGGCAGGGGAAATAATAGATTTACAAAAAGGTTGCAAAGAAGAAACAAGAATTTTTTCAAATAACTTTGGAATAGAAGATAACTTTGCAATACCTCTGTAATTCGATATATCAGATTTTCCATCTTCTTTATGGAAAGGAATGAGATATGAATCTTTCCAAAGATCTGGAAAGATTGCATATTTAAGGGATGAATTCAAAAGTTTTAGCAACGGTTCAGCTAAAGAAGTACAACACTCCTTAAGGACACAACTAGGAATGTTGTCAGGCCCAGAAAAGAAAAAAGCTATATGAAATATTTGGAGTAAAGATAGAATTAAAGGGTAAAATAGTATAAGGATAAGATGAGTTAATAGGGGAAACAGAAGAGTAGGTTGATTGGAAAAAGCTGGCAAATAGATCAGCAGAAGCTGAGTCGTTGATGGCTTTATCCATCCCAAGAAAAAAAGAGAAAGGTAAATTTGAAGATTTACGCTTCAAATTAACAAAATTAAAAAATTGTTTAGGGTCTTGGCAAAACTGTCTTTTGCAACGATCTAAATATTTCTCGTAGCACAGACAGTTTGGAAGGGGGAAGTTTGACTTGGCTACAGAGTATTTAGCCCAGTCAATACTTGAACCTGACTTCTTAAATTTTTTAAAATATTTTGATTTAATGTTTTTTAAGTAAGAGAGTCGAGGTGTAAACCAAGCAGGCTTTGTTGAACCAGACGGGGTCGAATTAGGGATACACACATCTAAAAGTGTGTTTAAGGTCTCATAAAAGGTACTAAGGGCATTATTAATATCAGACCCATTATCTAAAAAGGACCAGTCAGTTGCATGAATAAGTTCATTAAGTAAGGGAAAGTTTCCCTTACGAAAGCAACGACGTGGCAATTGTCGACTTAATAATTGCGGACTACAAGGCTTAGAAATTGATATAGATATTTCTATGGCAGGATGATGTAAATCTTCAGGGACAGATAGAGGAAGTGACCTAGAGACGGCTGTATTTGCGAAATCATTGACAAAGACCAGATCCAGAACCCTGTTCAAATGATTTTTAATTAAATTCATTTGAAATAGTGAATAATCTAGCATGCAATCTAAGAAGTCATGCTGATTTGAAGGAATGAGGTAATTTGCGTTACTGAAAAATGACCATGAAATATTAGGTAAATTGAAGTCACCTAATACCACAAAAAGGTCATTATCCTTCACTTGAAGAGACACTTCTTTTATACAAGCAATATGTTGCATATAAACTTGTATGTCAGAAGATGGAGGGATGTAAGAACAGGTGATAAAAATTACACGCGTTGGAAAAGTTACCTTAACAGCAACTATTTCAACATCAGTAGGCACATTAAGGGAGATACGTTCCGATTGAAGTGTCGATTTAATGGCAATTAGTACACCACCACCTCGACGAGTCAGTCGCACAAATCTATATATAAAAAAACTATTTGGCAGAATTTCACAGTCAGATATGGTAGAAGTTAACCAAGTCTCTGATGATGCAATAATGTCGGATTCAAAAGAAAGACTACTCAAAAATAGATTTTTGAGGTTAGTTAAAAGGCCTTTAACATTCTGATATTGAATGAATGCAGAGTCGGGGCACGAAACTAGTTTTTGCAATATTGCTGGCAGAGCATCCAGCAGGAATAGTTACGGGCACGGGCTCAATTCGCCTTTTCTGTTTAAACTCATGAACAATCATGTGAGGTGGCCAACATTTTGGTTCACAAATGATTGCAAACGAGTCATAAGGGACATCTCTCTTAAACGATGATATTTCGCGAGGTGTAGAAAAATTGAATTTAGAAATGTTGACCTTAGCGGAACATTTACTAGAGATGTAGTTTGCCACTGACTCGCAAGTAGTGTCTGAGGATAGTCTAGACACAAATACTTGCTTACGTGGGGCAACTACAGTAAGAGTAGGGATATTATTAGTTGAAAGAGCAGTATTATTGCTTCTTTCAATAGGAGCTGAGATGCGCGGGGGTCGACTTTTCCGGCTTGGTACCACCCGCACCGAGGTCTTGATAATAGGGGCAGCAACTGTAGAAGGATTGGTCGCCGCTGGAGATGGGGCAGGGGATATACTGTCTAGGTTTAGGTTACTTGGAGATGGAGATATAGACAAAATTGGCGAAACATCCGAGTATTGTGGAGTTGCCAATGGAGTCGAAAGTAAAGTTTATGGGACTCGTAAAAATTGGGAGTCAGGGCGGGAATTAGGTTCAAACTTGAATTGACTTAGTAACTCAATACTAGAGTCAAAGTCGCTCGATAAAAGTTGGGCCATATTTTTAAGTTTTAAAAATTGATTTCTCACGGAATTGTACATCCGTGAGAAATCAATTTGCATGTCGATGCATACAGGACAGGACCATTTCATACCGCCACAATCTTTTTTGATAGTGGCGGCAAGCTTATCTACATCCCGACCACTAAGACCCGCACACTTAGCGTGCATGACATTATCACACAACCAACAATGCACAAATTGAGGTTGTGCCAAATCGTCAGCACGCTTGAAAGTGCAAATCTTCTTGCAGCACGACATTTATCCTACTGGGTCTTCAAAAATAAAAAGTAAACAACAAAAGAAAAAAAGGGCGCGTAAATCGTTACAAGAGCAGAGTCACTCAAAGCAAGAACGCAACAACAATAAATTGTGAGCGGGGGCGAAAGAAACTTCACTCACTTCTCACTTAAGGAAATGCACAGAAACGAAATACGCTCTTGTAAGCTGAGAGACAGATTGCTAAAAATAGATCGCACTCAGCTGGTCGCGAGAGCAAGATGCAACAACAACAACCTGTGAGAGCGAGGTGCAAAGCAAAGCGAGAGTAAATGCAAACACACACACACGTTTGAGAACAAGCGCCAAAAGGGAGCTTGGAAAATAAAATAAACAAACAAAATCACTGTACAGACGCCAGAAAATTAAGTTTGCAAATATTAAACCACAGAATGTATAACTGATAAAACCTTACGCAGTAATATCAAGCTTTATCATTAAATAGCAAAGTTATTTAATAAAATAAAAAGTTTAAATGATAAATTAAACACAAAATTAATAAAGTACGGAGCACAAAAAAACACGTCTAATTCACTCAAAAGAACTCTCTTTTTTTTATTAAAGAGAGACCTGCACGCCATCCGAAGACTGTTAAGTTGTGTAGTCCACCATGGAGGCTTCCTTTTTTCATTAGGCAGGATACTTTAAGCGTTGATAGCAGTATGGAGTCAATGTATCCACTAATTTTTCAAGCTTATCTTTGGTATTGGGACCTTCCGGGATTTTCACGGGAATGATACCTTTTAGGGCTTCTATGTAAAGTGATAAGTTCGTTTTTATTGGGTTTAGGAATATCGATTAGTAATATCTTTCCACGAAATCTATGATCTCAGAAGGAATGGTCCCTTAAGATTCTTCAACTTTTTAAATTGTGAAGAATCGGTTGAGAAATTAGAGTGTGGTCGATGACCTCACTCCGGTTTTTGGCTATAAAAGTAGGTTCATTGCCCCTGTTGCATATGAACAAGTTAGAGTTGAGGATGAAACTGAAAAGTGACTCACCCCTGTCGTTCGTGTCCGAGATCTCCTATTGCGTGTGGTGAGCGTTTGCATTACAGCCTATGATATGGCCTATGTCGAGTTTTTATTATGACAATAATATATTATGATAATAATATTATGACAATAATATATTATGATATTAATATTATGACAATAATCTTATTGGAGATGACTGGATCTCCAGACTTACTGTCGGGTTGTCGCCACTAATATAATTGTGTAGCAAAAAAGTGTTAAGATGCTTCTTTACTATAATGCAGGTTCGTATTTTACCTGAATCGTGAGATAGCAAAAGCTTATACTCCTTCGCTGATAATCCACAAACCATGCCTCTAACCATGCAATGTGCTTAGATTAACACTACGTCTATTTCGCCTCCAGCCAGGCGGTGCAAAAGTGCAGCGGATGTTGCTTTACTGTGGTGGAGATTTATCTCAATTATCTTTAATTACCGTTTGCGGCTTCTAGAGGAGCCAGTGATTCCTTATTGTATAATACTACATACTGCACATTGTCGCACGCGATGATTTTCGTGTTATCTTGGTACCACCCCATGTTCTTGCAGACAGGAGGCGGTCTCGGGTTCTCCGTCTCGTCGATGCTCTTCATATCCAGTGCAGATTTCACTCATTTCTACTGGTTATTCGGGATCCTTTCATCCGGATTGCTCTTGTCTAACACGCCGCTCAGAATACGATCATTGGCTATATCGGCAAAGAATCTGTTTTGTACAACTTTGGACCTTTTGGCCATAGGTTCCGGTTGTTCAAAAGAGCACTGCCTTTTTGGTTGCGCGACCCCCTTTGGCTTCTCCCTTGGCTGGTCGTAAGTCGGAAGCAAACCTTTGGCCCACTTCACTTTTTAAAGTCATTCCTTGGTTGGCTGGTAAAATCCCTCGAACTGTACCCTCCACGCGGATGCCGGCTGGGCAATGGGCACTGTAATTACCTCGGAGTAAACAGGTAATACCTAGTGTCAGTTGCGCGCCTACAACCAAGTTAGTGCAGTGCCTAGCTTCGGCTAGTCAGTTACTGCGACCTGCGTTATTGTTCGAGGGGACTGGCGACAGGCTAAAAACGCTTGGGGTCGATCACCCGACAATCAAAATCAAAATGGAGGTCGAAGAAGGTCAAACAGGGGCTGGGATGTCAGCCCAAACGGAAAGCGTGACTGCCACCACCGGGCGGGCTCTTCTGCGTGTCGCCAGCAGTTACACCTCTACGATGGTTGGAGTAGGACATGGTGGTTAAAAAGCTTTTGAAAAAGAGCATCAAAAAACGAAACCCGATGCCAAGCTGTTTCGTGGCAATGCCGTTTTCGCCTCATACATGGATTGTGAATAGACAATAAGCTTTAGCTCTCCCCAAGTCAGGCGGGTGCCAGTACCTCTCGTAGGATCGGAGAAAGAATAAAGGAGTATATGAGAGCCAAGGCCCAATACAAGGCTGCTCTGAAGTTCAGAGCTCGACTCATCAGAGGAGGCGACCTGAGGAGAGGCGCAAGCTGCTGTAGGCCGACGCAGAGATTGAGGAGGGCCGTTAGCACATTGCCACGTTGTCTGCTATGCAGACTTTAGTTGGCAATTTTGTTAACAAGGTCGGTAGCAACTGGCCGCCAAACGTCAGCGCTCAGAGGATACCACCAAGATGAATGTGCCCGTTCACAAGCGGCCCCGACCACCGAAAAAGCCGTCTAAGGAGTCTTTCAGTGACGTGGCCAAACGCAGATAAAGATGGAAGATGGAAAATGGTGGAGGCGAAGCTGCTGGAAGTGATGTTTGAACGGATGGAGAAGCCAGATGCCGCACCCAGCATATTTGATGGTGTAAGTTGGCTCAATGGTGTAAAAATCCCTAGCTGTCTTGGAGTAAGTGTCTGCCAGATGTAGTGGACGGAACACTGATTCCGTCCGTACCGAAGCAAGTAGGTCTATTCACGGGTTATAACAGTCGCTAAAACTACTTAAATGTCAGAATACTGACATGTCGACTGCTGATTGGCAAGTGATACATAACAACGTAACTAAACTTGATAAGAAGGGCCAGCCCATGATAATGCAATTCAACAAGGTAGCCGAGGATCTGCTATACGCACGATATGGAAAGATGAAGTGAGGCGTAGGAAACGTATGTCTACGTTTCAAAAAACGTTATTCGGACTACATAAACGTCATCACGCTACAAGCCGACGAGGTGGAAAAGAATCTTGGCCTTGAAGCCATGGTGTTAGCCGCCCACGATGAGAAACTTTGTAAACGTTCCTTTAAAGGCGATCACTTAACAAATTCAGGGAGACACAGGACTAAAGATACCGATGTCTTATCTAAACTTTAAGAAGAAAGAGCTATTGTGCACGGAAGAGACAAGACTCTCAATATCTGAAGTTATGGCCTACAAACGTATTCGAGGCACTTTTACACTTAACAGGTAATATAACTTTTTGTGGCAAACGCATATAATTTATCCAACCAGATTGAGAAATAAGATAAAACGACATTTTTGAATCTGATCGCCATTCTGTCAAAAAGTTCCCTTCGCACCAATTTTGTATACAAATTTTATAACAAATCTCCAATCAATTATATGTACAATAATGTTTAACTAAATTAGGTAAAAAATAATAAACTTGTGATCAAATACGTATAGAAGAAATTTATGCCTAGCAGGCTTTTTTTAATAAAATTATTAGTTGAACAATTCTTAGCGCTTAAATAATTTTTTTTTTACCTATAAAGCGATTTTTACACAACTTTACTTAAGACTTATGGACTAATAAGTTCTACACTTGTCGACCGATACTTGCAAAATGGCTTTTACAATAAGGAAATCTATAGATAAAAAGAGTGATACAAAAAACTAAAACTCGAGTGTTTAAGAAAAAATTGCTCAAAAAATAGCTTTTCTTAAAATAGGCATATATTTATGCAAAATTTTCATTTCAATCCGCAATAACTTCTAAGCGAATAATCTTAATAAAATTATTGTCAGGCAGGCCCTTTTATTATCTTTTTAAAAATTATAAACATATTTAATATCATTAAATTATGTTCGGAGTTATTTTCACTTTAATAAAGTTACCAGTTTGAAATGTCGAAAATGTATTTTTTTTCGATTAGCTCAAAACCGGTCCCGGCAACCTATTTTTTTAAAAAGTCCGGGCCACAAAATGCTGTTGCATAGTGTTATTTAAATAATGTAAAAAAAAAATGTTAGACTCACCCCAGCCCCCACCATCGTAACAATTAAAATTTCTGAAAACATCAATGCATACATACATATAAATACATAGAATATGTTAGGTTGAACCGGTCAACCGTCAAACGTGGTGGTTGCAAATCTTTGCATGCATCTATCATGATCCTTAGTAGTGCCGGATGCTGAAGATCGTTAGGAAACTTTGTAGTCCTCTACTATTTGAACACAGTTTGCAATTGGCAATAGCGCATTTGGAGTATGTTTGGCCGCTTCTTCCAGTGATGCAAGCCAATACGCAGGGAATTGTTATTCCTAATTTTTATACGTGAGCTGCTGCCAGGCAATGACAAGCCAGTACTCCTACCATTAGTCTGCAGTGTCGTCTTGAAAACTGCTGTAGGAAGTCACTGAGTTTTTCCTTACGAGTTCAGCACATAATTCTAGAGATTTTGCAGCCAGGTCTGTTATTCCACTTTCCATCAGTTGCAGCTCAAAAGGTTTTCTCCAAGTCGCTGTATAGCGAATGGCTGGAAACTCAATAAATGTGCACTATTCTAGTAGTGCTTAAATCATCTACTGCCTCCCTGTTTGCCAGGACATTTTTGAGTTAATGATAGATGCCTGCAAAGAAAATGTTCATCCGTTTGTGCGTTTGGTGTAGCTTTTGGGCTACTTCTTGTGCCTTCCGTACCCCGAAAACTTCCGCCTGAAATATGCTGCAGTAGTTAGGCAACCTGAGCTCAGGTGCTGCACAGTACAGCCTGTAGGTCTAGGCCCGAACGCCAGTTATCCAGTCCAAATAATGTTGTTGTCACTTTGAAATTGTCCAGAGGAGGAACGTAGTCTGTGTTGCACTGCATCTCCCTGACAATCGGGCTGTGTCCAAAGCCTTGAAGCGCCATATATCCAGTTGCACAGAGGCGTTGTGCATTCTTTTGTGAAAGGAGTTGTGCTTGAATGTCCAGGGGTTGACGCACATTAATGTTTATAATGCCTTAGTTGAAGTGGACCTCATCGCCTCCGTTATACAGACAAGTGCCTGCCGTCGGGTCCTCTCCATCAGCTTAAGGTATGTGGATTTTTCAGTAGCTTGCCACCCTACCAGAACGCCGTAGAGAAGGATCGGTCGCACAACTAAAATGAAGATCCAATGCATCAGTCTTGGTGAAAGACCCCAAGTACTACTCAGCATATTTTGCAATGCATAACGCGCGACTGTTTCTTTTTACACTACAGGTTCGCCTTGTTCGCGTTGATGCTAAGTCCGGCTTCTTCTGCCCATGCTAGTATCTCTTTAAATGCGTAGTCCATGAAGGAGCTGAGCATCGATAGACATTTGCCTGTGATAATTATGCTTATGTCGTCAGCATATTCAGTTATCTTAGGCGTTTTCCTTTGAAATTTCTTTAAAAGTCGCCGCCTTTGTTATGGATGTGTTTCCCCACTCCGCACTGACTCTTCTACAGCTCAACAGATTGTGTATCCACGAGTGTACTGCAGAGTGGGATGCTGTAGCTCTCAGGCTTCGCATTATTCATTCCGTCGACACATTGTTGAATGCGCCAGAGATGTCCAATAATACGCCTATAGCGTATTCTTGCTAGTGGTGCTTGCACTTGCCTGCCTTGGACAGTCACGTAGTCATACCTAAGACATGCTCAAAAAAGGCAGATTTTTGGTTATCTGTAGCATGGCTGGAAATATACCGTCTAACTCAGGGGACCTGTAGCTCGCGAACGATCTTATGGCTCACTTAATTTATTCGGGTTAATTATACATATCGACGGGTATCACTGAATTAGTTTTTGTCTCGGGTACGTCTGGTTCAGTGACTTCTGTGCAGCTAGGCAAGTGCGTATCCACAAGAGCGCATATCGCTTCCCTACTGCTTTCCGTCCATCTTCCATGCTCAGTTTTTAGCTGACTCGTATGGTTGATTGCCTTGAAAGCAGCTTCCGGAGTTTCTGTGACCTTCTCTATGCCGGAGCAGAAGGTTCTCCATTCCTTTCGTTTCGCTTTCCGAACTTATTTCTTAAAATGAATATCTTGAATATCCTTTCTTTGTGTTTTGAGCTCTGGAGTCCACCAAGGCAGCATAGTTCTCTTTTTGCTCTTAATCGGTCTGCATGATACATGATATGCACAGGTAAGGTGGTGTACAAGCAATTTTAAGGATTGCTCTATATCCTCCTTTGTCGAGATTATTGGCAATGCTTGTGACTTCCTCTCCATTGTCTTGCAGAATTTCACCCAACCTGTGTTCCGGGGATTTCTGAATACTGTTTAGGGAAGAGGATAATCGAATTCTACATTGAATTAGATGTACTTGTGGTCTGAGAAGGAAGGTCTCTCACGGACCCTCCAAACCAAATAATAAAATGAATACTTTTTTACTTTTAGATTATTTGTACTTGACTTATAAATAAAAAGTAAAAACAAAAAGTAATAATAAGAATAATTAAAAAAAAAACAACATGTTCACAACTGAACTTCAACTCGGGCCTCCATAATTTCGAGGGGCATCTAAACAACATGCGCCAACGCTGAGGTTGTTTACGAACTGGCAAAGTTTGTATATAGTGGTTGATAGAAAATTGTCATTTCCAAATGCATGTAATGGCATTTCAAATGCAATTTTCACAATTTTCCGAATATATTTTTAATCAAATTTTTTCAGAGTACCCACCTACGCCCTCATACAAAGCTATTGTCACAAATTTCACCAATCAGTTAGGTGGAACTGTTTTATATATATATAGATATAATGTATATAAGTGCAAATGTTTAAAAACGGTGAAGCGTAATTTCACAACAAGCACAGCGAAACACGGTAAAGCGTAATTTCACAACGAGTACAGCGAAAAACGATTTTGTCTATGTGCTACATGTGCGAAAATAGCAACGAAAGTTTTGAACAAGGACGGGAAACAGATATAAAAGTAAGAAATCACTGCAAGCAAGTTGTAGACACGCTGGTCTATCAACTCCTGGAAATCTCGACCAATTAATTCAACGATTATTAGAACGTGGTAGTGATGAATACACGAGTGCGGAAAGTCAATTTATGCAAGAACGTGTAAATACGCTTGACAATACATTACGTGAACTACAAGAAAAGTCATTCCACCCCTCGTTAAATTCGACGCGCTTGCCGGCAACGGCGCCAGCAAATCGGGGTACAGAAACGACTTATGCTACAACGCTGCAAGTAGTAACGATAAATTCGTGAATTTCACCACTGACATCCCAAGCAAACGAACCAACTCAAATGTATAACGATCATCGAACATTAGGTTCGATCGACAGTTCGAACATGTACGCGCCCAACGTAAATGTAGCTACGTCTCAGCTGCATGGACAAATGTTTTCATCAAATGTTGCAACGTCTCGGCAGCATGTTGTTGAAACAAATGTGTACGCGCCTAACGTAAATGTAGCTACGCCTCAGCTACATCCGCAAGATCGTATAGAAAATTTTGCAGCGCCTCAGCAGCATGTTTATCTAAATGAACACAACGTAAACAAACCAACTATTGACAAACAAATCACATACGTGCGTCCGTATATAAGCCAACGTAATATGTACTATAATCCGTAAGCCAGCGTAAGAGAAATGGTGGCCTTAATCCCAGCGTTTAAACCGTCGTCCGATAAGTCGCTAGATTCACGACAATTTATCAGACGAATAGAATCCCTTCGTAACGCGTATCAATGGGAGGATCGAGCACTTATTTTTTGGAGTGCAACAGAAAATGCAAGGTGCCGCCAAATACTTGGTAGACACAGTCGAGGAAGTTTTCCAATCTTGACCCGAGTTTGTGTGAAAATTTTTAAATGATTTTCCATGCATTGCATGCAAAAATATATTGAATATCCAACACCGATGCGTCAACCAGATGTAAATGCGGAAAATGTTATAAGATGTTACAACTGTCAGAAATTGGGACATTGCGCTGCCAAATGTCCTTAACCACAACGTAAATCACGATGTACTAATTGTAAGCGTACTACACATGATACAGTAAACTATCCTGAAAACCAAAAGCCAAATCTGAATATAATCGAAATTGGCGTAAAATAAGAAGACTTAAAAATATTTTAGTTAATTAAAACGATACCATTGCATTTGTTGATCCAGGCAGTACTCGTACGTTAATTCGAAAAACGTTTGCTGAGAAAATATATGTATCGCAACAATGTACGGTAACATTAAATGAGTTCGGCGGAGGAAAAGTTGAATGTACCGAAGAATTTCCAGAAAAGTAAAAATCGATAACAACATTTTTGACTCAGATTTCTTCATAGTCGATGATAATTTAATTTCTAACGATACCGAAACGTTGAAATAATTCGAGGAAAGCCGGAAGGAATTATGCATTACGACGACGTTGATTCTGTACCGTTCCGAAAGCTACACATTGATCATTTGGGGCCAAAGTAAACATGGAAATACTCATTTTTTTGCAGTATCCGACTCATTTAGCAAATTCTTGATTGTAAGACCAGTAAAAAGAACCAAAACAATACCAGTTATAAATGCTCTCAATGAAATCTCAGATTGCCAAAGTGTATCATTTCTGATCGTGGAACTGCGTATACGTCTAAGCAACGAAAATGGATTTCAGCATTTTAAAAATGCAGTACAAAGTCCACGCGCTAACGGACAAGTAGAGCGAGCCAATCGAACGAACCTGAATTTCAAACGAACAACCGAACAACCGAAACACCGAAAGACTCGGACTTAACTTTGCGGTCTTTACAATGGACCTTTAATTCTCAGCGCAACGAAACAACCGGATTCAGCCCTAATGATCTGGTTTTCGACTGGTCGAAAACGAGCCACCTGCAACTGGTGAATCAAGTAACTAATGTCATAGAGGATATTCCCGGTAGACAACGATTCTGAAGAGTCTGATGACGACAGCCGGATCGCGGATCCGAAATCAGGATTGGCCGAGCTCTCACGCGTCTAAATTCCATAGTCGCTCAGCGCGTTGTCGCGCTACAGTTTTGATGTCGCCAGCAACTTGATCGAGGAGTATACATTCGGAGACGAACGACAATGTTTGAAGGATCGAGAGTGGGTTCTGGTCGTTTGTAGCGTGCAGTCGAGTTTGCGACACTTGTTTATATTTAAGCATATACATATTGTTTGAGTTTCCTATCAATATGATATATTAACAGAAGTCAAGCATATATTGAAAAAATTAATTTAATTAATTAATTTGTTAAAGAACTAGCTGAATGTATTTATTACTAGTATAATCCATAACATCCATCTCGCCGCAATAAAACCATTCTAACACATTTCTATAAGAATTAATAAATTTAGAGCAAAGTTAACTATTGCCGCAACAAATTGACTGTGGCAAGCAAAGTTTCTCCAAAGACTTTGCCAAATGGCAAACCAGCTAGTAATTTTGACACGCAAAAATTTTATATATATACATAAGGGAACTTCGCACAGATGCTCGGGCAACGAGATCTAGTGGACTGTCTTTATGATAGAGCTACGCCGGACGAAGACTAACAAGGCCAACACAATCTAAACGGCCGCCATCCACCCCGTGAATTAGTGCGTACTTGCCGTACCATAATTTTAAATAATTTGTTATTTTTATTGGTGTTTGCCATTTAATATTATCCATTTAATAAAAAGTTCAAGGTCAACTTCTTTCCATGGATCGAAAATGTTTTTTTGAACCAAAGTCTCGTATACATAAACCTAACCTAAATCGACCAGCGAACTGTTTTTCATCATAAGACGTTGTACGTCTTGTTCAATCCTTTCAAGAACTCACCTGATGTTGGTGATATCAGATAGTAGATGTTTTTCTTTCACAAAATATAATTTGCGGCCGATATTTTCGGTTCACTTTCTCTCAATATGGCATACATAAAAATTTCAGTTGTCAGACGATGTTTAAGTTATTTAAATTACTATTAAAATTGGAAAATAAATAAGAAATGTTCACCTTATATTCGATTTAAACCATGGCACTCTATAATTTTAACAAAAAATTTTTTAATACATACGTAAGAAATTCCCCAGTGGGAATTTGGGTAATGTGTTCCTAAATATAAGCAACTTGGAAGGTATAAAATGCAAGACATGCCTCTATAATATCATAAGAATTTCGCTGCTATTTTCACCAATTCGACATGGGTTGGCTTGTGATCTGAAGTGCGACAATTGTTTATCATGCTTTATGAAAGCAAGGCTGTATGATATCATACAAATTTTGCTGATACTTTCGCCAATTTAGCTTGAGTTGGATTAGTGAGTCGAAAATTCGAAACCAAATTTTTTCAGAGTACGCACCTACGCCCTCATACAAAGCTATTGCCACAAATTTCACCAATCAGTTAGGTGGAACTGTTTTATATATATATATAGATAAAAGTGCCAATGTTTAAAAACGGTGAAGCGTAATTTCACAACAAGCACAGAGAAACACGGTGAAGCGAAATTTCACAACGAGTACAGCGAAAAACGATTTTGTCTATGTGCTACATGTGCGAAAATAGCAACGAAAGTTTTGAACAAGGACGGGAAACAGATATAAAAGTAAGAAATCACTGCAAGCAAGTTGTAGACACGCTGGTCTATCAACTCCTGGAAATCTCGACCAATTAATACAACGATTATTAGAACGTGGTAGTGATGAATACACGAGTGCGGAAAGTCAATTTATGCAAGAACGTGTAAATACGCTTGACAATACATTACGTGAACTACAAGAAAAGTCATTCCACCCCTCGTTAAATTCGACGCGCTTGCCGGCAACGGCGCCAGCAAGTCGGGGTACAGAAACGACTTATGCTACAACGCTGCAAGTAGTAACGATAAATTCGTGAATTTCACCACTGACATCCCAAGCAAACGAACCAACTCAAATGTATAACGATCATCGAACATTAGGTTCGATCGACAGTTCGAACATGTACGCGCCCAACGTAAATGTAGCTACGTCTCAGCTGCATGGACAAATGTTTTCATCAAATGTTGCAACGTCTCGGCAGCATGTTGTTGAAACAAATGTGTACGCGCCTAACGTAAATGTAGCTACGCCTCAGCTACATCCGCAAGATCGTATAGAAAATTTTGCAGCGCCTCAGCAGCATGTTTATCTAAATGAACACAACGTAAACAAACCAACTATTGACAAACAAATCACATACGCTATTTTTATCAATTCGACATGGGTTGGCTTGTGATCTGAAGTGCGACAATTGCTACTCTGACGCGTGCATTTTAGTGAGTTTAATAAAGAAGTGTCTTATTTAGCCATGTAAGTACTATTAAGTGTATTTTTATGTTATGTTTCTGGTACTAACTAAAAAATAAACCGCGTCCCGGTCAGAAGCAATCTCAAATAAATTAAAAAATAAATTATATTATACTATGTAAACAAATAATTAATTAAACTATTAAACATCTATCTATATATATAAAACAGTTACACCTGACTGTTTGACGACTCACCCACTAGCCTAACGGTAGAAGCAAGAAACTTGAAATTTGTGGCAATAGCTTTCTATAAAGTCGTAGGTGCGTACTCTGAAAAAATTTGATTAAAAATATATTCGGAAAATTGTGAAAATTGCATTTGAAAATGCTAATTTTGCGCCAATGGGCGCAATTTGTAAAATTATGTGGCCCGAGTTCAAGTTCAGTTGTGAACATGTTGTTTTTTTTTTTAATTATTTTTATTATTACTTTTTGTTTTTACTTTTTATTTATAAGTCAAGTAAAAATAGCTTAAAAGTAAAAAATATTTATTTTAGTTTGTGCTTGTGTATTTGCATTTATTTGCTGGTGTATAGATCATAACCACTCTCTTTCTCTCTCAGCTGTACCACGCACTCAGCTTCTGAAATAGCGACATTGCTAATGCATTCGCACCTCTGCGTTCTGTTTACATATTACTATCAAACATTTGGGTACCTCTGTGCGCTTCTTCCTGTGTCACCTGAGTTAAGAAAATAATTATATCGATATAGATATGTTAACATATGTGCTTGCTTCACACTGTTAACGTTGGAGTGTTTATATTGTTGGGCATATTATATGTATATGTTAAATAGCAGGGTGCATGCTGTAGTAACGATTTAATACATAATAGTAATGATCAATATTCTAATAACATCATGTGGCTGGCCGTACGGGATTGGGTTATTTTAAAACTTAGTATTTATGGTATCAGCTCAATGAAAATGGGAATGAATGCTTTTATGGTCATAAGACATTTGTTTGTGTACGGATGGAGCATAATAACGCGATAGAGTGAGTGACAGACATAAAATCTTCGCGAATGAATTAACGATATTGCTTATGCAATGCCTAAATGGTTACGGGTAGTATTGCAAATATTTTAACTTTATTAACTTTGTAAGGAAGTTCAAAGGCCGAGGTCAAAGTCTCAGTCGGGCCAGGGAACGTTTACAAGAAATATTTGTAAATCGCTAGAAAACTGGGTCAAGGGGTGTAAAATAGCCAGTACAGTTGATACGTGATAAAACTAATGATTCCCCGCTAGTTCGTCCCTCACTCCTATAGCACGAAGCCGAAGCCGTGTGCGCCTAGCAATAACCACCTAATCGTGTTGGGCAAAACCACAAGCACGCTGCCTAAGTGCACAAAGCCGAAGCCTTATACGCACTCGAACTAACTGTTCTGGGCATACGCCGCTGTACCCCCCCTCTACTCACAGTGCTGCTACGAGCACGCTGCCTATCTGTATTGGGGCTGAATCACGTACGCAGACGGGCGCGACTGTACTGGCGCTCTTTTAGATAAAGGTGGATGGGGACGATCGTATCAATAATCAAAACAATATGAATTGCCAAATGAAAATTTATTTATTATGATCTTGATTCTTATGCCTAACTCGACCATGCGAGAATATTCACCTGGGTACTTTGCTCGTACTCATAGGATAACGGCCCAATTCACGTTTTTACTTTTTTGATCACGCGTCTTGTCGCCTTCGACCTCCAGCACTAACTAACTAGGTCATGGTCGGCTCGGCTGCAACGATGCGTTTTCGGTGACGAGCCCCTTTGGAGCTTTCGCTCTTTACCACGGCGCTACGCTCGCGCAGGCGAGGAGCTTTTGGCACTCGCTCGCTCAGCCGCTGCCACCACTCCCTGTATCCACCTTGTCTGATAGCTGTCTGCTATGCCACTCCAGTCCATAATGACATTCGCTTATAGGTTATTATATTATTATTATTCTTACATTTTATTTCTACTATACAACTTAATTTAATTCATACGCTTCTTGCGCTCTTATCATTAACTTATTCTAATAAATCTAAATGGTTAACAAATCAACCGCGCGCTTCTTGCGTTTCAACTTATTTAACTAATTAATTAATAACTCGCGCGCTTCTTGCGTTTCCATCTTAGTACCTATTAAACCGCGCACTTCTGCCGCTTCAACTTAATGACTCGCGCGCTTCTTGCGCTTTCATATTATTACCTATTTTAATATTAGTTATTGTGAGCTGGTTTGGATTGACCCGCCTCACAACCCCCCTTTCTGCCCTAGCGACGACTGTTGCCACCTGGTTACCTTTCAAGGTCTTTTTAAAAACGGCGCCGTCCTGTTCAAAGGTGCACCGGCGGCACAACCCAGTCACGCGGAGCGCCTTGTCGGAGGCCTTGCGTATTATTTCCATGGGCAGAAGACCATCCGATGAGTAGATCTTCCAGTCCTCCGGGGGTAGCCTCCTGCTCCGATCACTCTTTATCAGATGGTCGGTCACGCTCTGCCTTGGTCTTGAGCACCCTGTGCTAGAATCCTTTCGCGATTTCCGCTCTTTTGGCCATTTAGGTGGTGGCGATGGTGATGGTGACTTCGATTCGACCTGGAGGGACGGTGGCTCCAGTTTGGGTTTCTCCTCCTTTGATTCCGTCGTCCAGCACGTCGTCCATCAGCTCTGTCATCGTCGGCGACGACAACAACGGCGACACCGAATGGCGAGACTTCTCTGCCTGCTTTTCCTGTTGGGGTTCTGGCTGTTGCCCCTTCTTCGCCCCGGCTACGCTATCTTCGCTCGGACTCCTGCACCTGTCGCTGTTGCAGCCGGTCTTGCTAAAACTGGGGGTCTTGTTTGCGCGACTATGCGTTGACCGCGTTCGTTTGCGGGAATATGCCCCTCGCCTGCTATCGCTTGACCTTCCTTGTCCCTGACGCCCTTCTGCCCCAACGCTTAATAGGGATTTATCCTCTGGCTGCGGTGCAGCGGGTCTGTCCACTATCTCGGCCTGGATCAGGGGTGGCTCCGGTAGCGCCGGCAACTGTGGCGGCGATGGTGACTCCGTCACGTATGGCGGAGAGTTCCGCGCGTTCGCGCACTCCACCACTAGGCATGTCGTTTCGATGCTTATGAGGCGCACGTACCCGTCGTACGTCTCCACGAACCTGTCTGTGTGTTCGTACAGCGTGTGCAACCTCTGTGGTGGTGGCAATCTTTCCTGGCGCCGGCTGTAGAACGCACTCTCCCGCCGGGGGTCACAACTTTGCCTCGGTTCCCGTTCCCCATTACAGTGATGGCAGAACTCGGGATTGCTGTCCGTGTCTTCTTCCTCCAGGTCCTCTACGTACGCCCCCTCTCCTGCAGGTGGGGAGTCCGGGCAATATCCAGGTTCTCGCCCCGAGGCGTAAAAATTTTGAGGCCTGTTGCCATCCGCTTCATCGCAGTTTGCGTCTCCTTTGACCGCTTGCCCCTCGTCGTCCGGGTCCTCCACGTACACTTTCGCTCCTGCAGGTGGGGTGTCCGGGCAATATCCAGGCTCTCTTCCAACGGCGTAGAAAGTTTGAGGCCTGTCGCCATCAACTTCGCCGCTATCCACTTCTTCCTCGTCACTGATTACTATGTCGTTTGACATTTCTGCAAATATACATACAAGGGTTATTACAGGCTAATACCACAAACGTCAGCTAAGAGACAATGGATTCTACTGACTACCCCTACTCTTGCCCTTCTTCGACTGACTGTTCGACTTGATGGTATTGCTTGAGCTGCGCGATATTAGTATTCTTCCTCTTACGCTTCCCTTCCTTCTCCAACCTGACGATATTTGGGGAAACAAATTTCTCCACCCTATACGGACCATCGTATTTTGGGGCCAGCTTGGCTGCAAATCCGTCGACCGCTTTGGAGAGCAAGTGTTGTCGTAATAACACGAACGAATTGTGAGAGGGCCTCCACTCTCGGCGACGTAAGTTATAATAGCGACTCTGATCTTGAGACGCTCGATTCATATTGTTACGGGCTATGTCGATTTCTTCTTTTAGCCGAATAGCCTTCTCACTCGGTTGCTGGGTTGCATGAGCTGATAATAGCGTCAGCTCATCATAAAGTGCAGCCGGGAGTCGAGGTTCCCTTCCCTGTACGAGAAACGCCGGAGAGAATCCGGTGGAATCGGCGATGCTGGAATTTACTGCAAGAGCGATCTCCGGGAGCAGTTCATCCCATGAACTTTGATGACCCTTAATAAACTCGGCCACCATTGTCTTGACCGTCCGATTCGTCCTTTCTGTTGGATTCTCTTGAGGGCAATAAGACGCTGTATACTGGAACTCGACTCCAAGCGACTTTATGAAGGCCTTAAACGACCGGCTTGTAAACTGCACGCCGTTATCGCACACCAACTTCCGAAGGACTCCAAATCGGCAAAGTATCCTCTCTCTGAAGGCCGTTTGTAAGTGTGCTGTCGTGGCCTTTCTTAGGGGGATTAGCTCCACCCACTTAGAGAATGAGTCATGAAAAACCAGCAGCATCGTATTCCCGTGCTTGGAACGCGGCAGCGAGCCAACAAAGTCTGCAGGGCTCTTCAACTTGACGAGTGAGCCTACCTGCTTGAACTGCTGGACCTTGAACTTCTGGCACTTCTCGCAGCACTTTACGTATTTGGCAGCGTCTCTAAACATGCCTGGCCAATAGTAGCGCTGCACCAGTCGGGAGATGGTTTTCCGTACCCCTTGGTGCCCCGCTGTAGGCGCGTCATGACATTCCTGCAACACTCGCTGGCGGTGACTTGTACTCACGCACAGTTTCCATGGCACATAATCCTCGTCATCTGCTCTGTGACATAGATGACGGTACAGGTTTCCATTCTCAAACAGGTAGTCCGGGAATTTCTCGGGGCTCTGAGCCATTCTCTCCAGCATACTGGAAATCCATTTACACGGGGATGCCTCCACCATCGGCCATCGGCCATCACGTTCAACTGCCCTCGGCGGTAATGGACGTCGAATTGGAACTGCTGTAATTCTAGAGCCCAACGCGCGATCCTGCCGGAGGAAGTCTCAATCGAGTTCAACCACTTGAGTGCCATATGGTCATATCATATCGAAACGGTAGTCTTTCAAATAGCATCTAATTTTTCGGATGGACCATACTATCGCTAGTCATTCCTTTTCCGTAGCCAAATAGTTGGTTTCCGCCTTCAGCAGTTTCCGGCTAGCGTAGGCGATGGCGCGCTCTTGTCCATCCATCACTTGTGTCAGGATAGCAGCGAGACCGTAGTCGCTTGCGTCAGTCTGAAGTGTGACCTTTTCGGAGAAATCGGGACACGCCAGAACCGGGGCCGTCGTCAGCCTCTCTTTTCGGTAATCCAGAGCCTCCTGTTGTTCTGCGTCCCACGACCACTTCCGTCCCTTCTTCAGCAAAGCCATCATCGGTTGTACCAACGACGCGAAGTTCGGCACAAACCGACGATACCAGGACGCCATTCCTAGGCATTGCCGGAGCTCCTTCAGGTTCGTTGGTGGCTTCAACCTTTGAATCGCTGCAACTTTATCCGGATCGGTCTTTATACCCTCATCGCTCACCACGTGCCCCAAGTACACTAACTGCCTCTTGAAAAATGAACACTTCTTACGGTTCAGTTTCAGCTGTTCCTTAGTGGCTCCTATGACGACGATGTTGTCGAGGTACGCAAACGCGTGTGGCTCCATCTCCGGCCCAATGACATTATCCAAGGCCCTCTGGAATGTAGCGCACGCGGAGTGCAGTCCAAATGGCATCACTCGCCATTGAAACAAACCTCTTCCGGGCACCGTAAACGCCGTGTATTGTTTGCTCTCACGCGCCATCGGGATCTGCCAATACCCCAGATTCAGATCCCGTGTTGAGATGTAGCGGGCATGCTGCAGACGCTCCAGAATATGGTTGATTCTGGGGACAGGATAAGCGTCTGGGACTGAGTGTGCGTTGAGCTGCCTGTAGTCGATACACATCCGCCATTCGCCTGTCTTCTTTTTAACTAAGACGACAGGCGCACTGTGCGGACTGCGAAAAGGTTCGATCACGTTCGACCGGATGAGCTCCTTGATCTGCTCGTCAATCACCTTCTGCGGATTCTTGGGGTACTAGCGCTGCTTGATAGGCTTATCATCTCGCATGATAATCCGGTGTTCCGCTATATGGGATACACCTTTGAGCCCGTCAAACAGTGCTAGCTTTTCCTCCTAGAATCTTTGCACCTGGGGATCAGAATCCACCGACTCCGCCGCGCTCTCACGTACTGTCGTCTCCTTACGACATTCTGTGGCTTGCAGTCGAATTGGCATGCTTGGGCGGGAGACATTCCTCGCCAATGCCTCCGTTACGACCTTGGCTGTAGCTCCACTTATCCTTGGTATCGGTTGATCCACCCAGCCCAAATTTGTTATGATCTTACCGGTTGACGGCCTTACGTCTTCCAGAAGCAATCGTCTATCGTCATCTAGTTTCACCTTGACTCTCCGTTTCTGAGTCCGTACCTTCCCTACTGTCTTTCGATCCGACGCCTTTGTTTGTGCCTCCCTTCCCAACTGGGATTCGCCCATTGGTGGTTCCTCAGTTCCAGGGGGTCCATTGCCTTCCTGGTCGATACTCCTCTCTCTTGCAAGACTTAATTCTGCGTATCCACATTGAATCCTAGTGCCGACCGCGCACAAGAAATCCATGCCCAGGATCATCTGGTCCAGCGTAGAGCCCATGACGAGTAATGACATCTCCACCTTTCGTCCGGCCAACCCGATTTTGATCCTCAGTACTTGGTTTATCTCCAGGGCCGAGCCATCCGCCAGTCGGATTTTGGCCTGACCCCCTGCATTTTTCTGTACCTTGTCAGCTTCTGAGCGCACCTCTCGCTCACGAAGCTCCTAGTTGCGCCCGTATCGATTGTAGCTGATAGTTTATCTCCTCCTACTTCTACCGTTGCTACGATACGGCCGCCTTCCACACCCAACGGTCCGTCTAATTCCGGGTTGTAGGGGCGCTGGCGTCGACCCGGTCGCGGCCTAGGTGACGCCCCTGCGCGTTTCCCTAGTCGTTGCTTTGGCAGCACTCTTGTGAGCTTATGCCTCTCGCGCCGCAGTGCCGGCAAAAAACCTGGCGGAGATTTTCGCAATCTTTGGCAAAATGCCCTTAGCCTCCGCATCTTAAACATGCTCGCCGTTTGTCGAAATCCGTATTCTTTCCTTGCCCGATCCTTCTATGTGCCGCCTCCTCGCAGTGGGCTGTGGCTGGTGTTAGGATAACTATTCTTCTCTGCTCCTCCAGGGCCGGTTGCGGGGCTGCTCGGAAAGGATTGTAAGTCGCACGCGGAGCGCTACTTACATTTTTATATCCTGTATCCGGCTCGCTCGTCTGCAGCTCCATACTCCTGACTTTGCCTTTTTATCCTTTCGTAGTCGACCGCCATCTGGGTGAGCTGGGTCAGGCTGGAGAAATCGCGGCGGCGAATATATAGCCGATAGTCAGGCGCGGCATTCTCGTACACTCGATGAAGCTCTCTAGCGGCGTCGTACTCAGCGTGGTGCAGCATCTCTCTCAGCCCGATCAGGAAATTTTTTAAGCTTTCTCCGCTTCGTTGACGACGACTCTGAATCTGATCTTCCAGATTCTCCAAATATCGTGGCGGCAGGAAAAATTCCAGGAACTCCGTCCGAAAAACGAAGCCAGCAGCCGCCCTATCCGTCAGCACCTCGTCCATGGCACGGGGCAATCTATCCAGATCTATGCCGTAGAAAATGGCTCGCTCCTCCAGTGACTCCAAGAATGACAAGGGATCTGTTCGCCCGTTAAACCGCAAGCCCCATTTCCGCACCTGTTCGGGCACGATCATGTATCCTCTCGTCTCAGGCTTTTGGCGTGGCATAGGGGATTCGGTAACAGCCACCGAATGTGCTCGGGGTAGTGCCTCTTCGGCACCGTTACCCCTTCCTCCATAGCCACCGCCTACCTGTATCTGCGGGATAGCCAGATTCTGTTTGAAGTCGCCGGGGGTTGGTATAGGCCGATCCGCTAAGCATGTCAGATCTCCTTCTGATTTATGGCGCACCCCTAAGACCGAGTTACTGGATCCGCTTAGAGTCCCGGCATCAAATCCCTTAGCGTAGTGTGCCTCCAACTCTGCCAACCGGGTCAAAGCCTGGGTCTGATGCATACCCTCCTTTATGAAAGCAGAAAGACGCTTACACAACTCCTCAACCTTCCCATTTCGGTCTAAGCCGAACTCAACTGCTAAGTCTTCCAATTCTTCCTTACGACGGAAATGGATCCAACAGGCCCCTACTCCAGGATTCTTACACCCGCTCGTGTCCATCGTTCGTTACCGTATTTTTTTGTTCTTTTCTATTTAATTTTACGACAAATTTTTTGAAAACATTTTCCTCTTATATCCACGATGATTTTATTTATCCACTATCTTATTTATTTATTTTTTTCTTATATTTTATTTATGTTTTATTCACTATTTTTTTTTTTGTTTTTTTTTTTATATTATATTAAACTAAAAATTTTTTTTTATTTATATTATTTAAAATTTTTTTTTATTTTTTTTTAAGTTTTTCTTATTATTTAAAATTTTTATTTTTATTTTATTTTCGTTTTAAATTGTATTTTATTTATTTTATTTTACATTTTTATTTTATTTTTATTTTAAATTGTTATTTTTAATTTAAATTTTTATTTTTAATTTAAATTTTTATTTTTATTTTAAATTTTTATTTTAAAAATTTTTTATTTTATTTTTATTTTATCAATTTTTATTTTTTTTCTTCTAAAATTTTCCACTCTTGATATTTGTTCTCTAATTTTCACTTATTTATTTTTATTATCTTATATATTATTATATTTTTTTTTCTTTTTTTCTCTTTATACACTTTTGTTAAATTTCGATTTACTTCTCTTTATATTCAGCTCGACATTTTTTTTTTTTTTATTTCGTTTTAATTTATATATTTATTTCTTCACTTTTATTTATATATTTTTTTCCATTCACTATTTTTATTTTATTTACCTTTATTATTTTTATTTATTTATTGTATCAACACGCCCCTGCGTAACGTCACGTCGTATATACCTCACCAATGAATCGTATACCCTACAAAAAATCTGCTCTCCTACTTCTCGCCTATGATCACACCATTCGTTTCGGTCAACGCTGGCTTCGTCGCCCGCCGATTTCGGCTTCTATGTATGTGTGGCCGCTGCCCACACTAACGGACACCCGGCTATGCAGCGCAGTCGTCACGTAAGTCACTCTCAGCCGTTGCAATGCGGCCGCTGTTTCGGCTGTCGGCTCTCCGCCCGCTATGCTGCGTATGCAACGGTTGACACCGGCAGCGAAGTCGCGATGCGCGCGATTTGTTTTCGCGCTCTTTTTCGTCGTCGCTTTGTCCGACGCCTAGACTTGGTCCGTTTTAATCTGTATGTATTGGTGGTTTTGGTTGTCTGTCCGTTTTATATGTACAGCAACCAAAACCAAAATTACACCACGCTCCAAAAATATGTGGCCGTCCTATACCTAACAATTTTGACTATTTTACTATGTGACCTATTAGTGGGGCTTTATGTCACCGATCTGCCACGCCCTTTTAGCCTCCAGAGACCCTGCTCGGGCGCCACTTGTAAGGAAGTTCAAAGGCCGAGGTCAAAGTCTCAGTCGGGCCAGGGAACGTTTACAAGAAATATTTGTAAATCGCTGGAAAACTGTGTCGAGGGGTGTAAAATAACCAGTACAGTTGATACGTGATAAAACTAACGACTCCCCGCTAGTTCGTCCCTCACTCCTATAGCACGAAGCCGAAGCCGTGTGCGCCTAGCAACCTAGTTGCACCGGGAATGAACCTCAGGCGCACCACCTAATAGTGTTGGGCAAAACCACAAGCACGCTGCCTAAGTGCACAAAGCCGAAGCCTTATACGCACTCGAACTAACTGTTCTGGACATACGCCGCTGTACCCCACCTCTACTCACAGTGCTGCTACGAGCACGCTGCCTAACTGTATTGTGGCTGAATCACGTACGCAGACGGGCGCGACTGTACTGGCGCTCTTTTAGATAAAGGTGGATGGGGACGATCGTATCAATAATCAAAACAATATGAATTGCCAAATGAAAATTTATTTATTATGATCTTGATTCTTATGCCTAACTCGACCATGCGAGAATATTCACCTGGGTACTTTGCTCGTACTCGTAGGATTTTTCGACTCCGCGTTTACCGTTTTGTGATCTTTCCGTTATCTTGCTATTCGTCTCGACACTCGCGTATGCCTCGTGTAAAAACGGCCCAATTCACGTTTTTAATTTTTGCGATCACGCGTCTTGTCGCCTTCGACCTCCAGCACTAACTAACTAGGTCATGGTCGGCTCGGCTGCCACGATGCGTTTTCGGTGACGAGCCCCTTTGGAGCTTTCGCTCTTTACCACGGCGCTACGCTCGCGCAGGCGAGGAGCTTTTGGCACTCGCTCGCTCAGCCGCTGCCACCACTCCCTGTATCCACCTTGTCTGATAGCTGTCTGCTATGCCACTCCAGTCCATAATGACATTCGCTTATAGGTTATTATATTATTATTATTATTATTCTTACATTTTTTTTCTACTATACAACTTAATTTAATTCATACGATTCTTGCGCTCTTATCATTAACTTATTCCAATAAATCTAAATGGTTAACAAATCAACCGCGCGCTTCTTGCGTTTCAACTTATTTAACTAATTAATTAATAACTCGCGCGCTTCTTGCGTTTTCATCTTATAACCTATTTTAATATTAGTTATTGTGAGCGGGTTTGGATTGACCCGCCTCACAACTAACTATGTTGATTTTTGGTTAACAGTGTCGATTTACTATATAATAACAATGATCA
The DNA here is from genome assembly GCA_035043045.1 of Hirtodrosophila alboralis. Classification (NCBI taxonomy): domain Eukaryota; kingdom Metazoa; phylum Arthropoda; class Insecta; order Diptera; family Drosophilidae; genus Hirtodrosophila; species Hirtodrosophila alboralis. Next base: position 101,901 of record JAWNNH010000012.1, read on the forward strand.
ATATTCTATTAACATAGTTGAGCGGGTGGTACTGTGTTGCATTCTATAAACATTCTATAATTTGACGGGTAGGACGGAGTTGGAGTCGGTTTATTTATGGACCGGGTGGGTAACACTCGGGTATTGTGCACACGGGTGTTTTCATTTAGAAAATTCAAAATTTTAGGCTGCAACCAAAGTGATTTTGTAGAATATGATATGTTTGCCATTTGATTTTTTTTTTTTTTGAGGTAATGCATAACAACGTGCGCCTGGCAAGCTAGTACACATATAAACTTTTGTTTCGCAGTGAAAACTGCATAAAATGCAATTTTGGGAAACTAGCGACATACAAAACTCCTTCTTTCAGCAGCATAAGTTCGGAATTGGAAACTAGATACCAATCCCGAGCGTTTTACAGAGTTGGTCCAAAAACAACAACCCATACAAAAACGCCATCCCAAGAAGCAGCAATTGTTTGGTGCCTTCAGATTTTCTCACTACTTTTGTCTAAAGAAGTAAGTAAGGGCAAAATTTCCCGCTGGGTATCTGCCGAAATATTAAATACATGGGCCTAGCAGTGTTGCAGCATTTCGAATTTGCAAGTTGTCACAATATCTTTACTACGAAAAGCGCTGAAAAAACTACAGAGTTGCGGAAAAGTAAGATTGCTATAGTCGAGTATTTTCGACTACAGGACATTCTGTACCCAGTCCGTTAACCGCAAAACACATATACTCTTACATACGTACACATTCATATTATGCTGTTCAAATTCAATTTCTTGCATTGCAGATGGCTGAGTCGACTTCTTTATACAAAAATAACTTTTTTTTTCAATAACTACAATCTTAACCAACTGATCGTGATGAAATTTGCACAGCATAATCAGAACAGTATAAGAAATATCAAATAAATATCTTTAAAATTGTATTTAAAATTGTTTGTCGTTGAAAAACTGTGTATGTGAAGTAGTTGGCAATGTATTAAGAAATAGTTATCAATGCTGTCTTGTCATTGTAATTGTCATTTCTTCTCAGTGATGCTATGTATTTGGTATTTCGAAGAATGGTCAAATCTTGTCGCTCTTCTCTTTTGTTATTGCACTTGTAGTGGCGCTAAGGTGCATGTAGAGACGTTTATAAGAGTGAGTAAAATAAAGCTGCAGTTGAACCTAGTCCATAGTGTTGCTGAGTGTGATTGAAAGAGAGATATGCCATTGCAACGTACTAGTGTCCTAGTTTTGGCAATTGAAGTGCCAATTGAAAATTAGTGAGCTGTAGACCGACCAATGAAGAGACAACACTCGGAATTCGTTGTTTATTCACAGTTCCACTTGAGGCAATTATGTTTAATGTTAACAACTTAAGCCTGACATTTTTTAAGGCATAGAATCTGACTACAGAAGTGGGATCTGTAACTAATCTCCTACATTCTCAGCGGAGCAGTGGCGTATAATTCGTGAAGGATAAAATCGGAATCTTGTTGAATTAAAAAAAAACTATGCAGGCGTTGCCAGGTGCGCAGCAATAAAGCAGAGGTTGCAAAAATTTAGCCGTGGTAATTTTCCAAGCGATTATTCTGATAAGTTGCATCAAACTGTGTGTGATCCAACAAAAGAGTGTGAATCAATGCTTCATGTCAGATCCGTAAAGGAAGTATGATACAACGAGGTAAGATCTTTCCAATTACTTTTGACTCGGGCGCAAAAACTTCCTTAATCATAAAAAGCCTTTTTTATAATGTTTAAAAGTATTGGCTATGCTGGTATAATAAGAACGCTATAAAAATAATGTTCCTTGTGGTGCAAGATGTAGGTTTAAAAATGACATAATAATTGGACGAGAAATTCTTAATCTTTTCATGTCGTCTGATCAATTTAAAATTGTTAAGCCAAAAAGTCCTGATGATTACTCTATGTCTGAACAGCCAGCTTGATCGACTTTGATACGGACTAATTAATAATGACAACAAAACTAATTTTTATACCCTTGCAAAAGGGTATTATAATTTTGTCTCGAAATGTGTAATAAAATATATATATTCGTGATCAGGACGACAAGCTGAGCCGACATATCCATGTCTGCCTGTCTGTATGTGGGTCCGTCTGTATGTTTCTATGCTTGACATACATTTTGGCTTTATTTTTGAGCAATCTTGATAAAACTTGGCACATATGAAGTTTGATATTGTATGTCAAAATCAGCCCGATCGGACCACTATATCATATAGCTGCCATAGGAGCAATTGGGTCAAAATTGAGTTATGCTATGCATAACTATGTATAAGAATATTGCCAGGGTATATAGCTTCGGCGTGCCGAAGATAGCCGTTTCTTTTTGGATTTTTTGAAAGTTATTCAACAGGGATTATTAAAAGTATTCCTTTTACACATTTAATTTGATTTTTACATGCTTGAACATGACTAATGGTAACCACCAAATTCCAATTCAACCAAATTCTGTTAAATATACTGCGTGTGTAACGCCTGGTGGGCAATTTAGATTTTTAGATATGCCTTTTGGTCTTAAAAAAAATGTGCCGTCTGTTTTCAGTGTGCTGCTATGAATGATCTTACACAGTTGACTTTTCACAAAATAAAGATTGTTTTGGAGATACTCTTTATAGCTGGATTTTCTTTCAACGCACATTGGGCGGAAACGGCTTTTTTTTGGTAAAAACTGTAATCTTAAAGTTAGAAACTTGAAACTTTTTGAATTTTGAATTAATTTTTTTCAAGCTGCAGCCACGCCTTCACCCACGCCCACATAAAAGAACCACATTAAATATTAAAATGCATGTTTAATCGAGATCATTTTATTTGAATTATTTTTTCTTTAAATTAAAATATGATAATTTATTTTCCAAAAGATATTAACTAATGAAAATCTATTGTGAAAAATATAAGCTATTTTTTATTAAAATGTCCATAAATATTACAAAACTATTAATATAAAAATTGAATAAAATTTATGTGTTTACTCAACATTAAATTTTATTAAAATATATTTTCTTTACTTTTAAGCTCGTCCACATCTCCATATGTCTGGTCTGTAACTTCAAATGTTAGCAACTTTAAAAGTGAAATAATTTCTTTTGGCAGTTTGTGTGATTTTGAAGGCTTTTTTGTTGTTGAGTCGGCTATTTTTCCTGGCATGTAATATCCTATCACGCTTATAGTATTTGTTGCGAGCCTCAGATGCATTTTCGTCTAAGCAACCGACAGGAAGTACAGATGACTCAATAATCTGTGCACCGTGAACTAAAATTTTGGGGATCGTAACGGTCATTGGGTACCACGGATATTTCGACAAATGCAAACGAAGCGTCTCTTCACAAAATTTTTGGAATTTTATCGAACAAATTTCATATTCGCATGATATTACAGCCTTGGTGCATGTGGTTAAGATGGCCCACTCAATTGTGAAGACCCGAGTTCAAGTCCAGTGTAAACATATTGTTTTTTTTGTTTTGTTTTACTTATTATTACATTTTATTTTTACTTTTTTTTTTAATCAAGTAAAAATAGTCTAAAAGTACTCATTTTATTATTCGGAAGTTAGTGGAAATTGCATTTGAAATTTGTCATTTTCATATTCATGTGTTTGTGTTTGCATTTATTTTCTACCATAATAGATCATAAGTCTCTCTCTTTCTCTTTGGCTTTATCATAGCTGCGTGTGACAGAAAAGCGATTTTGTTTATGCACTCGTACCTCTGCGTTCTGTTTACAGATTCACAGTTTACAGATTTAACAATCTAATTATCTAAATCAACCGGAAATATACAACTTTTGCCAGTTGGCACACA
>JAWNNH010000017.1:0-261938 GCA_035043045.1 Hirtodrosophila alboralis
CTAAACATTACGACCATTTATTTATTTTTACTAAGATTTTTATTTGTTGATGTTATTTTTTCGTTTCAACGCTGTTTTTTCATTTGTTTATTTTTTTTTTATGCGATACCCTTTCCATCAGGAATATCCGACAAATTATTTGCGTGTGATATTAATTTGTTTACTTTTATTTAAATAAACCATTATTATACAATATTCCATTTTTTGTTGTCGATTATTATTTTGTTATATACATCCATTATTATATTGTTATATATTTTTTGCCAATACGTTATATATTTTCTCCAATCGGTTCGCAGGAATATTTTCAAGATTTTTTTTCATATCGTTCCAATTCCAGTTGTTCCTTCTAAGTTTTTTTTTGTGCGTGTGGCATATTCTTTGATTCTTAACGTTGCTCCAATTCCGAACGTTCCGTTTGATTATATTAGTATTTCGGCATCCATTTCGTGTTTATTAATCCAACCTTCGATAATATTAGACCCCGAGAGGGCATATTATGTCAACTGGTAGTGGACAAGGAAGAAAGAAATCATTGTCCGTACCAGCCATCGATTCTAAGCGGGTCGGTTCTCCTAACACGAGTGAAAGGCGTTCTTCATTCCCAGTCAAAACCGAGTCCAAGAAATTAGTTAGATCCTCGCCTAGTGAATCTCGAGTCACAAGAACTATTTCCCAAAGAACTCAGTCCAGTAACAAAATGGCGTTGAATAATTTTATTGCAGTTTCTGATAGATTCAGCCAGTTTGAGTCCAGAATTAACAGTCCGACAAGTACAGACGTAACTCCATTTACGCTTCAAGTCCGCCGAGACCAAATCCAAACGCTTTGGGAAAAGGTCGAAGTGGAGTTTGAACAATGTTCGAAAATTCTGAATCAAGGTGCCAGCAGTGAAGATAGTGCTGTTCTTCAAGCCAAGTAGGATCACTGCTATTCCGTATATGAGCGATGCGCAGCTCAATTGAGCGAACAAATTGAGCAAGCTTCTGCTGTCAGCAGATCCCAAGCGCAAACTCCACTAAACGCTCCTGCATCACGAGGTTGTAGTCTTCCACTTTTCGCGACCTCTTCACGGCAATCTACGTCAACAACCCTCGCCTAACGCCTGTAGAAAAACTTTTTCATTTAAATGCCAAAACTAGTGACAAAGCCAAAGCAATCGTTGCAAAATCTCCACTCACCAACGATGGCTTCAACTCGGCTTAGAGCGCGTTACAAGAGCGTTTTCAAAACAAACGTCTCTTAGTCAACAGCCAGCTTTAAATTCTTTTTAATCTGACTGCCTTAAACCAAGAATCAGGCGCAGGTTTAAAAGATCTCCAAAGCAATCCAAGGGGTCTTGACCGCTCCCGATCATTCACAAATTTCCACGAGCAATTGGGATTGTCTGCTGATTTTCCTATGCTCTTCAAAGTTACCCAAGTTGACACTGTCATTATGGGAACAGTCCCTTACTAATAAAGCCGAAATTCCTTCGTGGCTTGAAATGAATAATTTCCTTAGTGAGCGCTATTGCACTCTAGAAGCGATCGAAGACGTTAAACCAGTCTCAAGCGCTCAGGTTCATATTAAGACACCACGAAATCATCCCATTTCAAAAAAGGTAAATACTTTTGAAACAAAGGTTAGCATTAACATAGGAACATGCGATCTCTGTTCAAAGGAGAACCACCACGTGCGACTTTGTCCTCGCTTCCTTCAAATGGCCGTTGGTGAAAGAGTTGCCTATATAAAGCAGAAAAAGCTTTGTCTTAACTGTTTCGCTAGAGGTCACCAACTGAGAGAATGTTCCAGCTCTCATAATTGCTACACGTGCAAAGGGCGTCACAACACGCTGCTGCATAAAAATGAACCTACGTCAACACCAGTTGCATCCACTTCTGCAAACGCAACCCAAATTGTACAGTCCACTTCTTCCACGCAACAGGTAAATGTTCAGAACTACTTCCTATCAAACATTCAAAATGTTCTTTTAGGTACCGCGATTGTTAACATTTCATACCAAGGTACAACGTTCCCCGCTCGAGCACTAATTGACTCGGGATCCGAGGGAACCTTCATTTCAGAACGACTTTTCCGCTCCATAAAAGTGCCATTCAAAAATGTTCAAGTCCATGTTTCAGGGCTGAACAAAACCAAATCGCAAACGCAGAGACTCTGTCAATTTCATTTAAGTTCTCCTCATCGCCCACGTATGCTGATCGAAACATCAGCCTATGTGCTTCCTTAACTGGCAGGAAATCTACCATCCGGTACGATTGCGCTGTCTTCATTACGCGACCTGCCTGATATTCAGTTGGCCGACCCATCCTTTTCAAAAAGTGCACAAATTGATGTACTCATCGGCGCGGATATTCTTCCGTTAATCTTGTTAGGCGGTTTGAGACCCAACATTTGTGGGTCCCTCTTGGGTCAAGAGACCATATTTGGTTGGATTATTTCCGGTCCTGTACCAAGATCCTCATGCACAACCATTGCATCCTTTTCAACTCAAACTGCTTTGAGTACAGAGGAGCCTCTTGATAAACTTCTCACAAAGTTTTGGGAGGTGGAGGATCTACCGGCGAAACCGGTTAAGGAATCTGATGCGTTTTGTGAAGATAATTTTGTGCGAACAACGCGCAGACACGAATCTGGCAGATATATCGTTTCTCTCCCCTTCAAAAATCCGAATCAATTCAATGTGGGACATTCAAGGTCCATCGCGCTAGCTCAGTTTCTAAAGAACGAAAATCGTTTAAAAAGAAACATTCCCTTAAAAGAGCAGTACGACTCCGTGATTCAAGAGTATTTGGACTTAGGTCATATGAGACAAGTCCCTCCTACTGATTGTGACAATTTCTACATGCCACACCACGCAGTCTTTAAGCCAGAAAGTACCACGACTAAGGTACGCGTTGTGTTCAACGCCTTAAGCCCATCCTTAAATGGAAAAAGCTTAAATGACATCCTACATGCTGGTCCTGTTCTTCAATATGATCTGACAATAAAGATCTTAAAGTGGCGCTTCTTTAAGTATGTTTTCAATGCCGACATCACAAAGATGTATCGGCAAATTTTTGTTCACCTAGAACACACCCCTTTCCAAAGAATCCTTTTTCGTACAAAGGATTCAGAGCTACGTGATTTCGAGCTCAACACAGTGACGTTTGGAGTCAACTGTGCTCCATATTTAGCCATTCGAGTATTGCATCAACTCGCAGATGATATCCATACGCTGTTTCCAATTTCAAGTGATATCATCAGAAATTATATGTATGTTGATGACGTGTTGGCAGGAGCCCACACAAAATCCAAAGCAATTTTTGCCATTGCGAAACTCCGTAAGGCACTCGAATCGGCAGGTTTTCCTCTTCGTAAATGGACAACTAACAACAAAGATTTGTTGAAAGAAATTCCCAAAGAACATTTACTCCGACTCAACTTCTTAGAAATCGAGGAAGCCAGTGCGGCTAAAACATTGGGAATTAGGTGGCAAGCCGATAGCGAATTCTTTTTCTCACCAACTCCAGGGGAGCAAAAGCATTCAATCTCTAAACGAGAAGTCCTTTCCCAAATAGCAAAATTGTTCGACCCAGCAGGATGGTTAGCACCATTTGTGGTGCGAGCAAAAACATTTATGCAAGAGATTTGGCTGCAAGCTTTGGGTTGGGATGATATTCTGCCCAATAACCTCTTGACTCAATGGCACGATTTCTATAACAGCTACTCTGCTCTTCAAAAAATTCGTATCCCAAGATGGATACAATTCACACCGAAGTGTGATATCCAATTCCACGGGTTCTGTGATGCCTCCCAAAAGGCTTATGGAGCAGCAATTTACGTGCGAATTGAGACAGCCGAACAAATATCCGTTCATCTCCATGCAGCTAAGACCAGAGTCGCTCCAGTCAAAACAGTTTCATTGCCTCGACTAGAACTTTGTGGGGCAGTTCTTCTCAGCGAACTTTCAACGGCATTGCTTCCGCTACTGCCAGTTGAGAAGTTTCAATCCTATTATTGGACTGATTCGACCATCGTCCTAGCTTGGCTTCAAAAACCTCCTTGTAGTTGGACAACGTTCGAAGCAAACAGAGTTTCTAAAATTACTCAAGCCACAGAAACTGATTCCTGGTCCCATGTTTCATCCGAACAAAATCCTGCAGATCTAGCTAGCAGGGGAGTATCGTCAACCGATTTGATTGGCAATCTCCTCTGATGGCATGGACCCGATTGGTTACAACATTCGCACGACCATTTCCAGAAACTAATGAGAAGCAACGTCCCATTAAAAGCCATCATGCAAAGCTCCCTCCACAATTCAACTTGTTAGATCGCTTTTCGAAATTTGACAAAGCGCTTCGGGTAATTTCTTATGTACGCCGTTTTATATCACGCTGTCGACATTCCACGACAACGTTTCCAGCTGAGCTCAGTACTAGTGAGTTGGTTGAAGCTCAGCAACTTCTTATAATTTCTACTCAACGCCTTGAGTATCCGCTAGAGTACAATATTCTGCTTGATAAAAATCAAATTCCCAAGTCTAGCAGTATATTAAATCTGAATCCTTTCCTTGACAAGTATGGTGTTATGAGAGCATGCGGCCGGACAACCGCTTCCAATTCGTTAAGTTATGACGAACGCCATCCTATAATTCTACCATATTCTTGCGCTTTCACGCGTCTGCTTGTCGGATTCACCCATAGAATATGTTTTCATGGTGGTAGCCAATTAATGATTCGCCTCATTCATGCTAAATACTGGATTCCAAAGCTGCGAAATCTCACAAAGCATATTCAGAATTCTTGTAAGGTCTGCATAATCCACAAAAAGCGGCTACAAAGTCAGCTAATGGGAGAATTGCCCACAGAACGCAGTACCTTCTCAAGACCTTTCACGTACACCGGCATGGACTTTGCTGGACCTTTCGATGTTAAAAATTACACAGGACGTGCATGTTTAATAACGAAAGGGTACGTGTGTGTTTTCGTATGCTTCAGTACAAAGGCAATCCATTTGGAAGCGACCTCTGATTTGACATCAGAGAAATTTCTTGCAGCATTCGTCCGTTTCGTATCCAGAAGAGGCTGCCCACTCCAGGTACACTCTGACAACGGAACCACCTTCGTAGGTGCTTCAAAGGTGCTCTCGCGTGACTTTTTAGAAGCCACACGAGCACAAGTTGTATCCGTTTATAGCCAGCAAAGTTTGACATGACGCTTCAATCCCCCTAGTGCCCCTCACATGGGTGGCCTTTGGGAGGCCGGAGTAAAGAGTTTTAAAACTCTTTTTTACAAGTCCACTGGAGGGATAAAATACACATGTGAAGAACTTTCTACTCTTCTGTGTCGTATAGAAGCCTGCCTCAATTCATGTCCTATCTCTCCCATGTCAGAAGACGCAACTGATCTGCTGGCATTGACCCCTGGCCACTTTCTAGTTGGTGGCCCGTTGCTATCCATTGCAGAGCCAGAGATCAAAGAGGCAGCTGAATCCATTTTGAACCGTTGGCAACGGTTAAAGGCCACGAGTCAACAATTTTGTCAACGCTGGAAGGCAGAGTATCTCACGGAGCTGCACAAACGAAATAAATGGCAACAACCCATGCGAAATACTCAGATAGGTGATATGGTAATTGTCAAAGAGGATAATTTACCATCATCTGAGTGGCGACTTGGCAGAGTCCAGCGCACGTATCCGGGTTCCGACGCCAACGTACGTGTTGTTGATGTTCTGACAACACGCGGAATTATTAAGCGTCCAATTGCCAAATTAATCCTACTCCCTACACATGCGTCACTCCAACTTCCTAGTTCCAACTAACATATAGTTTTATCCGGAAGTGACAACAAAATATTAATGAAATTTTTCTATTCTACATCCAGAATCATGGCCCCACGTCCACAAACTGCCAACATTGACAACATTTCCAACGGCACCAACTCCTTCCGGTGCCGAGTTTGCCGTGGCGTCCATGCACTCAGAAAGTGCCAACGTTTCTTGTGTTTGACCGCTGAGAAACGTCTCCGGGCAGTGCTCATTAACAAGTACTGCCCAAACTGTTTGGCCCATCAACACAGTAAGGACTCCTGCCGCAGTGGGGACAAGTGCCGAAAGTGCAAGGGTGACCACCACACATTGCTGCATATCAGAGAAGGCGAGGCGGAAGAAGCCAATCCAAGGCAGCAAGCAACCCGAGCGCGGCCGCAAAACCGCTCCGTGGCTGCCATTCAGGCGCCGTCAACAGCACAGCGCGCCTCAGATCGAGAATCTCAGATCTCAGCCGAGACGTGATTTTCAAGGTCCAGCCGTCATTAGGCCTCCGCACGCCGCTTAAATGCATCCCAGAACGGGCCCGAGGAAATGTGGCTAACTTGGTGTTAGCGGATCCGAAGTGGCATACACCATCCTCGGTGGATATCGTCCTAGGGACGGATGTCTATCCAGACATCATCCTGCTAGGGGTGCTCCCCAGCCAAGGGGCATCCCCAGAATTCCAAAATTCCACTCTGGGATGGGTCCTCTCAGGGTCTTGTGGCCATTAGCACTACAATTTCTCTTTTCCATTGTTTTTTTTCTTCGCAATAGTATTGCAAGGGGGGCGGAATGTTGCTGCCGGAAGGTATGCAACAGTTTCAAAAATCCTTCCGCTCTCCTGGAGTAATAAATCCACTCTCTTGCTTTTTTCTAATGTTAACATAAGTTCCCAAATTACAACATATATGTACATGTAACATTAGCTTCCCTCTCTTCTTACGTTTGGAGATCAAGCAAAGCGCACGCGTATTACAACCCGAAATTAAAATCATATTAAAAAACTAAAAAAACAACCAAGTGTTTTTATTTGATCAAGTTTGCGCATACAGGAAGTACGAGGACGTACTTATTTCAGGAAAACAGACGTCACTTCATTTGCAATGGCAATGTTCCATCTTTCAATTCATGGTTGTAGAGGCCCAGGACACTACCTTGTGTTACTCCAGCGCACACTGCCTGAATCGGAGACTCAGAGTGGCTGAATCTGACGTAGAATCTCCTATTCTCAACGTAAGATCTTAGGAACAGGTAGAATGGCATAGGCAGGTTTAATTTAAGCTTATATAATATACCATGGTGCCACACCCTGTCGAAGGCCTGCCGTACATCCAGGAAGCAGCACAATACGTTTTTTCAAGAATCCTGCCGACTACTCTGTAGCACTGCTGCATAGCGCTATGCGCTTGCCTAAAGCCAAATTGGTGATCTGGGATGGTGCGCCTCTCTTCCAGTATAGGTAACAACCTCTTTAAGAACAACTATAATATAAGAAAGATTATTAAAGTTAGCACAAAGGACTCGGATAGGATTATGGATAGCATAGCTAGTTCTACAGGTTTGAATAGAAAGAGGAAGATAGTTCCTAGTAGTTCTGCTCGGAACAGCAAAACTAATTTGGATTTGTGTATGAAAATAATTTGTGTATGAAAATAGCACCAAGCATGGTTCTACGATCAGAAAAAAAGGGAAGATTTATTAGAATTAGTCTACTACGGTAACGAGTTATGCGAATATTAGTATTCAGTTAAGACCCCTGAGAGCGAAGAGCAGGAATTGTTTTTGTACAGATTCTATTCTGTCTTGATGAACCTTAAATTGGGAACACCATATACAAGATCCATATTCCAGAATAGGACGAAAATGTAAAGTATAAAGAGATTTAGTAATATAGGGATCGTTAAATTCTTTCGACCAGCGTTTTACGAAACCCAGGAATCTAAAGGCTCGATTAGCAATAGAAGAAATATGCTTGTCAAATATGCTTGGGATCCAAAGAAATTCCCAAATCAGTAATCGACTCAATTCGTTCAAGTGGTTTCATATTTAGAACATAAATATTTAAAAAGAGCATACGCCTACTAAAAGACATTACGTCACATTAACTACAATTAAGATTTAATAAATTTACTTAACACCAGGTTTAAAAACTGTCAAGATCAGTTTGCAACCTGAGACCAAAAAGAGAGTCAGTACCCAACAGCAAAGCTTAGCATCATCGGCATACATCAGAGCCCGGGAGTGAATTGTTGCAGATCATTTATAAAAAGCGTAAACAACAAGGGCCCAAGATGGCTTCTTTGCGGTACCCCGGATGTAACTTGCACAGATTTGGATAGTAAGCCTTTAAAAAAACTTTTTGGGTTCTTAATGTACGATAATTCGAAATCCAAAAATTAAGTTATTTGGATATCCCAGAAGATGGAGTTTGTACAATAAAAGAGAGTAATTAACGGAGTCAAAGATTTTACTAAAGTCAGTGTAAATGACATCTGTTTGCATTTTATTTTGAAAAGCATGTATAACAAATGTAGTGAATTCCAAAAGGTTAGTGACAAGGTTAAATTATAGATTTACATGAATATTGAAGTTTATAAGTTAAAAATTTCTCAAAAATCTTCGGAATAGTAGACAACTTAGAAATATCTCTATACATACTGACTTTTGACTTGTTTCCTTTATTATGGAAAGGATTAATAGATTTTTTTTCCAATGGTTACGGAAAAAACATAACTCCACAGAAAGCTTAAGTATACAATTGTTTCAAAAGACCATCAGCACAGTACCTGAGCACACACCCTGGCACTCCATCTGGACCCGGCGAAAATACGGGCTTTATGGCCTTCAGATCACTTAATAGAGAGCTTTCCGTGATCAAAGGGCCAAAAATTTAATTTGAAGTACTTACATGATAAGGATAAGGCAATTTCTGTTGACAATCTTTCAGGTTTTGTTAATTCCCGCGAAAGCCAAATTGGTTCATTAGACCTACATGGAATACAAACTGGAACACATATATCAAGTAAAGAGTTTAAAGTAGAGTTAAAATACTGATTGCACTATCCATGTTCCTGCACATGTAAAGCTGAGACCAGTCAGTCTGGGATAAAAACAGTGAGAGTTTAGTAAAATCGGTTTTCCGAAATTGACGCTCTCACTGTAGCATTCTAAGTAAAGAATTTGGGATGGCATTGATCTGGCATAATGAGATCCCAGATAAATTTTCGAGAAAATCATGTTGAGCCATGGATGGCAACACACTAGAGTCGGGAAAAGAAATCCAATTATTTCCAGATATATTGAAATCCCCAAGAACTAATAGAGAATCACGATCATACAGCATAGATAAGACAGAATGTATAGCTGAAGCATGGGAAAATTAGACAGAAATGTCTGAAGAAGGTGGAGTATTGTAACAAGTGATTAAAATGCCAACACCACAAATGTTCAGTTTAACAGCAACAAATTCAATATCTGTTAAATTATCGGTAAATACTACCTCTGCAGATAAACTATCATCAACAACAATAAATACACCACTACCGCGACGAGGAGTACGATCTTTTCTATAAATGAAAAATTTACTAGATACGATTTCAGAATTTAAAATGTCGGGCTTTAAGCACGTTTCAGAAAAGACAGCGACATTAAATTAAAAAGATTGACTATTTAGGTAGAGATTACAAAGACCTCTAACATTCTAATAACCAATAGAGAGGAAAGATGTTAGTTTTTTGTTGTGTTATCAGAAGCTGCAGGAGGTTGAGAATGAATAGGAACTTTGCAACCGAAATCCGATTTCCCTTCTTTTTCACAGTATATTCTTTTACAATTACGTGCTTCGGCCAGAATTCTTTACAACAAATTTTGCTGAAATGATCGGCTTGAACACTTATCTTAAATTATGAAATTTCCCTAAGATAAAATTGAATTTTTCCACCGAAATATTGGCTTCAGAAACGGCCTGAATAAAGGCCATATCATCATCTGATGTAGTATCTGGGGCAAGCCTGAAAACAAAAATTTGTTTTATTGTTGGAACACCTTCAAGAGTCTTTTTATCAATCACGGTAGTAACTTCAACAGGAGCTACTGCTTTATTGAGTGACCAATTGAATCAGCCGGTATATCAGCACTATTTTGTTGCTTTGCAACAACTGTAACATACTCAAGATAATTTGTAAAGAAAAGCACTGAAAAAAATATGAAGTACTAAGAAAAAAATTTGAATATATAAATAAATCCACTAATAACACTACTATGCTCATTTGTACTTACAAACAACAACTATATGCACAAAACACAAATATATAAAAAGGCGTGGACGCGACGACCGAAATAGCACAAACGGAATAGATAAAAAAGTTATACAAAACGCTAACACCAATAATAATGTTAAAGAAAGCGCGAGCAATTTAAAGGATTAAGAGCGCGTTGAACGAAATAAACATTAAAAATACAAAACAAATCAAGGCAACTGCACAAAACAAACAGAATGCTTGCCCTGCTGTTTGTTGTTGCATTTATACTCAAACTTTGGGTTTCACACAACCGATGTTCAACACAAGTTACTGATATTAATTCAATTTAATATGCGCGAAATAAACAATTCTAACGGGGGAAAAATAGACAAAAATCGAGGCCCAAAAAATAAACACGTCTGTTAGCTAAGACAAATCGAAGCGAACTTGATAGTAAGGAAAGACTATAATTACTCTACCCTTTCAGAATATCTAACCCGAGACTGTGTCCCCTCTGTGAAGAGGCGTAGATTCTGAAATGAAACATATAACTGATGGGAATTCCCACAGAAACAAGTAATTATGTCAGGTACCTTGGAATTATATTTGATAGCAAGCTAAACTTTGCATCGCATATGAAGAACTCGATAAATAGGTGCTGTAGAGCCCTATATACCTGTTGTAGCATAGCCAGAAAATCATGAGGTACAACTCGACGAATAATAAGATGGTTTTACCTGGTGGTAGACCGATGCTCACATACGGGGTCATCGCCTGGGGGACAGTCACCGTGCAAAAACAGCTGCAAAAACTGTAAAAAATGGCCTGCGAATGTATGACGGGAGTATGGCGCACCTGCCCGACTGCGGCCCTGGAGGTTTTCATAGAGCTCACTCCGCACCTTTACACAATTATGCTCCAACGCAAGGCAACTCAGATCCGAATATCACCCATGGGGATGAGCAACGATTGTGTTATCAGCAGAAGTGAAGCTGAAAGATTTATAAAAGAACTTCTTATAATAATGTAACCAAGCTACGAAATGACAATCGAACACTTCTTCGAGCGTTAATTCAATATTCATCTAAGTAGCAAAAGAAACTGGATGTCATAAGAAGATTAACGATGAAGATTGATTTCTATCCAATGGAAAAAAACACAATTATATGGTACTAGATCATCCCGGCGCGCGTTGCTACTTTCCGCTCCCGTTCCCAAAAAAATTAAATAGGAAAAAAAAATAGACTAATTATATTTTACAATGACACAATATATGTAGCCTACTGCGCCACCTAAAATGTTCCAAGTAAGATTTTCATATGTACTTTTAAAAATGATTTTCTACTCTCTTCCCGATATATTTTTAATTAAATTTTTCCAGAGTACCAACCATCGATATTATGGGAAGCTATTGCCACAAATTTCAGGCTTCTACCTCCTACCGTTTGGTCTAGGGGTGAGTCGCCAATCAGTCAGTCAGGTTGAACAGATTTATATATATAGATAGATTTTGACGGATCCCTAACAAACCAAGGCACTGGCCTCGAAGTTGTAGATCCTTTTGTGGCATTGAAAGGCACACAATACGAGAAAAGCTGAGACTAGAGGAAATTATGAGGCAGTAAAACTGGACAAACGCTTCAAAACAAAACTATTATCTAAAAAGAATTAAGAATATTTATAATACCAATGTGGATGAATTCACTAAAAATACTCACAGCACTCCTAATAGGACACTGTAGACTGAGGGACTTTCTTTAGAAAAATAGGAATAGTGAGCAGCGAAACATGCGGATTCTGCAAACAAGATGAGGTATCCTCATTGCATATATAAGCAAAATGCACCGTCCTAGCCAGAAGAAGAAACACGGTCGTCGGCAAGTATTTACTTCAGACCAGAGACATAAGATCCCTCAAGCCTAAGAAAATTCTTGCTTTTGTACAGGAAATAGGGTTGACGAGCGAGCTTTAGGCTTAAATAGAACTTATAAGTCGCAGGATATGTACTGCCACCAACAATAATAACAAAATTATTTTAAGAAAAATAATTTTGAAAAATTTTAATATATTGTGTTTGAGCTCTCGAGGCTAGGTTTGGTCATTATAAACACAGCCTACTATTTAAATAACAAAAAAAATTATTATTTGCTAAAAAAAATTAAATTAGCAATAGTAATCAATAATAATACAGTTTATGGTCAACATAGCTTGAATCAACGGCCCAACATACAGAAAAAAAGTTAATGACACCCCAGGTCGCTTCTCGTGCATTGTATTCATACACATATTACATTAAAGCAAACTAACACATTGGTTAAATTTAAATCTAAGAAATTTTAATTGATTCAAACTTGAAATTTGCAGGAAAATTCCTTATAAAGTTAAGATCTCCGTCAAGAAGGAATTGATGAAAATTCTCTTCCCTAAATTGTTAATGATATTCGTCGTAGAATGATGGTGGGATATGGGCTGCTAGGTATGGGAAAAAGTAGTGTTTAGAGAGAACGCGGAGTATGCCAGCTTGTTTTTGGTAGAATTTCATAGATTGCGTTGCTGTTAAGTTGCTGTTAGCTCAGTTTTGCGCAAAACAGCTGCTTTCAACAATCATAATTTTAAAATTAAGCCGAGAAAATTAAAATGACAAATATCTCAAAAACAATCCCTAGAACTGTAGAGCCTCAAGCTTCTAAAATTCTATATAAGTGATGACGTTTCTTCCAACTTCACTTTTATTCTGCTCTCTTAAAAACTATACAAGATTCACGGCAGTGTCCATGACACGGACCCTTATAATTATATACATCTGTGTCAAGAACTTAATTTACTTTATTATACTATCATGTTTGTGATGATGGTTGACAAAAACAGAACTCACCGTTGATTACTCTGTTCTACAACTTAAAGTATCAACTGCATATTTTGCCTTTGGGGACTGCTTAAGGTGGCACCGACTTGCGAAAAGTTTTAGAATATGTAATTCGTAATGTAATTTGCACTTATCATAAAAATTCTGTTGGTTGAATTCAAAGAAAATTTATTACGTTGCTTATTGAATTTTTGCAACTTGCAAGCAAATGATCAGCTGATTGCAAACGCATCCAGTGCAGTAGAAACACCGTTCAAGACCTATCGCGTCAGCCTGTTATCGATGACATTGTGTGGAAATCGGCTCTTAGTCTATAATTCGATAAGCAAAACAACTGGAATGTTACTATTATTACCCTATTTCAACTAAATCGCGTCTTCTCAATTATCTCACGAGAACGTGATGACACTTGTCGAGTGTTTCTACTGAAGAGGATGCACCTAAATCAGTTAGTCGTTTGTTAACATGCAACAAAACTTTAGAATACAAAAGTGCAATTTGTAGAATTTTTGCAGATGAGTTCGCTTTGTTATGGTCAACCACCATCAGATATGTAATAATATATATAATGAATTAAGTTGTTAATTCAGATTTATATATACATATGATGATCCGCTGTCCTGGACGCTTGAAATATTGAAATATTCGGCATTTTATGTTTAGCGGCTTAACAGACGTAAAATTGAGTTAACACCAACGCAAAATTTGCAATTTTGCCAAAAACAAAAAGTTGGCAAACGCACCCAGTAGTTGAGACCCAGCAAGACTAATCTAATTAAATTTATTCAAAAACACGAAAGAAACGGCTGTTTCGGCACGTTATATACCCTTGCAATAGTCTCCTAAGAAAATTTTGATTGCCAACTTTGGTTTTGATATCTTAAAAAACAAAGTTTTTCAATCGAGCACTTTTCGACCGATTGTTCCTATAGGAGCTATATGATATAGTGGTCCGATTTCAGTCATACTATCAGATATTATAGAACAAATTTCTCTATCGGTATGGTGAGTTAGTTTAGTTCTGATAACTTAAAAATCAAAAAAGGCTTACATAGAAGAACTCATTTTTGACCCAATTGTTCCTATAGCAGCTATATGGTATAGTGGTCCGGTTTTGATCAAACTTGATCATATTGTACAAATAATAGTTCTACATCGATATGCCAAGCTTGGTTTTGATGTCTTGAATACATTTTTTTTTTTTACCGATCGTTCTTATGGCAGCTATATAATATAGTAGTCCGATCGGAACAATTTTTACATACAGTATACATACATACATCAACAAAATGCATTCGAACCAAGTTTTATTAAGATAGCTCAAAAATAAGGCCAAAAAGTAAGTATATAAACAGACGGACATGACTTAGCTCATCGTGCTGATCAAGAATATGCATATATACTTTATGGGGTCAGAGACGCTTCCTTCTATGCACTATACATTTCGAGACATGATTTGAAGATAATACATACACATTTAAAAGTACATACAAATGTATGTAAATATATGGATGTGCACATATGTACATATATTCACATTTATGTAAAACTCTTTATTGTATATACATACAGTTTATGTACATTATGTATACACATATTTACTTTGTAGGTGAAGTGAAATACCACATTAAAATCAAAAATAATTAACAGCACCGACTTTTTAAGAACGCAAATATATGTATAATACGTTAGGAAAAACTTTTAAGTAAATGTCTACTTACGCGTGCTTTAAGAATTATTTTTGTTTTTATCGACATCCTGCATACCTATATGCCGCCCACGACATATTGTTTTCTTTTACAGCAGCAACTTAAGCACTCGAATAGCTATATGCGTTTAGGGAAAAATACACCAGCGTTCAATAATATATTTAAATTTTATATAGTTTCAAAATTGCACTGCTTTCGGGCACTATTCACACCACTTAGTTGTTGTTTTGCTATGTATAGCTTTTCATTGAAATGAAGAAAAGTTAAATTTTCACGAAATGGGGGTGCAATGTATTAATGCAAAACTATCGTATATATTATCGATGATAATTTTGTTGATATAGAAGGTAAAACGTCTTCGATACAAGCCAGGAGTTCCTGGAATTCCCGTAATTTACAAGTGAATATTTGATAAGCATATATAAGGGATTCCACCAACTCATTTTAACTAAAGTTATATTGGCTATAAACATATCAGTCAGTTAAAAACGACCAAAATATGTGTTAATTTGACTTTTAGTTGATGAAGCAGGCTTTAAAATTGTTATACGTAAATCATTCGTTTAATATGATAACATTGATAATAAATAAAATAACAATGAAATTGCTACCTTATTTATACCGAAGGCATATACGCTTGCCATGGCTTTCTACAAAAATAAAACACAATATTCGACCGACTGCTCTTAAGGCAGCTATTTGATATAGTCGTTCATTATACCCGTGCAAAATGGTATTATAATATTGTCTCGAAATGTATAGTGCATAGAAGGAAGCGTCTCTGACCCCATAAAGTATATATGCATATTCTTGATCAGCACGATGAGCTAAGTCATGTCCGTCTGTTTATATACTTACTTTTTGGCCTTATTTTTGAGCTATCTTAATAAAACTTGGTTCGAATGCATTTTGTTGATGTATGTATGTATACTGTATGTAAAAATTGTTCCGATCGGACTACTATATTATATAGCTGCCATAAGAACGATCGGTAAAAAAAAAAAATGTATTCAAGACATCAAAACCAAGCTTGGCATATCGATGTAGAACTATTATTTGTACAATATGATCAAGTTTGATCAAAACCGGACCACTATACCATATAGCTGCTATAGGAACAATTGGGTCAAAAATGAGTTCTTCTATGTAAGCCTTTTTTGATTTTTAAGTTATCAGAACTAAACTAACTCACCATACCGATAGAGAAATTTGTTCTATAATATCTGATAGTATGACTGAAATCGGACCACTATATCATATAGCTCCTATAGGAACAATCGGTCGAAAAGTGCTCGATTGAAAAACTTTGTTTTTTAAGATATCAAAACCAAAGTTGGCAATCAAAATTTTCTTAGGAGACTATTGCAAGGGTATATAACGTGCCGAAACAGCCGTTTCTTTCGTGTTTTTGAATAAATTTAATTAGATTAGTCTTGCTGGGTCTCAACTACTGGGTGCGTTTGCCAACTTTTTGTTTTTGGCAAAATTGCAAATTTTGCGTTGGTGTTAACTCAATTTTACGTCTGTTAAGCCGCTAAACATAAAATGCCGAATATTTCAATATTTCAAGCGTCCAGGACAGCGGATCATCATATGTATATATAAATCTGAATTAACAACTTAATTCATTATATATATTATTACATATCTGATGGTGGTTGACCATAACAAAGCGAACTCATCTGCAAAAATTCTACAAATTGCACTTTTGTATTCTAAAGTTTTGTTGCATGTTAACAAACGACTAACTGATTTAGGTGCATCCTCTTCAGTAGAAACACTCGACAAGTGTCATCACGTTCTCGTGAGATAATTGAGAAGACGCGATTTAGTTGAAATAGGGTAATAATAGTAACATTCCAGTTGTTTTGCTTATCGAATTATAGACTAAGAGCCGATTTCCACACAATGTCATCGATAACAGGCTGACGCGATAGGTCTTGAACGGTGTTTCTACTGCACTGGATGCGTTTGCAATCAGCTGATCATTTGCTTGCAAGTTGCAAAAATTCAATAAGCAACGTAATAAATTTTCTTTGAATTCAACCAACAGAATTTTTATGATAAGTGCAAATTACATTACGAATTACATATTCTAAAACTTTTCGCAAGTCGGTGCCACCTTAAGCAGTCCCCAAAGGCAAAATATGCAGTTGATACTTTAAGTTGTAGAACAGAGTAATCAACGGTGAGTTCTGTTTTTGTCAACCATCATCACAAACATGATAGTATAATAAAGTAAATTAAGTTCTTGACACAGATGTATATAATTATAAGGGTCCGTGTCATGGACACTGCCGTGAATCTTGTATAGTTTTTAAGAGAGCAGAATAAAAGTGAAGTTGGAAGAAACGTCATCACTTATATAGAATTTTAGAAGCTTGAGGCTCTACAGTTCTAGGGATTGTTTTTGAGATATTTGTCATTTTAATTTTCTCGGCTTAATTTTAAAATTATGATTGTTGAAAGCAGCTGTTTTGCGCAAAACTGAGCTAACAGCAACTTAACAGCAACGCAATCTATGAAATTCTACCAAAAACAAGCTGGCATACTCCGCGTTCTCTCTAAACACTACTTTTTCCCATACCTAGCAGCCCATATCCCACCATCATTCTACGACGAATATCATTAACAATTTAGGGAAGAGAATTTTCATCAATTCCTTCTTGACGGAGATCTTAACTTTATAAGGAATTTTCCTGCAAATTTCAAGTTTGAATCAATTAAAATTTCTTAGATTTAAATTTAACCAATGTGTTAGTTTGCTTTAATGTAATATGTGTATGAATACAATGCACGAGAAGCGACCTGGGGTGTCATTAACTTTTTTTCTGTATGTTGGGCCGTTGATTCAAGCTATGTTGACCATAAACTGTATTATTATTGATTACTATTGCTAATTTAATTTTTTTTAGCAAATAATAATTTTTTTTGTTATTTAAATAGTAGGCTGTGTTTATAATGACCAAACCTAGCCTCGAGAGCTCAAACACAATATATTAAAATTTTTCAAAATTATTTTTCTTAAAATAATTTTGTTATTATTGTTGGTGGCAGTACATATCCTGCGACTTATAAGTTCTATTTAAGCCTAAAGCTCGCTCGTCAACCCTATTTCCTGTACAAAAGCAAGAATTTTCTTAGGCTTGAGGGATCTTATGTCTCTGGTCTGAAGTAAATACTTGCCGACGACCGTGTTTCTTCTTCTGGCTAGGACGGTGCATTTTGCTTATATATGCAATGAGGATACCTCATCTTGTTTGCAGAATCCGCATGTTTCGCTGCTCACTATTCCTATTTTTCTAAAGAAAGTCCCTCAGTCTACAGTGTCCTATTAGGAGTGCTGTGAGTATTTTTAGTGAATTCATCCACATTGGTATTATAAATATTCTTAATTCTTTTTAGATAATAGTTTTGTTTTGAAGCGTTTGTCCAGTTTTACTGCCTCATAATTTCCTCTAGTCTCAGCTTTTCTCGTATTGTGTGCCTTTCAATGCCACAAAAGGATCTACAACTTCGAGGCCAGTGCCTTGGTTTGTTAGGGATCCGTCAAAATCTATCTATATATATAAATCTGTTCAACCTGACTGACTGATTGGCGACTCACCCCTAGACCAAACGGTAGGAGGTAGAAGCCTGAAATTTGTGGCAATAGCTTCCCATAATATCGATGGTTGGTACTCTGGAAAAATTTAATTAAAAATATATCGGGAAGAGAGTAGAAAATCATTTTTAAAAGTACATATGAAAATCTTACTTGGAACATTTTAGGTGGCGCAGTAGGCTACATATATTGTGTCATTGTAAAATATAATTAGTCTATTTTTTTTTCCTATTTAATTTTTTTGGGAACGGGAGCGGAAAGTAGCAACGCGCGCCGGGATGATCTAGTACCATATAATTGTGTTTTTTTCCATTGGATAGAAATCAATCTTCATCGTTAATCTTCTTATGACATCCAGTTTCTTTTGCTACTTAGATGAATATTGAATTAACGCTCGAAGAAGTGTTCGATTGTCATTTCGTAGCTTGGTTACATTATTATAAGAAGTTCTTTTATAAATCTTTCAGCTTCACTTCTGCTGATAACACAATCGTTGCTCATCCCCATGGGTGATATTCGGATCTGAGTTGCCTTGCGTTGGAGCATAATTGTGTAAAGGTGCGGAGTGAGCTCTATGAAAACCTCCAGGGCCGCAGTCGGGCAGGTGCGCCATACTCCCGTCATACATTCGCAGGCCATTTTTTACAGTTTTTGCAGCTGTTTTTGCACGGTGACTGTCCCCCAGGCGATGACCCCGTATGTGAGCATCGGTCTACCACCAGGTAAAACCATCTTATTATTCGTCGAGTTGTACCTCATGATTTTCTGGCTATGCTACAACAGGTATATAGGGCTCTACAGCACCTATTTATCGAGTTCTTCATATGCGATGCAAAGTTTAGCTTGCTATCAAATATAATTCCAAGGTACCTGACATAATTACTTGTTTCTGTGGGAATTCCCATCAGTTATATGTTTCATTTCAGAATCTACGCCTCTTCACAGAGGGGACACAGTCTCGGGTTAGATATTCTGAAAGGGTAGAGTAATTATAGTCTTTCCTTACTATCAAGTTCGCTTCGATTTGTCTTAGCTAACAGACGTGTTTATTTTTTGGGCCTCGATTTTTGTCTATTTTTCCCCCGTTAGAATTGTTTATTTCGCGCATATTAAATTGAATTAATATCAGTAACTTGTGTTGAACATCGGTTGTGTGAAACCCAAAGTTTGAGTATAAATGCAACAACAAACAGCAGGGCAAGCATTCTGTTTGTTTTGTGCAGTTGCCTTGATTTGTTTTGTATTTTTAATGTTTATTTCGTTCAACGCGCTCTTAATCCTTTAAATTGCTCGCGCTTTCTTTAACATTATTATTGGTGTTAGCGTTTTGTATAACTTTTTTATCTATTCCGTTTGTGCTATTTCGGTCGTCGCGTCCACGCCTTTTTATATATTTGTGTTTTGTGCATATAGTTGTTGTTTGTAAGTACAAATGAGCATAGTAGTGTTATTAGTGGATTTATTTATATATTCAAATTTTTTTCTTAGTACTTCATATTTTTTTCAGTGCTTTTCTTTACAAATTATCTTGAGTATGTTACAGTTGTTGCAAAGCAACAAAATAGTGCTGATATACCGGCTGATTCAATTGGTCACTCAATAAAGCAGTAGCTCCTGTTGAAGTTACTACCGTGATTGATAAAAAGACTCTTGAAGGTGTTCCAACAATAAAACAAATTTTTGTTTTCAGGCTTGCCCCAGATACTACATCAGATGATGATATGGCCTTTATTCAGGCCGTTTCTGAAGCCAATATTTCGGTGGAAAAATTCAATTTTATCTTAGGGAAATTTCATAATTTAAGATAAGTGTTCAAGCCGATCATTTCAGCAAAATTTGTTGTAAAGAATTCTGGCCGAAGCACGTAATTGTAAAAGAATATACTGTGAAAAAGAAGGGAAATCGGATTTCGGTTGCAAAGTTCCTATTCATTCTCAACCTCCTGCAGCTTCTGATAACACAACAAAAAACTAACATCTTTCCTCTCTATTGGTTATTAGAATGTTAGAGGTCTTTGTAATCTCTACCTAAATAGTCAATCTTTTTAATTTAATGTCGCTGTCTTTTCTGAAACGTGCTTAAAGCCCGACATTTTAAATTCTGAAATCGTATCTAGTAAATTTTTCATTTATAGAAAAGATCGTACTCCTCGTCGCGGTAGTGGTGTATTTATTGTTGTTGATGATAGTTTATCTGCAGAGGTAGTATTTACCGATAATTTAACAGATATTGAATTTGTTGCTGTTAAACTGAACATTTGTGGTGTTGGCATTTTAATCACTTGTTACAATACTCCACCTTCTTCAGACATTTCTGTCTAATTTTCCCATGCTTCAGCTATACATTCTGTCTTATCTATGCTGTATGATCGTGATTCTCTATTAGTTCTTGGGGATTTCAATATATCTGGAAATAATTGGATTTCTTTTCCCGACTCTAGTGTGTTGCCATCCATGGCTCAACATGATTTTCTCGAAAATTTATCTGGGATCTCATTATGCCAGATCAATGCCATCCCAAATTCTTTACTTAGAATGCTACAGTGAGAGCGTCAATTTCGGAAAACCGATTTTACTAAACTCTCACTGTTTTTATCCCAGACTGACTGGTCTCAGCTTTACATGTGCAGGAACATGGATAGTGCAATCAGTATTTTAACTCTACTTTAAACTCTTTACTTGATATATGTGTTCCAGTTTGTATTCCATGTAGGTCTAATGAACCAATTTGGCTTTCGCGGGAATTAACAAAACCTGAAAGATTGTCAACAGAAATTGCCTTATCCTTATCATGTAAGTACTTCAAATTAAATTTTTGGCCCTTTGATCACGGAAAGCTCTCTATTAAGTGATCTGAAGGCCATAAAGCCCGTATTTTCGCCGGGTCCAGATGGAGTGCCAGGGTGTGTGCTCAGGTACTGTGCTGATGGTCTTTTGAAACAATTGTATACTTAAGCTTTCTGTGGAGTTATGTTTTTTCCGTAACCATTGGAAAAAAAATCTATTAATCCTTTCCATAATAAAGGAAACAAGTCAAAAGTCAGTATGTATAGAGATATTTCTAAGTTGTCTACTATTCCGAAGATTTTTGAGAAATTTTTAACTTATAAACTTCAATATTCATGTAAATCTATAATTTAACCTTGTCACTAACCTTTTGGAATTCACTACATTTGTTATACATGCTTTTCAAAATAAAATGCAAACAGATGTCATTTACACTGACTTTAGTAAAATCTTTGACTCCGTTAATTACTCTCTTTTATTGTACAAACTCCATCTTCTGGGATATCCAAATAACTTAATTTTTGGATTTCGAATTATCGTACATTAAGAACCCAAAAAGTTTTTTTAAAGGCTTACTATCCAAATCTGTGCAAGTTACATCCGGGGTACCGCAAAGAAGCCATCTTGGGCCCTTGTTGTTTACGCTTTTTATAAATGATCTGCAACAATTCACTCCCGGGCTCTGATGTATGCCGATGATGCTAAGCTTTGCTGTTGGGTACTGACTCTCTTTTTGGTCTCAGGTTGCAAACTGATCTTGACAGTTTTTAAACCTGGTGTTAAGTAAATTTATTAAATCTTAATTGTAGTTAATGTGACGTAATGTCTTTTAGTAGGCGTATGCTCTTTTTAAATATTTATGTTCTAAATATGAAACCACTTGAACGAATTGAGTCGATTACTGATTTGGGAATTTCTTTGGATCCCAAGCATATTTGACAAGCATATTTCTTCTATTGCTAATCGAGCCTTTAGATTCCTGGGTTTCGTAAAACGCTGGTCGAAAGAATTTAACGATCCCTATATTACTAAATCTCTTTATACTTTACATTTTCGTCCTATTCTGGAATATGGATCTTGTATATGGTGTTCCCAATTTAAGGTTCATCAAGACAGAATAGAATCTGTACAAAAACAATTCCTGCTCTTCGCTCTCAGGGGTCTTAACTGAATACTAATATTCGCATAACTCGTTACCGTAGTAGACTAATTCTAATAAATCTTCCCTTTTTTTCTGATCGTAGAACCATGCTTGGTGCTATTTTCATACACAAATTATTTTCATACACAAATCCAAATTAGTTTTGCTGTTCCGAGCAGAACTACTAGGAACTATCTTCCTCTTTCTATTCAAACCTGTAGAACTAGCTATGCTATCCATAATCCTATCCGAGTCCTTTGTGCTAACTTTAATAATCTTTCTTATATTATAGTTGTTCTTAAAGAGGTTGTTACCTATACTGGAAGAGAGGCGCACCATCCCAGATCACCAATTTGGCTTTAGGCAAGCGCATAGCGCTATGCAGCAGTGCTACAGAGTAGTCGGCAGGATTCTTGAAAAAACGTATTGTGCTGCTTCCTGGATGTACGGCAGGCCTTCGACAGGGTGTGGCACCATGGTATATTATATAAGCTTAAATTAAACCTGCCTATGCCATTCTACCTGTTCCTAAGATCTTACGTTGAGAATAGGAGATTCTACGTCAGATTCAGCCACTCTGAGTCTCCGATTCAGGCAGTGTGCGCTGGAGTAACACAAGGTAGTGTCCTGGGCCTCTACAACCATGAATTGAAAGATGGAACATTGCCATTGCAAATGAAGTGACGTCTGTTTTCCTGAAATAAGTACGTCCTCGTACTTCCTGTATGCGCAAACTTGATCAAATAAAAACACTTGGTTGTTTTTTTAGTTTTTTAATATGATTTTAATTTCGGGTTGTAATACGCGTGCGCTTTGCTTGATCTCCAAACGTAAGAAGAGAGGGAAGCTAATGTTACATGTACATATATGTTGTAATTTGGGAACTTATGTTAACATTAGAAAAAAGCAAGAGAGTGGATTTATTACTCCAGGAGAGCGGAAGGATTTTTGAAACTGTTGCATACCTTCCGGCAGCAACATTCCGCCCCCCTTGCAATACTATTGCGAAGAAAAAAAACAATGGAAAAGAGAAATTGTAGTGCTAATGGCCACAAGACCCTGAGAGGACCCATCCCAGAGTGGAATTTTGGAATTCTGGGGATGCCCCTTGGCTGGGGAGCACCCCTAGCAGGATGATGTCTGGATAGACATCCGTCCCTAGGACGATATCCACCGAGGATGGTGTATGCCACTTCGGATCCGCTAACACCAAGTTAGCCACATTTCCTCGGGCCCGTTCTGGGATGCATTTAAGCGGCGTGCGGAGGCCTAATGACGGCTGGACCTTGAAAATCACGTCTCGGCTGAGATCTGAGATTCTCGATCTGAGGCGCGCTGTGCTGTTGACGGCGCCTGAATGGCAGCCACGGAGCGGTTTTGCGGCCGCGCTCGGGTTGCTTGCTGCCTTGGATTGGCTTCTTCCGCCTCGCCTTCTCTGATATGCAGCAATGTGTGGTGGTCACCCTTGCACTTTCGGCACTTGTCCCCACTGCGGCAGGAGTCCTTACTGTGTTGATGGGCCAAACAGTTTGGGCAGTACTTGTTAATGAGCACTGCCCGGAGACGTTTCTCAGCGGTCAAACACAAGAAACGTTGGCACTTTCTGAGTGCATGGACGCCACGGCAAACTCGGCACCGGAAGGAGTTGGTGCCGTTGGAAATGTTGTCAATGTTGGCAGTTTGTGGACGTGGGGCCATGATTCTGGATGTAGAATAGAAAAATTTCATTAATATTTTGTTGTCACTTCCGGATAAAACTATATGTTAGTTGGAACTAGGAAGTTGGAGTGACGCATGTGTAGGGAGTAGGATTAATTTGGCAATTGGACGCTTAATAATTCCGCGTGTTGTCAGAACATCAACAACACGTACGTTGGCGTCGGAACCCGGATACGTGCGCTGGACTCTGCCAAGTCGCCACTCAGATGATGGTAAATTATCCTCTTTGACAATTACCATATCACCTATCTGAGTATTTCGCATGGGTTGTTGCCATTTATTTCGTTTGTGCAGCTCCGTGAGATACTCTGCCTTCCAGCGTTGACAAAATTGTTGACTCGTGGCCTTTAACCGTTGCCAACGGTTCAAAATGGATTCAGCTGCCTCTTTGATCTCTGGCTCTGCAATGGATAGCAACGGGCCACCAACTAGAAAGTGGCCAGGGGTCAATGCCAGCAGATCAGTTGCGTCTTCTGACATGGGAGAGATAGGACATGAATTGAGGCAGGCTTCTATACGACACAGAAGAGTAGAAAGTTCTTCACATGTGTATTTTATCCCTCCAGTGGACTTGTAAAAAAGAGTTTTAAAACTCTTTACTCCGGCCTCCCAAAGGCCACCCATGTGAGGGGCACTAGGGGGATTGAAGCGTCATGTCAAACTTTGCTGGCTATAAACGGATACAACTTGTGCTCGTGTGGCTTCTAAAAAGTCACGCGAGAGCACCTTTGAAGCACCTACGAAGGTGGTTCCGTTGTCAGAGTGTACCTGGAGTGGGCAGCCTCTTCTGGATACGAAACGGACGAATGCTGCAAGAAATTTCTCTGATGTCAAATCAGAGGTCGCTTCCAAATGGATTGCCTTTGTACTGAAGCATACGAAAACACACACGTACCCTTTCGTTATTAAACATGCACGTCCTGTGTAATTTTTAACATCGAAAGGTCCAGCAAAGTCCATGCCGGTGTACGTGAAAGGTCTTGAGAAGGTACTGCGTTCTGTGGGCAATTCTCCCATTAGCTGACTTTGTAGCCGCTTTTTGTGGATTATGCAGACCTTACAAGAATTCTGAATATGCTTTGTGAGATTTCGCAGCTTTGGAATCCAGTATTTAGCATGAATGAGGCGAATCATTAATTGGCTACCACCATGAAAACATATTCTATGGGTGAATCCGACAAGCAGACGCGTGAAAGCGCAAGAATATGGTAGAATTATAGGATGGCGTTCGTCATAACTTAACGAATTGGAAGCGGTTGTCCGGCCGCATGCTCTCATAACACCATACTTGTCAAGGAAAGGATTCAGATTTAATATACTGCTAGACTTGGGAATTTGATTTTTATCAAGCAGAATATTGTACTCTAGCGGATACTCAAGGCGTTGAGTAGAAATTATAAGAAGTTGCTGAGCTTCAACCAACTCACTAGTACTGAGCTCAGCTGGAAACGTTGTCGTGGAATGTCGACAGCGTGATATAAAACGGCGTACATAAGAAATTACCCGAAGCGCTTTGTCAAATTTCGAAAAGCGATCTAACAAGTTGAATTGTGGAGGGAGCTTTGCATGATGGCTTTTAATGGGACGTTGCTTCTCATTAGTTTCTGGAAATGGTCGTGCGAATGTTGTAACCAATCGGGTCCATGCCATCAGAGGAGATTGCCAATCAAATCGGTTGACGATACTCCCCTGCTAGCTAGATCTGCAGGATTTTGTTCGGATGAAACATGGGACCAGGAATCAGTTTCTGTGGCTTGAGTAATTTTAGAAACTCTGTTTGCTTCGAACGTTGTCCAACTACAAGGAGGTTTTTGAAGCCAAGCTAGGACGATGGTCGAATCAGTCCAATAATAGGATTGAAACTTCTCAACTGGCAGTAGCGGAAGCAATGCCGTTGAAAGTTCGCTGAGAAGAACTGCCCCACAAAGTTCTAGTCGAGGCAATGAAACTGTTTTGACTGGAGCGACTCTGGTCTTAGCTGCATGGAGATGAACGGATATTTGTTCGGCTGTCTCAATTCGCACGTAAATTGCTGCTCCATAAGCCTTTTGGGAGGCATCACAGAACCCGTGGAATTGGATATCACACTTCGGTGTGAATTGTATCCATCTTGGGATACGAATTTTTTGAAGAGCAGAGTAGCTGTTATAGAAATCGTGCCATTGAGTCAAGAGGTTATTGGGCAGAATATCATCCCAACCCAAAGCTTGCAGCCAAATCTCTTGCATAAATGTTTTTGCTCGCACCACAAATGGTGCTAACCATCCTGCTGGGTCGAACAATTTTGCTATTTGGGAAAGGACTTCTCGTTTAGAGATTGAATGCTTTTGCTCCCCTGGAGTTGGTGAGAAAAAGAATTCGCTATCGGCTTGCCACCTAATTCCCAATGTTTTAGCCGCACTGGCTTCCTCGATTTCTAAGAAGTTGAGTCGGAGTAAATGTTCTTTGGGAATTTCTTTCAACAAATCTTTGTTGTTAGTTGTCCATTTACGAAGAGGAAAACCTGCCGATTCGAGTGCCTTACGGAGTTTCGCAATGGCAAAAATTGCTTTGGATTTTGTGTGGGCTCCTGCCAACACGTCATCAACATACATATAATTTCTGATGATATCACTTGAAATTGGAAACAGCGTATGGATATCATCTGCGAGTTGATGCAATACTCGAATGGCTAAATATGGAGCACAGTTGACTCCAAACGTCACTGTGTTGAGCTCGAAATCACGTAGCTCTGAATCCTTTGTACGAAAAAGGATTCTTTGGAAAGGGGTGTGTTCTAGGTGAACAAAAATTTGCCGATACATCTTTGTGATGTCGGCATTGAAAACATACTTAAAGAAGCGCCACTTTAAGATCTTTATTGTCAGATCATATTGAAGAACAGGACCAGCATGTAGGATGTCATTTAAGCTTTTTCCATTTAAGGATGGGCTTAAGGCGTTGAACACAACGCGTACCTTAGTCGTGGTACTTTCTGGCTTAAAGACTGCGTGGTGTGGCATGTAGAAATTGTCACAATCAGTAGGAGGGACTTGTCTCATATGACCTAAGTCCAAATACTCTTGAATCACGGAGTCGTACTGCTCTTTTAAGGGAATGTTTCTTTTTAAACGATTTTCGTTCTTTAGAAACTGAGCTAGCGCGATGGACCTTGAATGTCCCACATTGAATTGATTCGGATTTTTGAAGGGGAGAGAAACGATATATCTGCCAGATTCGTGTCTGCGCGTTGTTCGCACAAAATTATCTTCACAAAACGCATCAGATTCCTTAACCGGTTTCGCCGGTAGATCCTCCACCTCCCAAAACTTTGTGAGAAGTTTATCAAGAGGCTCCTCTGTACTCAAAGCAGTTTGAGTTGAAAAGGATGCAATGGTTGTGCATGAGGATCTTGGTACAGGACCGGAAATAATCCAACCAAATATGGTCTCTTGACCCAAGAGGGACCCACAAATGTTGGGTCTCAAACCGCCTAACAAGATTAACGGAAGAATATCCGCGCCGATGAGTACATCAATTTGTGCACTTTTTGAAAAGGATGGGTCGGCCAACTGAATATCAGGCAGGTCGCGTAATGAAGACAGCGCAATCGTACCGGATGGTAGATTTCCTGCCAGTTAAGGAAGCACATAGGCTGATGTTTCGATCAGCATACGTGGGCGATGAGGAGAACTTAAATGAAATTGACAGAGTCTCTGCGTTTGCGATTTGGTTTTGTTCAGCCCTGAAACATGGACTTGAACATTTTTGAATGGCACTTTTATGGAGCGGAAAAGTCGTTCTGAAATGAAGGTTCCCTCGGATCCCGAGTCAATTAGTGCTCGAGCGGGGAACGTTGTACCTTGGTATGAAATGTTAACAATCGCGGTACCTAAAAGAACATTTTGAATGTTTGATAGGAAGTAGTTCTGAACATTTACCTGTTGCGTGGAAGAAGTGGACTGTACAATTTGGGTTGCGTTTGCAGAAGTGGATGCAACTGGTGTTGACGTAGGTTCATTTTTATGCAGCAGCGTGTTGTGACGCCCTTTGCACGTGTAGCAATTATGAGAGCTGGAACATTCTCTCAGTTGGTGACCTCTAGCGAAACAGTTAAGACAAAGCTTTTTCTGCTTTATATAGGCAACTCTTTCACCAACGGCCATTTGAAGGAAGCGAGGACAAAGTCGCACGTGGTGGTTCTCCTTTGAACAGAGATCGCATGTTCCTATGTTAATGCTAACCTTTGTTTCAAAAGTATTTACCTTTTTTGAAATGGGATGATTTCGTGGTGTCTTAATATGAACCTGAGCGCTTGAGACTGGTTTAACGTCTTCGATCGCTTCTAGAGTGCAATAGCGCTCACTAAGGAAATTATTCATTTCAAGCCACGAAGGAATTTCGGCTTTATTAGTAAGGGACTGTTCCCATAATGACAGTGTCAACTTGGGTAACTTTGAAGAGCATAGGAAAATCAGCAGACAATCCCAATTGCTCGTGGAAATTTGTGAATGATCGGGAGCGGTCAAGACCCCTTGGATTGCTTTGGAGATCTTTTAAACCTGCGCCTGATTCTTGGTTTAAGGCAGTCAGATTAAAAAGAATTTAAAGCTGGCTGTTGACTAAGAGACGTTTGTTTTGAAAACGCTCTTGTAACGCGCTCTAAGCCGAGTTGAAGCCATCGTTGGTGAGTGGAGATTTTGCAACGATTGCTTTGGCTTTGTCACTAGTTTTGGCATTTAAATGAAAAAGTTTTTCTACAGGCGTTAGGCGAGGGTTGTTGACGTAGATTGCCGTGAAGAGGTCGCGAAAAGTGGAAGACTACAACCTCGTGATGCAGGAGCGTTTAGTGGAGTTTGCGCTTGGGATCTGCTGACAGCAGAAGCTTGCTCAATTTGTTCGCTCAATTGAGCTGCGCATCGCTCATATACGGAATAGCAGTGATCCTACTTGGCTTGAAGAACAGCACTATCTTCACTGCTGGCACCTTGATTCAGAATTTTCGAACATTGTTCAAACTCCACTTCGACCTTTTCCCAAAGCGTTTGGATTTGGTCTCGGCGGACTTGAAGCGTAAATGGAGTTACGTCTGTACTTGTCGGACTGTTAATTCTGGACTCAAACTGGCTGAATCTATCAGAAACTGCAATAAAATTATTCAACGCCATTTTGTTACTGGACTGAGTTCTTTGGGAAATAGTTCTTGTGACTCGAGATTCACTAGGCGAGGATCTAACTAATTTCTTGGACTCGGTTTTGACTGGGAATGAAGAACGCCTTTCACTCGTGTTAGGAGAACCGACCCGCTTAGAATCGATGGCTGGTACGGACAATGATTTCTTTCTTCCTTGTCCACTACCAGTTGACATAATATGCCCTCTCGGGGTCTAATATTATCGAAGGTTGGATTAATAAACACGAAATGGATGCCGAAATACTAATATAATCAAACGGAACGTTCGGAATTGGAGCAACGTTAAGAATCAAAGAATATGCCACACGCACAAAAAAAAACTTAGAAGGAACAACTGGAATTGGAACGATATGAAAAAAAATCTTGAAAATATTCCTGCGAACCGATTGGAGAAAATATATAACGTATTGGCAAAAAATATATAACAATATAATAATGGATGTATATAACAAAATAATAATCGACAACAAAAAATGGAATATTGTATAATAATGGTTTATTTAAATAAAAGTAAACAAATTAATATCACACGCAAATAATTTGTCGGATATTCCTGATGGAAAGGGTATCGCATAAAAAAAAAATAAACAAATGAAAAAACAGCGTTGAAACGAAAAAATAACATCAACAAATAAAAATCTTAGTAAAAATAAATAAATGGTCGTAATGTTTAGTGGAAACAATCTAAAAACGTTCCAGTTTCAGTGGAAACGTGTTAAAAGTAAACGAACTCAGAACTAGTTCGAACACCTTTTGCGCCAAATGATCGTGATTAGCAATGTTCGCCCTGTGATCATATAAAGGGTTTATCAATAGGTGCGCTTCAACTTTTTTCCGATAGGGACGGCGAACGACGCCATGTTTTTCCTTGTTCTCTTGACATATGAAACTTCATTAGTATACATTTCATCATGGAACGCTACACACTTGAACAGCGATTGCAAATTGTGCAAATTTTTTATCAAAATAATCGTTCTGTTGCTGCTACTTTAAGAGCATTACGGCCATTTTACGGTCCATTTAACAAGCCAGCCCGTTCGACAATCGATACTTCGATATGAAGTACTAAGAAAAAAATTAGAATATATAAATAAATCCACTCTAGGGTTAAAGAATACTACTATGCTCATTTGTACTTACAAACAACAACTATATGCACAAAACACAAATATATAAAAAGGCGTGGACGCGACGACCGAAATAGCACAAACGGAATAGATAAAAAAGTTATACAAAACGCTAACACCAATAATAATGTTAAAGAAAGCGCGAGCAATTTAAAGGATTAAGAGCGCGTTGAACGAAACAAACAGTAAAAATACAAAAGCAAAACAAGGCAACTGCACAAAACAAACAGAATGCTTGCCCTGCTGTTTGTTGTTGTATTTATACTCAAACTTTGGGGTTTCACACAACCGATGTTCAACACAAGTCACTGATATTAATAAACACGTCCGTTTGCTAAGGTGAATCGAGGCGATGATGTTGGGAAAAGTAGGCTTGCAGGTAGAGTGTGAGGGAGTTGGGTGTGTGTGAGACTATGCTTAATAAGACACAAGCGTGTTGTTAGTACGTTAGATACTAACGTTGTTTGTCCGGGACTGTTTATTCGAGATTATTCGAGATATTCGCAGCTGACCTCCCGAGGGGATTGTTCGCTATCCGCAACCCGTTACCCGCCGTGTTGCATCAAGCCCACCAGAACCATCTCACAACTTCACCCAATTAGGTCATAAAATGATTACGTATCCATCTTTTTGTATTTTGTACCAGCTGAAAATTTTAATTTATCCTTTCTAAGATTATTTTAGAAATTAGAAAAGGTTTCATCCCTTTCACTGATTTGGCTGTAGAACGAAAGTTGTTCATGATGAATGTTCTTTCCGCAAAAAGGCTGGATAAACGGAATAAGAAGGTGCCGATTAGATACCCGTATGATCGTTAATCTTTTAAGGCAGGGCCTATGACCATTATGCCGAGCAGTAATGCATTAACTCAAGAATATGAAATGAGAATTGCTACCTCTCCTCAAAAAACTGAAGAGAAGTGGTTAAATTTCTTGCAATGCCACTCAGCCACCCAAGCGTTTTATCACTTCCACGAATATAACCAAAAAAATTCAAATATAATAACATCACTCGAAGAGCTCGATCTACTACCTGCTTGTAAGGACATGGGATGATACCAGGGCAACGCCAAGATAGTAGCAACCGAAATGCAACCCTCGCCTCCAAACACACGATTGGAAAGTGGTGAAAGTTGAATGCGGTCAAGAGCCCACTAGTCAGGCAGTGGTGATCCTCAACAAGAAATCGTTGGCACACATAGAAGCGGCAAAGGGATTGGTAGGCACTTTAGAAGATACGGTGATAGACTAATCAGACACCCAATTAAAAGGAATGGGCTTTGCGAAAACTATTGGTCAAATATAAAGTACCCCTCTCAATATGTAAAGAGTTACTACTGCAAGTTTCAACAGACTCAATCAAACCTGGTTAATACTGTACTGCACCCAAATGCAAGAGCAATATTCCAAAATCGGACGAACAAGGGAAACATAAAGTAGTTAAGTGGTAAAAGGGTCATTGAGTTCTTTCGACTATCGTTTAATAAATCCAAATAATCCTTTGGCATCATTAATAGCAGTTGAAATATGAAATTGAAGTTCAATTTGCAATCAAATAAAACTCCAATGCCTTTTAAGGTAGATGATGTGAGGTGTGAGATGCGTTTCTGCAAGCAGCATGACATCGAGTTGGCTTTCAATCAGAAATTGAGTTAATTCAAGTTTGTGTCGTAAAACGCCGTTGGCATTTCACAGGAATATTCTTAGATAAGCAATCATCTACAATCAATGTGTTATGATTTTGCATGAGATTCTGCAAAGTTGATCTCATAAATGACATAAAGTCCATCATACTTTGTTGCAGAGAAAATATATTCGCTTCAATAGTGTCTTGTGGTTTGTCATTGGGCTGCTGAGTGTTGACCATAATTGGGTCTGATTGGATTACTTGATTACTCTATTAGCAAGGCAATCGCCAGATTCGTGTCAGTCTCGTTGCAAGCTACGCAAACTGTCCGTTGTGCACAGTAAGACTAGGTGTGACAACATTCCTGGCAATTTGTGCATTGCACTGGAGCTTTGCGCTTGAGCCGTTCTTTTACTGAATTCCTGCGGTACAATAAAATCTGTATGTTGTAGATAGAGTGAACTTCGTTTTTCTTTAGAGCTTTATTTTCTGGTTCGAATTGGTCCTCGAAGAGTGTTTGCGGATTCTTAGTATAGTTTAAAATATTTGTTACTCTTTAGGCGACAAACCCTTTCTGTTTTAGGGCATATTCTATTTCTATTGGTTTAACAGCTGGTTCCATGCCTTTAGGTACCACTTGCAAACCCTTGCTGTTTTTAGTTGGTACGTATAGAAATTTTTCTTCCTTGCTTTTAGGTATTCAGAAACTATTCGGGAATGCTCTTCAGTTTTTACTTGAATTTTCGATTAATGAGTATTTCCGTTAGTAAAAGGAATGACGAGAAATTGTTTTGGATAAGCTCAACAGTTTTCTTAACAAGTGCATTGAAGCTTTTCTCACGGATAAATTTGGGTGGGGATTTTGGCTTCTTTGGGACCACTTGCACAGCTTCAGGTGGCTGATCGTTTGCGTGGTCAGCTAGCAGCGCAAACATGTTGTTTATTGTATTAGTTGCTTGATGGTTTAAATATCAGCAGCTTATATTTGTTTTGTTGCCCTTTATATTTTGTATTATTATATTATATTTGTATCGATCAATACCAGTCTGTAAAGCCGGCCGCTGTGTTTTTGGTGGTTTTGTTTAGATTCTACCTTTTCAATGTTGTTGTGATTGCCATTAATAGCACTTGACCCTGCATTTGATGTTGTTGTTGTGTTTAGGTTTTGTTGTAGTTGCATTGCGAGCTCCATAACATGGCAATGGGCATGACGGGAGAACAAGAACGCGCTCTCTGTCCGTCAGTGTTTGAGAGAGCTTAGTTGCGGTCATCGTTTTTTGTTACTTACTGATTTGTTGCTTATCGGCAACGTTGTCGCGTATTGAAAAGTATAGGTATAAGTAAAACCCATTTCCTTGGTTTACGTTTCTACGCTCTGTCGGTTGAGCTTCGCTCATTTTGTGCGATTTATTCGTTGCACTTATAATTGACTTGCGAACTATGCACTTATTCTTATGCGAAAAACACATTTATGATAATTAAATTATTTATTAAATAGCGCATCCTTTCACTATTAAGGTTTTGGCTTTTAATATGCTCACTTCGATGCACTTAATGCGAGCCCCTGAGTTAGACAGAATATTTCCAGCCTTGACCAAAAATTTGATTATCTGCATCCACTCTTTAAAGCATGTCAAAGGAATGGCTACGTGCCGGTGACTCGGAGAACTGCACGAGTCTTGTTTCTGTCCAAACCAGGGAAATGCAGCCGAAAGACTAAAGACCGATAAGCATCACTTCTTTTCTGCTGAAAGCATTGTAAAATCTTGTAGAACTCCACATAAAAAACGTATAAAGTCACGCATACCCATCTGATCCTACACTACGGCGTCCTGATATGGTGACAAGCAACTGAGAAATCCACATACCTTAAGCTGATGGAGAGGACCCAACGGCAGACGGTAGTCTGTATCAGGAGAGCGTTGAGGTCCACTCTAACTAATGCATTAGAAACAGTTATAAGCGTCATTCAAGCAAAACAAAATGTCTCTATCGGTCTTGTTTTAAGATTTCTCTACTAAAAGCCGTCGGTGTCACTTATTCTGTATACTGTCTGTGATTGTCAAAAATCCACTGCTCACTTGATTCCGCGCGCATCACAATAAAATAAATTTAAAAAATTTTGTTTGCATTTGTTTTTTTATGCAGAAGTCAATTAGAGACTTAGAAAAAAGACGCGTCCAATATTTAAGTAAACTGACATGTTTAATTGCTTATGCGTGTATTTTCTCAAATCTTAAAAATTAAGCCGCGATTTTTAATACCGAATATCTCAAAAATAATTACTAGAATTTACATTTTCACTAGGCTACTGGTATTCTACATAATACATATTCCAGACCAACGGACTCTTAAGTTGGGATCTACTGCTGAATGCGTTAGATGCGTTTGTCAAAATTTGCCTATTTGAATAGGCTGTTAGCTATTGAGTTATGCCAATTTGATTTTTTTTTACAGAATATGATAAGTTGCGTTGCTTGTAATTGAATTTTTCGCCAGTTTTCTTAGTTATCAAAAATATTAATTTAAATGTTTAACTCAGAATATTAAAGATCTGAATATCTCAAAAATACTCACCATAGCACGACATTGAAAATTAATTTTAAGTGGATTTACTTATTTGAAATTGCACTTGTGTTACAAGTTCTGTTTCTTAAATTCATAGAATATTTATTATTTTATTTATTGAAGTTTTGAGGCTTGCAAACAAAGGAATAGCTTAGTGAAGATACATGCACACTATGTAATAGCTATCGCGTTTGAGAGATATCGATGACATAACACGATTAAGTGCAAATAGTATTCTGAGCTTAATCTTTAAATTATTATTGTGTATAACTGAACTGGCAAAAAATTGAGCTTTTAGCAGCGTTTTAGTTACTGAGAGCAACGCAATCTATACAATTCTGCTAACCAGCTTGCGTAACCCGTGGTTATTCGAAACATCACCGTTTCCTACACCTACAGCCTAGATCCCATACCTAAAAGTGTATGCAAATAGCAAAGGACTTGAAAGTGTGTCAGGCAAACATCAAAACTTTTGGCAAACGCTTCCAATGCAACCAGCAGTAGAAAGTCAACCTTAAAATGCCAAATATCACAAAAACAATCATGATAACTCCAGTGCCACATAAACTTTTAATATTTCACATAAATAATGCCGTTTCTTCCAGCGCCACTTTTATTTTGCTCTTTTTAAAAATATGCATTTATTTTTTATATATTTGGCATAATCCGCGTTCATTTCAAATGCTACTTTTCCATACCTAAGGTCCTACGCTATTGGCATGAATTCTGGTCGTGGGTCAAACGAATTCTGACGTAAACGTTAATGCATCCATAGTAGAAACTAGTCTCAATATTATATCAAGTCGGGTCGATATTATTCATCAAAATATCGATAGCTCATATCTTACATCGCTAATTGTTATATTTTGTACTTCGCTTTTAGTGAGATTGTTTTCAGCACAATAAAAACTTAAATTATCGCTGAGGCTGAAAAGTGTTGCTCTGGAGAGTGCAATCGTTAAGCGCAATTATTTGTGCGCTTAACATATAAAATAAAGGAATTGTCTTATTAGTCGTTAATAACTGAACGCAAATAAAGCATAATGGTACAATCTCCAGCATATATGTTCATAAATATATATGTACAGCTGTATATGAATTCATGTTTTGTTATTGTTTTAATTTTGAACTTTCACACAATTTTGTTAAAGGATAGCTGTCTGAAAGCAATTAAAAATATTGAAGAGTCAAAACATTTAATTTATTCAAACCTTAATTTGCCGACGTACATAGACATACGTACATATGTATATAGAAACTTTTTTGTATGCATACATATATTTAATACATTTTACAAACGCACATATGTATATTTATGAATATTATATAGGAAATTCAACAATTAGAAATACTGTGCACGCAGCTGTATGAAGCTACAGATGCCAACATACGTGCTGATGCTGAAAAGCGACTTGTCACGTTTGTCAATAGCCAGGACGCCTTACCTAAGTGTCAGTTGCTGTTAGACCGAGCTGATTCCAGTTACGCACAGTTGCTTGCCGCTTCAACACTGACAAAGCTTATTCAAGGAATTACTCTGGGGCAGCGCATTGATATACGCAGCTATGCACTTAACTACTTGGCTACCAGGCCTAACTTGCAGCACTTCGTTGTTCAAGCTCTTGTAACGCTGCTAGCGAAAATCACAAAGTATGGTTGGTTTGATTCATACAAGGGTGATCTAATCTTTCAAAACCTGCTTGAGGATGTCAAACAGTTTTTGCAGGTATGTTAAATTTTTACGTGCTGAAATCATATTTTATAATGTAATCATTTTTTTGTATATTCAGGGCTCTGTCGAACATTGTACAATTGGCGTGCAAATCCTTTCACAGCTGGTATCAGAAATGAATTCAATTGTGGAATTAGATGCACACTTATCGTTTTCAAAAAACAGAAAGATCGCTACATCCTACCGAGATCAGCAGCTTTACGATACATTTCTACTTTCCTGCTCACTTTTGATAACAGCACGAGATAATAGCAAGAACTTAAACTTTCTAGATGAATCCCAACAGTCGTAAGTTTAAGATTGAAAGCTAATTTAAGTATTTCTCAAACCTAATACTCATTCAAATTTTTCAAGATGGGGTAGTAATTTTAAGCAAATATGTATAACAACACGGTTGGGTATATGTTCTTTATCATCTTCAACCAGCTAGGCGATCTAAACCTTTCCAATGCCTGTAAATATAAACGAATGTCATAGGGTTGATACTAAACTTGAATATTTTAAAAATGTTTATTTTTGTATACTCTATACAGCTGTAGAAGCGAATTACAGCCACAATTTTAAAAAATGGAATAAAATTTTTGCAAACAATATTAAAGTTTGCAAAACAAGTAAGTCGAGCAGTCCAGATTTTATAATCATTCAAATCAATGCAGTGAAAATCAGTATTTGAAATTCAAGGAATGCTAGTGCGATATTTTTCGCTGGATTGCACACCTGCGTCAACACAAGCCGACTTTTTTTATGCTCTCTTTCAAAGTCGCGGTTTATTTGTAGAACTACAATACTCGAATGTTTTATATTATATTTTGAGGAGCTATAAGATATAGTGACCCGATTTTGTTCAAACTTAGTCAGATTGTTCAAATCATAAATATGCATCGATGTGCCAAGTTTGGTTTCGTTATCTTGAAAATAGTTTTTTATACAAACACTTTTTATGAAATTGAAGTTTCTTCGATTTTTCATCCATAGCATATGATATAGTGGTGTGATCGGGCTGATTTTGACATACAAACTACATACATTATCAAGATTCATCTATGCTAAGTTTTATGAAGATTGCTTAAAGATAAAGCCAAAAACTTTGCATAGAAACAGACGGACAGACACAGACGGACATGACTATATCGACTCGGCTATTCTTTCTGACAAAGAATATATATACTTTATGGGGTCTGAGACGTCTCCTTCTATGCGTTACACATTTCGTGACAAAATTATAATGACCTTTTGCAAGGGTTTAAATATTATATGATTTCAAAAATACAAACCATTTTTTTTTCAAAGAATGGTTTTCGAGAAAACCGCAAATAATTAGTTTTTGGGCAGTCTTTCGACTTATTTGTTCATATCTACATCAGATCTTATTTGATCTTAAATAATTTTACACAATTCAATAGATAATTGTATCCCCTTTCTAACGGTATGCCGTTTATGCGGATCGAATAAGAATTAAAGCCATTACAAACTCTCAAAGTTGAAAAATGTGAACTTTTTGCATTTTTGAAAATTTGCTGAAATTCATTTGCTCTTTTAAAAATTTTAAAAATTCGTTCAAATAGTTTTTAAGATTCGACCAGTAAATGTGATAGCTATTCAGCAATTAGTAAAAACACCCAAGATAAAATTTGCCTTGTTCATCACTATTCCAGCCATATTTCCAATCTACTTGCGGTCTGTCGACTTGTATGCGGCGCATTCATTGCTGTTATATCACCCATGGTATCCTCCGTGAAGTCCAACCTCACCCAATCCTTCAGAGGCACTGTGCTTGATAGTCTTACGCTGTATTTATTTATTTTTTGGCTATGAAAATCTCAGGGTTGGGCAGTAAACCCTTTGTAAGATAATTATTTTTCGAGAAATGTTTTTGGGAGTCTCAGGCTTGTCAAAATGGTCAAGAGCATAACTTAAGCTGCAACCGCAACTGCTTATTAAATCACGCACGTGATACGAAGTTCAACAATTGACTTCAGAATAACCAGTATATAACTTTTGCGATGGTTTGTTAATTAGCAAATTTATTACAGTGTTCTTATAACACCATGCAACAGCATTTTGTATCCCGGACTTTATAGAATTGAGTAAAATGGGTCACTGATTCTGATAAAAAAATTAAAAATAAAATAAAGACGGGACCGTTTTCGAGATAATCGAAGAAATCTAGATTTTCGACTTTTTTAAAACGAATTATATTTTTAAAAAGTTTGGGAAATTCTAAAAATTTACTGAAAACCGTCAGCTAAGTTCTTAAATCGTTAAAACCCTTAAACCAACCTAACCCTAAATTACCCAAAATCGTTTTAACGCATTAAGATTTCTTATAAATGCTGACGAAGGAAATACATTGACTTATGCCTGGCCTTAAACGGGCAAATCTGATGGGTTTGTTGGCTATAAATGGGTATAACTTGGCCATTTAATCACGAATTTTAACGAACGATACAATATTTGACGCCATATTAATGTATCTTTATGAATTAAATGCTGAACTGTCTGTCACTTTAAATTGTTTTTTGAAACCTAAATGCATTAAAAAGAATCCAACTGCAACCTTATCGAAAAAAAATGTGTACTTAAACGCAGTGCCATTTTGCAAACCGTTTAATAATTTTGTTTTTTAACTTAATTTTTGGAATTAATCAACATTTTTTCTTAAGAAATTATGGCAAAATGTTCAGAATACAATAATTTTTAATATTTGGTCGTGTAAGACATCAATGAACCCCTAAAAAGCGATTTTCACATAACAGTTCGTACGACTTATAGGCTAATAAATTTTACATTTCTTGACCGATACTTACAAAATTATTTTATGGCTCTTACAATTAGTAAATCTTTAGATCAAAAGAGTAATACATACACTGCGTGTCATCAGGTTAGCTCACTCCCTTACACTCTCCGTCAATGTTCAATATTATTAAAACCATTTGAGCTGCAGCTTTAAATTTTTTTATCTATTATGCTATATTGAATTCTCTTTAAAATAAAACAGAAATGGTTGCTGTAACTTTCAAGAAAATATTTTTATAAATTTTGTAGAAAAATTAACCAAAAAAGGTTAAAAAAAATTTGTCATCAGAATAGCGCCACCTGCGATAAATTCAATTTAATTAAGGTTTTGACCAATAATGGTAATTTTTAACAAATTTATATTATATTTTAATAATTTTTTAAGGAAAATTAATAATGCGTATTAACGCCTTTGTTTGAAATTAATTCAATAATTCTATTGCGTTGACCATGCGTTTTCTAACAAATTTCAATATTAGACCGTTAGTTCCTATGGCGATTAGATGATATAATGGACCGATTTTAATCAATTGATGAGATTGTTACACACACATATCATAACTATACATTGTTTTGAGTTTGGTTTCGATATCTTGAAATGGAAGCAACCTTCAAATTGAAGTCCTGTAGGTATTTTGGGCCAAAAAAAATGTAAAATTGTAATCTGACAGCCATTTCTATAGGCTCTTGGGCAAAAATAAGTTGTTCTATCTAAAACATTTTTGTTTTTAAAGATATCAAAACCAAAATTTCAGTTTACAGTTTTTTTTTATGGTTTATGCAATCTGACCAATGATCTTCGAAATCGAACCACTATATCTTATAGCTCCCATAGAAAAACATATCTTTTTTTCCAGAATCTATAGAAATGGCTGTCAGATTACGATTTATCCATTATTTTAGCCCAAAGCACCTACAGGACCTACATTTTCTGATTTGGTGTGTTCATAAGAGTTGAACTTTGGAGTATTTAGAACAACTTTGTCACAGTAGATTTTTCAAAAGAACCAACACCAACAGATTTATAGATCAACAAAAATGTGGTATCTGTGAAAAAAAGCCCATATAACCGAAAATTTAAAAAAAA
This sequence comes from Hirtodrosophila alboralis, assembly GCA_035043045.1. Taxonomy (NCBI): domain Eukaryota; kingdom Metazoa; phylum Arthropoda; class Insecta; order Diptera; family Drosophilidae; genus Hirtodrosophila; species Hirtodrosophila alboralis. The sequence goes on from JAWNNH010000017.1 coordinate 39,969, forward strand.
AATTTGTATGAAACCATCGTGAAAGCACGAAAATCTAATGATGCAGTTCGATTTAGAAGACCCCAAATAGGGTAAATCCGGTTAATTTGGGCTTTCCTTTCCTTTTTTTTTTTTTTTTTTTTGAAAAAAACTTGCACAGTGCTAATAGCGAAGTTTTGTTATATCTTGAAAAAAAATTTCAACCCATCGTTCCTATGACAACTATATGAAAAGTATATGGGTCCGCCAGCAACAAAAAGAAGCATCTGTGCCAAATTTCATTAAGATAGCTTCAAAACATAGAAACAGATGGACGCGGCCATATTGACTCAGCTCGTCGTGCTGACCAAGAATATGTATACTTTATGCGGTCGGCGTCGTCTCCTATTTATGTATTATAATACACTTTTGAATGGTATAAATACAATCAGAACTGAAAAAAAATTTCTTAATATCTTATTCGCTCACAGCATGGTTGTTTATTGGTATTTGGATTTTAGACGACCTTCCTTTAAATCTCTCTGCAGACAACGGCAACCACGGTTGAATTCATTATATCATTATACCCTTGCAAAAGGGTATTATAATTTTGTCTCGAAATGTGTTATGCATAGAAGGAGACGTATCCGACCCCATAAAGAATATATTTTCTTGGTCAGGACGACGAGCTGAGTCGATGTAGCCATATCCGTCTGTCTGTCTGTCCGTCGGTTTCTATACAAAGTTTTTGGCTTTATCTTTGAGCTATCTTCATTTTCATGAAAAGTGTTTGTATGAAAACCTTTTTTGTTTTTCAAGATATCAAGACCTTTGTACAATCTGATCAAGTTTGACCAAAGTCGGACCACTACATCTTGTAGCTCCCATAGGAATAATCGACCGAAAAGTGCTAGTATGACCAACTTCTTTGTTTTTTAAGATATTAAAACCAAACTTGGCATATCTATGTAGAATTACAATTTGTAGTTAACGCTCCTAATAGCTCAAACTAACAATTAAATGCGATGCCAACTTGTTTGCAATTGATTTCGAAAATTTTCGATGTTCTATTTTTATTAAAATGTTTATACATAATAAAAGTAACTTTTCTTTTTTGTACTTTTGGAGCCTGAATATCGAAAAGTCATGTTAAATAGACTATTGTTTTTTGAGCCATATTTTTTGGCCAGCTCATCCTTAATCTATATAACCACTTTTGGATCCAAATTTGTCCTGTTTTTCCTAACTTTTGAGACAAAATGTAACTCATTCACGAGTAAAAATCGTGTTGAGAGCGTTTGGGCCAATATTGATCCGATTTATCTCGGGTATAACGCTTTGAATGATTTAGTGGACGGAACAGGGATCTATATTGACTATATTGGCCCATTTTTTTTTTTATCCGCCGAGATGTGCATTGTAGCCAACTCATGGTTATATAGGGATCAATTTAAGTTAATTCCTAACAAGACCTCACGACAGGTAGACAGGTATTAATTCAAAAATAATTTATTAATAATAAGAAGGTATAAGAAGAAAATTTAATTTAAAGTTGGTGTAAGATGAACGATTTAACATTGCTTTTACTTGATTTTAAGGAAGAGGAAGAATTTTCTATATATTATATTAATTTATTTAGAACCTAAAATAAATAACTAAGAATACTTCATTTTTCTATACCTCTCATGGCTTGTAAGATATAGCCTCTCAAAGTTGAAAATCATTTCTGCACGAAGCAAGGTGTGAGCCACTGTATGTATGCAATTGGTTATTCTATGAAAATCTCCGCGTACTACCTGAAGCATAAGACCCGACAGAGTCTTTTCGACCGAATTAACAGTATTGCTCATGCATTGCCTTAGTGATTACGAGTAGTATTGCGATCAATTTACCTTTATTTACTACATAATAATAAATATCAGTTAGCTTACAAATTTGTATATATGTTACGGCCTTAATGAATTTCAGTATCTATGTTTATTTGTGGATCGGGTGGGTTAGTGACATTGTTAGTGTATTTTTTGTTTCAATTTTTTTGAAATGAAAGCGTAGCAACGTGCGTCGGGTAAGCTAGTACTATATAAAACAATAAAGAAACGGCTATCTTCGGCACACCAAAGCTATATACCCTTGCAATAGTCTTCTTAAAAAATTTTGAATACTGGACCGACTGTTCCTATGACAGCCATATGATATAGTGGTCCAATATAGTCAAACTTTATCAGTACAGAACAAATTTCTATATCGATACAGTGAATTTGGTTTGGATATATATGGAAAATCAAAGAAGGAGGAAATCATTTTTGACCCAATTGTTCCAATGGCAGCCATATGGTATTAAACCTTGTCAGATTGTTCAGAACATTATTCAATATCGGTTTTCGAAGTTTGATTTGAATTTCTAGAATACAATTTTTTTGGACTGATCGTTCCTATGGCAGTTATATGATAAAAAAGTCTCATCGGACTGTTTTTTACATACAAAGTACCTGTTACAACAACATGCATCAGTGCCAAGTTTCATCAATATGACATGACTGATGAAGAATATATATACGTTATGAGATCGGACACATCTTCTTCTATGCATTTCATTATATTACAATTTATAATACCCTTTTCCAAGAGTATAAATATATATGTCACTATAGAGTATTTTCAATACAGGCTAATATCACAAGTTTTGCGACTTACAAAGAACTGCTTAAGTTTTGACTTTATTGGTAGTTCTACAGATGAGTCAGCCGATGATATGAACAATGTACAGGTACGTATATCTTATATAAGCATTGAATTTCATTAAAATTAATTCACCATGCAAATAGATTCCCACAGCATGGCGTCCTGCATTTCTTGATTCAAACACATTGAAATTATTTTTCGACTTATATCAAATATTACCAAATGGCCTAGCCAGTTATTCCCTGTCCTGCCTTGTACAAATGACATCTGTACGTCGATCACTGTTCAGTAACTCTGAGCGAACAAAATTTCTTACACATCTAGTTGAAGGTGTCAAAAATATACTTACCAACTTGCATGTAAGTACGTTTGTGCTACTTAATGGTATAATTATAATATAAGTCTTATTTGGATTCAGGGTTTAAGTGATCCAGATAATTACCACGAATTCTGTCGTTTGCTAGCGCGCCTGAAATCAAACTATCAGCTAGGTGAACTCATAGCAGTTCCCTGCTATCCAGAAGCCATAGAATTAATTGCAAAGTTTACGGTACAATCACTGCATGTGAGTATATTATTGGAGTATGTAATTAACAACAAAACACAGGACACTTTTTCTTTTTTTCAGATGTGGCTCTTTGCTCCGAATAGTGTGCACTATTTACTTACACTTTGGCAGCGTATGGTTGCTTCAGTACCGTACGTCAAGTCACCGGATCCGCATTTACTTGGCTCATATACACCTGAAGTGATTAAGGCGTACATTGAGTCACGTTTAGACGCTGTGCCTTTAATTGTTCGTGATAACATGGAGGACCCATTGGATGATCTTTGTATGGTGCAGCAACAGCTTGAGCAGTTATCGGTAATCGAGCGTTGCGAATACAACAAGACTTGTAATCTTCTGGTTCAGCATTTTGATCAAAAGGCACGTGAGTACGAAAACCTCGTGCAAACTCCCAATGCGAACCCAATAGATATTACGGTACATGAATTACAATTGACTTGGCTGGTATATATAATTGGGTCGGCCATTGTTGGCAGACTCTCTGTAACAACCAGCGACGAACACGACAATATGGATGCAGAACTCGTTATTCGTGTACTGCAACTAATGAGTCTAACTGACTCACGACTGCCTCAGACTGGTTGTGAGAAGCTGGAATTGGCCGTGCTAAGCTTTTTAGACCAAGTTCGTAAGATGCATAGCAGTGACCAAGCGCAAAAAGCAACTGTGTACAAGCGACTAAGTGAAGTTTTTGGACTAAATGATGAACAAATGCTGTTAAGCTTCATTAATCGGAAAATGTACGTGCTTTTATTACACTATGCAACAATTTGAAAAAAATTCTTGTATCCCAAACTTTTTAGAGTCGAATTATATGTAAAATGGGTCGCTTTATTTTATTGATATTAAAGGTGTTTATATTTTAAAAAAGGTAATAAAATAACCTATCAACCTGCCATTTTTTAATTAGATTATTCGTTGAAAAGTTTTTGAGGATTGAAATGAAAATATTGCCTAATAATATGCTCATTTTAAAAAAACCCTTTTTTGTAAAATTTTTTTTTCGGAAACTCGAATTTTGTTTTTTCACCCTTTCGATCTATAGATTTTCTAATTGTTAATGTCATAAGAAATTTTTGTAAGTATCGGTCGACAAATGTAGAAGTTATTAGCCCATAAGTCTTGCGTAGTGATGTGTGAAAATCGCCTTTTACGGGTTCATTGATATAAGATAAACTATTATTTCTTAAGTAAAAATGCTAATTATTATTGTAATCCGAAAATTAATTTAAAAAACAGAATTATTAAACGGATGAAAATAACACTCTGCGTGTAAGTACACAATGTTTTGCGATAAGGGTGCAGTTGAATTCTTTTTGATGCATTTGGGTCTCCAAGAAAAATTTAAAGTGGGCAGCTCAGCATTTAATTCATAAAGATAAATTAATAAGTGTTCAAACAATGTATCGTTCATTAAAATTTATGATAAATGCCAAAGTTATAGCCATTTATAGCCAACATACCCATCAGACTTACCCGTTTTAGGTCAGGCGTAAGTCACTGCATGCACTTTACGTTCAGCTGTTTTTCTTCTTCCTCAGCATAAAAGAAATCTCAATGCAAAAACTATTTTTGGTATGTTGGGGTAAGTTTGGGTTAAGGACTATAACTTCTCCGTTTATTGAACGTTACCTTGTTTGACGCGTTAGGATCGATCCCTAAGATCCTGATGGTTTTTATTTTATTTCTTGAATTTTCTAAAGTTTTTAAAAATATCATAATCTCTCGACATTGGAAAAACTAAAAAATTTTTACTTTCCACTCCTAAGCTAAAAACTTCTTTATTTGTCGATTGATATTTAAAAACTAAAATTTTTTCGTTGTAGAAAACTTCAAAAAAAAAAATTTTTAGTTTTAGAAAAAAATTTTTACAAAAAATAGCTTTTTATAAAATGGGCATATTTTTAATTCAACTTTTCATTTCAATCCGAATTGACTTCTAAGCGAGAAATCTTATTAAAAATTGTTGTATTGCAGGTTGGTGGACAATTTTATTATCCTTTTAAAAAGATAAACGCCGGCAACCTATTTTTTTTTAATTTTTTTCAGAATCAGTGACCCATTTTACATATACATATATCAACTCTTAAAGGGCCGTGATTCAAAATGCTTTTGCGTAGTGTTATTAGTAGCATCTTGTATAAGCGTTCTTCTTTTTACAGCATAACTAACTTGAAGTTTTGGGGCCGTTCAGAGCAAATAATTACGAAAACGTTAATGCTGTTATCCGATCTCTCTGTGCATTTTAATTCTGTGCGTAAATTGGCACGTTTAGAAGAAGTGCAGTTCATGCTGACACATCACACAAGCGAACATTTTCCTTTTCTTGGAACAAGCTCGTCTCTAAATGAAATGCGTTGTCGAACTATGTTTTACACTTCACTTAGTCGATTGTTAATGTTCGACTTGGGAGAGGATGAAGAGCGTTTTTACAATTTTTTAACACCACTTACAAGTAAGTCGACAATAAATAATAAAAACAACACGATAATTTAACAAAAATTTTTGCCTTAGATCAGTTTGAATCCCTTGGAAATGTACTAATGGATACAAAGTGCTTTCCTAATGATGAGGTCAAGAAAGCAATTATTGGCTTAGCCCGAGACTTACGTGGGTTGGCATTGCCTCTTAATGCTCGAATTCAATATACTATGCTTTTCGAATGGCTGTACGTATGAATACAGTACATTTAAATCGACAACTTTAGAAATTTTTAATCAATTATTGATTGCAGCTACTACACTGATTACTTGCCAATCCTACTTCGTGCGGTGGAACTATGGGCACACGATGCTGCCATCACCACTCCTGTGTTGAAGCTATTTGCCGAACTAGTGCATTGCCGCACTCAACGATTAGCTGGAAATGTGTCTAGTCCCATGGGAATTTTGCTGTTTCGAGAGGCTTCGAAGCTCATTTGCATTTATGGAAACCGAATTTTGCATCTAGAAGTTTCAAATGATCAACTTTATCCGATGAAACTTAAAGGAATATCAATATGCTTTTTAATATTAAAAAATGCACTTGGAGGAAACTATGTAAACTGTGGGGTCTTTAAATTATATGGTGACGATACATTACACAATGTTCTTGACATTATCGCGAAGCTTTTCCTGTCCATACGACAAAATGATTTATTGGTATGTTTAATAATTTACGACAAACATGGATCAAATGAAAAAAAACATTTAAAAATTAAAAAATTAACAGGAATATCCGAAATTGGCCTCTGCCTATTACAATTTATTAAACTGCCTCTCTCAAGATCATGTAACATACCTTGCTGCTTTAGAACCACGGGCGTTTGTCTACATTTTAGAAAGTCTGACAAAGGGACTTGCCGCATTAGGTATATACATAATTTTTTTTAATTACATACAAATGGTAACTCTTATCAAATTTCAGATTCGGCAATTTACATCAGCTGCTGCACTATTTTAGATAGTATTGTTTCCTACATCTTTAAACAGCTTCAACTAAAAAGTATAAACGAACTCACAATGTTTATAAATATATATTTTTTAATTTTTCGTTTTCTTTACAGTTTCCACATTTCCAAATAAAAAACTACGAAGTTTGACACGGGAAAATTCACAATTTCTTAAGGTGTGTCATTATCATCATTGTAGATCATTTGTGATATTTATACCTTTGCAACATGGTGTTATAATTTTGTCACGAAAAGTGTAATGTATAGAAGGAGACGACAGCTACCCCATAAAGTATATATATTTTTGATGAGGGCATTGAGCCGAGCCAAGTCCGTCTGTCCGTTTCTACGCAAAAATTTTGGCTTTGACTTCGAGTTATCTTAATGAAATATTACACATGGTGGGTTGTTACAGGTAATTTGTATGTTTATAGCTCCTTAAGAAACCATCAGATAGACACCTAATTTTAATGAAAAGTGAGTGTATAAAAAACTTTTTGTTCTATATATAGAAAGCAAACAGCAGATTTGTATAACCTAATCATGGTTTATTGAAATCGAACCACTGTATCATATAGCTATCATAAGAACAATCTGCTGAAAATAAGTTCTTCGTCAAAAAAAACTTTTGTTTTTTAAGATATTTAATCAAACTCAATATTTTTATGTAGAATTATGATTTGTACAATCCAACTAAGTTTGATCAAAGTCTGATTAATTTATCATATAGATGTCGTAGGTACATTCGGGTAAAAAATGAGTTCCTATGTGTAAGACTCTTTTGTTTTTCAAGCTATCAAAACCGAACACACCAGTTCGATGTGCTATTATGATGTAGAAAATCTGACAAAGCCTAATCAAAATCGTACCACCTTAGCCGTCATTGCATTGCCGTCATTGGAACGATCGGTCGAATATTGACAGTATCGAAGATAGCCGTTTCTTGTTTAACTTATGCCAGTTTTAATAAATGCGTATATCAGCATAGCTACAGTCAGGAAAAACAAGGAAAAAACGGAAACTATCCTTGCAACAGCTGTTAAAAAATTTACATTTTCATACGTTTGTTCCTATATAAGTTATAATATAGTCCGATTTTAATCAGATTTAGCCAGATTGTCATCACTATAATCGACGTCTTACTGGTTAGTTCGGTTGCAATATTTTAAAAAATAAAAGTTTCGTAGAAGAACGTAGAAGAACACCCGATCGTTCTTATGGTCGATTTTAATAAAACTTGGTTAGATTGTACTTATAGCTTAATCGATCTGGTGACTTTGGTTTTAACACCTAATATTATGGTGAGAATTTTTGAACCGATCATTCGTCTGGCAACTATATGGTATAGTCGACCGATCCTGCTGGCTCCGATATACTGGCTGTAGCAAAAATAATCTGTGTTAAATATTGTCAAGATAGCTCAAAAACTGAAAGACCAGATCGCATAGAAACTGACAGACGGGCAGAATGAATAATTGGCGACTTATCGGCAGACCGAAAGGTAGAAGCTAGAAACCTGAAATATGTAGAAATAGCTTCCTATTATATCGTAGGGTTGGTACTCTAGAAAAACTTTATTACAATTTTTTCGGAAGTTTGTTAAAATTCAATTTGAATTTGACAACTTTATTTGCATATGTTTGTGTGTTTGCATTTATTTGCAGCTCGTGGGAATTTATTGCATGACAGAAGGACCTATTGTATGCTTACATTACCTAAATTCACACTGAATGGCAATGCACGTTTGTGTGTAAATCAGTGGTCGGCATGCATTCCCTCGCGAGACGAACTCATTCGGCAATTCACACAGACACGAGGCGCAGTAGCGTGTTGCTGCTGCTGCCAGCGCTTAGTTGTGATCCTGCTTTCATTTAATCATGTTCACACCAGTTTATGTTACACTATTTTTGCAGTACAATGAGCGAAAAAGTGTACACGCGTTGACGCACAATATAGGTCGCAGAAATTATACAAACATTAACATGAACTTAGTAATTAGCAATAATTTGGCATCTAGCAGGGAAATTTAAATATTTTTAAATTATCGAATTCTGCAGAATGTTTGTATTGCAATATTACATGCAAAGGCGCACATAAATACATGTATGTGTATTGCTTTTCTTTTTGAGCAGTGTATGCAAGCAAAACACTGCACAAATGCAGTCGCATTTTTGATTCCGCTCTTTGCAGACCACTGATATAGAAAGACTAGGTTATGCACGCGCACGATCGTTATGACCATTACTTTGTGTGAAGTCACAGTATCCGAAATACAACGCAAAATGTATGACAACTTTTCATAATCGGCTGCTGCTGCTGATTGGGGATGTGATTTGAAAAGTTGATTCCTCATATTATAGAAAATGAAAAAGCGCATCGGTTTTCTTGATTTGCCAGCAATGCACATTTGTATGAACGTGTACCGACTTTCATATTGTTTAGAATTTTCTGCCTACTGTTACCAGAGGTAGGTATCAATATAAAGATCGCTGCTGACATTATATGTTTATGTGAAACCACGATTTAGATTATTTTTTAATAGTCTTTTTTAAAGCAGTTAGTCGACTTTATTTAAAATTTTAACAATGCTCTTATTAGACTTTAACTGTTCTATATTTACAGGTTGTAGAAATAAACTCAGAGTTGCTACAGAGTATGATGTCGTCTTTGTTAAACAATGTTCTGGCTGAAGATTGTCGAAATCAATGGTCCATGTCCCGTCCGTTATTGGTACTCATTCTGCTCTACGAGGACTATTATCTGTAAATTAAAATATTTGATTTTAATACATGGATATATTATTTATTATTTCTATTAAAGTTCACTGAAGGAAAACATTATACGTGGACAGCCGGTTGAAAAGCAGCAGACAATGGCACAGTGGTTTGAAGATTTGATGCTTGGTATAGAACGCAATGTGTCCAGTAAAAATAAAGAAAAGTAAGTAAATACTTATAGATTCAGATATTTTAAACTAAAAGTGCATTTTTATATTGGCTTAGAATTTATATCATTTGGGGGTGCGAAAGATAGTTACGCCAGACAACTCACCAATACATTTAAAGGAATACATAAATACATATAATTAAAAAACATATTTTTTTTTCTTTGTGCATTGAAAGAAATTAAATATGCCTTTTGAATAAAAATAAAAAAAATGTAACTATTATTTTTAGCCTACTTACAAGTAGTATATAGTGCGTTTTATGCTTTTAAGGTCAGATGAATATCTTAAATATTTTCACAAGGGATTAATGGAATGTTAATACAATGTTTTAGTGAAATGATGGCTCACTCAGCAAAAACAAAAGAAAACACGACGGCCTGTCTGGAGATACCGGTATTTTTGTTAGCGTATATTTTATGAAGTTTCCCTGTTTCATGTTTATAAGGTCAAAAACAAATTTTCAACATTTCTTAAATAATATTTAATATGAGTACTTTTTTATTTTTTTTTCTTAACTTGTGAATTTTTCTTTATTTAAAAAAAAAGCGTTTATGCGTTTTTCAATTTATAATTGAGTTTGTAAGAATTCTGGGTTTCATTTTGCTTAAAAGCGTTAATGAACTCATTTACTAAGTGAAACTGCTGCTGGTTGTGTTAGTATTCCCCATAAGTTTTCTATTGGGCTCCACTCAGGCGAACAGGCTGGCAACTCCAACACATTGTTTTTTGAGATAATATTTACAACTTTTTGTTTCAGGGCTGACGTGTATCCTAGCATTATCCTGCTGAAAAGTTATTTAACTTTCGTTTCGGCATTTAAAAACAATACCTATGGTCGCTCTAAAACCTGAAGTGCTCATTACTCTTTTTATCCGACAAGAAAAAAGTGGATTTTTTAAGGATCCTTTGGGAAAAAGTGTAGCCCTAGTCCAAAGTTACTTTTCGACAATATGATAGGAGCCTGTCTCTTATGATGCCAATATCCTCGGAAACGAAACGATCAAGGTTTCATTTCTTTTCGTCAAAGCTGTCTTCAATTTAATTTTGACTCTTACTTGATTCCAGTTGGTGTATATGTTTTTCAAAGCGAAATCAATTCTAGCCTTTTCGTAACAGGATGTGATCTTTGGATCAAGCTTTTTATTTTCATAATCAATGATTTGCGTACTTTTAATAGTCCTAAAAAAAGTCGAGCGGGAAAGTTTACCGTTTGAAGTAGGTTGCAACCGTTTTAAGGACATAGAGAAATTATACATAGCTCATATGATTTGCCTTTCAGAACGTGATTCAAATTTTGTTTACCTACGAATGCTTTTTAGTAGCATACGTATCAGAAAAACCCGAAAAATTCTGAACCACACATAAATTTCTCTTAATTCTAACTGAAATTTCCCTCATAATACGTTTTTTGTCATAAAGGACTAGAATTGCTTCTTTTCCTGGACTGCTTAACGCTTTTGCACATCGCATAATGAAAATGATTAATTTAATTTTGTAATTTATGCATATCAGCACGATCCAAACAAAAGAAATTAAATAACATCAATAAACTGAAAGCTTGTGTTTTTTTGTTGTTGTTGCTGAGTGAGCCCTCATTTCAGTAAAACATTGTATTAACATTCGATCATTCCTTTGAAAAATATTTAAGATTTTCTCCTAAACTTATAAACATGAAACGCACCTTAGCTTCCATATGAACAATTGGGTGATAAATTAGTTCTAAAATGCAAAACTTTTTTGATTTTCAAGACATCAGAAACAATCTATAAAAATACGTTCTGTACTATCTGAATATATATCATATGCTATCGGTCAAGTTTTCATTGCAAGGGTAATCAATGTTTCGATAACAGTTGTCACAGTGAACGCATTTTTTTCTTTCTTTTTAAAATGAACAAATTTGCAGTATTTTAATATCAAGCAGTTCAAATCAAGGTTTCGCAAGCATGCAGTGCATTTTGGACAGCGACTGCAACTTTATATATTATGCAATTGGATAAAATAAATTAAAATTTTTTAGAAGACAATTGCAAGGGTGTATATTTTCCACATGCCAAAGATAGTCATTTCTTTAATGTTTTGAACTTTTTTTGTGAACAGTTTTAACAGCGCAAGTTATTCAGTACATGAAGCATAAAATACTCCGAATAATTACAGGGCGGGTGCGATTAAGCTAATTTTTTCTCCTATTTCATTTATCTATCTGCGCTTGAATCTTCGTACTCACTCTTAATCGTTTTTTCTGTACTATTTTAGATTTACACAGAATTTATCGACTTTTCGGCGAGATGTAGTTAATCTACCAAAATCGACGACATATTCGACAGGTATGTATATTGTTTATTTTTAAAATTTAATGTGAATAAATTTTATTTAATAATCAATGAAGTTTGATTCGTGTATAGTTTTTGTGCTTCTTCGAATAGCATAATTTATTAACAAAAGAAATTTAATTTAAAGAATTGAAACAAAAACTTAAAAATTATCCAAATCATGTTCTGCATAGATTTTTTCCAAAAAAATTAAAATGAATATAAAATATAAGGTTTTTATAAAAAGCCTTATGTTTAGTTTTAATTTGCATTGTTAAAGGCGATCAGAAGCACAGATCTTCAATAGGTATACAAAAAGGTAAAATGATTGAGAAACGCGACGACTACAAGCGTTTAACGAATAAACGAGAGTGTGTTCACTCAACGAATACGTAGAGATTTTCGACTTGTGTATACTCACGAAAGTGTGTAGCATACATTCACAAGTGTGAAGCGTACGAATGGTAAACAATTTTACCTTTTCGTTTCGTCTCAATAATTCATGCAAAATCGTAAAAAATTCTCTATACTTTAGAGCTGCGATGTCCAGCGCACTTGCATCCATGCACTTCTGTCTTTGACATTGTAGAACAAATTCTGTGTCTGTGTGAATGTTTTATTCTTGAGTGTTTTATGAACCCGCCATTATTTTAAAGATTACATACATTTATATATTGTCTCGTGTTAACAAATGGAATTATAATTTTGTCACGAAACGTGTAACGCATAGAAGGAGACGTCTCCGACCGCGTAAAGTACATATATTCTTGATCAGCACATCAATAAAAGTGCAATCAGATTACGGCAACCTTACTATTGCCACCGCGTATTGCCCATCTCAACACAGAAGATCAATTCACGGACTTCTTCAATACTAGGAGAGCGTTTCATAGCAACAGGAGACTACAATGCCAAACACAGGCACTGGTGATCTCGCTTCGTTACTCTCAAAGGAAAGCAGTTATATCATTCAATTGGAAAACCAAAAAACAAACTGAACCGTGTTTCCGCGGGTATGCCTACATAGTGGTCAGTAGACCCTTGAAAACTACATGATTTGATAGACACGCAATCTAATAAGTGCCGAAGCACTTTCGGACTTATCACCCTATTAGTCGACTGTGCTATTAAATCTTCTTTATCGGCTGGTCTTCGTAAAGCATTCTTATAGACTCACATCGCACTAATCCAACTGGCTTGCAAATGTGATATATCCCCGCGGTATCGAAGCGGATATCCACTGGTCTGCTGTTCCACCTGAATCGGTACTCCTTGCCGCGGCCAAAATTTCGACACGACCCACACAAAAAAAATGATCGCCATCATCAAAACAACGGTAGTCATTCCTATAAGAAACTCTTCCGGTAGCTAGGCCCATAGCGACAAAGACAGAGTCAGCACATATGCTTCTCATCTAAGAAATGTACTCCAGCCAAACCCTGCAACTAATTCATTGTGCTACCGTCTCCGCAAGTGCTGGCTCGACGGTCTTATTCATAAAATCGAATCAATACACATAAAAGTTACTTGAATCCTATCTTCACAATCGATTATTCGTTGTGAGATTCAATGCTACTACGTCTGGCAAACAAATTATAAAAGCCGGAGTTCCTCAAGGCAGCGTACTGGGACCTACCATGTACGTTCTATACACAGCAAACATCCTTTCAAACGAGCGACTAACAACATCTACATTTGCTGACGATAATGCAATACTGAGTCGCTCCAAATGCGCTAATAAAGCATGATATTTGTGGAATAGTGGCTACCAGATTGTCGTATTAAAGTAAACGAACAAAAGTGCAAACATGTTACGTTTACTCTAAAAGTGTCCTCCGTTAACGTTAGTAACTTATCTTGGCGTCCACCTTGATTGGCGACTTACTTTGCGGATACATATTGAAGCTAAGAAAACGCATCTAAAACTAAATAGCCTCTATTGGAATATAAACGCTCGTTCTCCACTTTGTCATAATGAACTCAACATTCGTTCAGTTAAAGATGAGATAGTAAAACAAGAAGAGAACCATAAAATTAAAATATTTTTGCTCTCAAATCACATGGCAAGGTGTTTATCACGGGTTTGTAACCGAACCCGTCTACAACGCAACGACTTGCCACAAAAATAGAAGTTTCGAACCCAAAACTCAACAATTCGATGTAGAATTGTGATTAGTACATTTTGATAAAATTGGATAAAAATCGGACCACTATATTATATAGCTGCCATTGGAACAATTGGGTAAAAAATAAGCTTTTCTCTGCAAACCTTTCTTGATTTGCCAGATATCTGAACTTTTTTAACTTTCTGATAAAGTTTGACTGAAATCGGATCACTATATCATACAGCTTTCATAAGAACAATGGTTGAGTATTCAAAATATTCTTAGATGATCATTGCATAACATTGGATAACTTTGTTGGCGTGCCAGAGATAGCTGTTTCTTTCATGTTTTCTTTATTTGTGCCTAATTCCATTAACAACTAATTGCTTTAGGTTTTTGTTTTCAAAGATCTTTAAATGAATGGTGTCAAGGGACTTGAAAGGCCAACCATCTCTGAACTAAGTTTGATAAACACTTTCGTTGATTATGCTTTTAAAGTTATCACCAAATGTCCATATTTTCTTCAATACTGTCTTCAAAGAGCTTTTGTACGCTAACCTACGCATGGTTATTTTTTGTCAGATGTACTACTACATACTTTCTATGAAAAACTATTACAATCACTTTGCTTAATGTTATTTTTGGTATAATTGGTACGAAATTTTTTTATTTCGGTTGCTGAATATTCCATCCTGCATTTAAATTATTTCTTGTTTCTAGTGCAAGAGCCTTTGCCGACGGGAAAAATTTTCAAAACAAAGTCACTATTCGGGTATCCTTAATTATACAAGTGTTTTTGGTGTATAACGCTTTTAATGTCCTGTGTATAATCGATGTATTTTCTGGTTTATTTTAATTTTAACACCCTGTACCCATTACTACCGATTAAAAATATGTAAAAGAGAGTAAAAAACTGTGCGAAAAAAATATAAGAGGCATAAGGAGGCTTCTCCGACCACATAAAGTGTATATATTCTTAATCAGGGTCAATAGCAGAGTCGCTCTAGATCTGTACGTCTGTCTGTTTGTATAAACGCACAGATCTCAGAGACTATAAGAACTACAGACACCAAATTTGGTATGTAGGTTCTTGTATATCATACGCAGATCGAGTTTATTTCACATTTCTGATTTTCCTGAACCGCAAGTGCATATATGCTTGCGCAATTTAAATGCCCAACAAAATATACTGTGTACCACGATCTGACAACACTGTGCAAGTTTTTTTCGAATAAAAAGGAAAGCCAAAATAAAATGTTTTCACCATATTTCGGACCTTCTAAGTCGAACTGAATTTTTATATTTTTTGCGCTATCACGATGGTTTCATGCAAATTTTTTCTTAAGTTTTCGGGTGTATGGGCATTTTTTCACAGGTACCAATTTTTTTATCGATCTATAAATCTATTTGTGTTGGATTTTTCGAAAACCCTACTTTGGCAAAGTTATTCTATATACCCCTAAGTTCAACTCTTATAAACACACCAAACCTTAAAATTAAGGTCTTGTAGGTGTTTTGGACTAAAATAATGGATAAATCGTAATCTGACATTTCTATAGGTTATGGGGAGAAAAATGTTTTCTATGAAAAACTTTTTTGTTATTTAAGATTTTATTTTTATTATTATTTATTTATTTGATTTCCCAGCACTACAAGTATGAACTAATAATTTAATGTGCTAATTACAACGTGTAATTACTCAAGGTAATATTTTATTATACAACTAATTTAATTTAATTTAAATATAATGTAATTATTGTATTTTTTTTTTATTTTAATACTAAATTTCATTGCGAATTTTAATCGTTTTTATTGAATGTGGCAGTTCGTTCCATAACCGGGCAGTGTACATAGATAAAAAAGTGATTATTAGATATTGTTTATTTAATTCTTAGGCATATTATATTGGTTGTGCGTTGTGTTTTATTTATTAAGTAATAAGGATCATTTGTAATAATGATAATTTGAAAGACCGAAGCTTTGAAATCTACTTCGTCAAGATCCACATTACAATCAGCAATACATTCAATTATTTGACTTAAAAGTAAATTTGAACGTTATCAGCATACATGTGGTTTTTTTTTATCATTTAAGCTTGCTGTTATTTTTCAACAACTTAAATTAAACTTAACAAACAATAATGACAAAAACAACTTAACAAAAACAAACATCGATATCGACGTTAGTGCAAGGTCAACCAGATGTGACCTCCGAAGTCTACGTCGCAATCTGATGCCTCCTTTTTTGCGTTGCTTCAGGAAACACCTTGCTTCCTTAGTCGCACCATATAGTTTGCGGTCTGACTATTTAAAACATCTCCCACTTTTGGAACACCTAGGTCTCTTTCAATATTTGCCGCTCTCACGTACCAGGGAGCACCAGGTAACATGCGGACAATTTGTGCTTGCAGTATGCGAATTTTTGCTAAATGGGAATTGGCAGCGATTTCCTACACCTAACATACATGTGGACTTTACAATTCGACAACAAATTCGGGAGATCATTAACATATATAGAAAATAACAAAGGTCCCAATACAGAACTTCGAGGAACTCCACGGTTTATTGGAAAGAAGCTGGATACACAGGTTCCGGAGACCATTGCTTGTACTCGCTATGTAAGATAGGTCATAATAAGCTTAGTGGCAGTGTTTTCAAAGTTAAATAGTCTTTTTAGTTTCGTACAGAGTATCTTGTGATTGACTGGGTCAAATGCTTATGTGTGGTCAAGTAATGTCAAAAGCGTCACTTACCTGTCATCTACCTTTGTACGGATGTCCTCGCTAATCTTTATGATGGCTGTAGTGCAACTTCTGCTTTTTCTAAACCATAATTGGTTTTGATGTAGCAGCGAGCTCCTACATAGAAAAATTTTAATTTTATGGCAAAATTATGTATCTTATGTAATAAGAATAGCAAAATTGAAATAGGCAGATAGTCATCATTGGCTTTTGGAATTGCGAGTATCTTGGCTTTCTTCCAGATTGAGGTAAAGGTAGATGAAAAAAATATAGTATTAATATACTTCGTAACTGTTTAAAACTTTCAAGAAAGCTACTTATATTGTATCGCTTGCAGCGAACATAAACACGAACGTTACGTGCCTTCTTATTTCTGAATTAAACCAGGATGGTTGGGACGGTTTGATTGTTTTGGTTTTTTGAGCTTTACGCATTCATCATATAAAGAGTACTTAAGTAATTATGAAGAAAGTCTAGTTGAGTGTCAGCACCAGGTAAGTTATATATTGGACTCCAATCGCAGTCAGTAAATTTGTTAGCCAATTTATTATAGTCAATGTTCTTGAAGTCCCTATATTGAATTATAATGTCATTATGGACAATGTTAATATCGTATGTTAAAAAAATCAAATCATGTCTGGAGAAAGCAGGTACAGAAAGTTGGTCATAGAGAAGAATCTTGGAAGCGTTATTAAATAATATTACGTCAAGTAGGGTGTCACTGGTGTTTGAAAAGTGTGTGGGGACAGTGTTATTGACTACGCTTAAGTCTACTGAACGCATCTCTTCTTGCAGACATTTGTCAGTTAACAGGTTACTGTTTAGGTCCCCTGTTAAGATAACATCTGTGTAATCCAGTGCGTTGTCCTGTGCAGACAAATTTGCCTCCAACGAGGAAACCCGTTCCCTAAGGGACTTCAGCTCGCGAACCGCAGACTCCACTTGACGGACCCTATCGCCGAGCCGTTTCACTTCTTCAGCCATGCCATCCAGTCGGACCATAAGCACATTGAGTATGCGCTCTTCCGCCTCCCTCATGTGGGTGGTGAAGATGCTGCCTTGTTCATCGAAGCGCCTATCAACTGCGCTGACATTGCCTAGACTGGCGGCGCTCCTTCAAATCAGCGCAAGTATTCTCGCGTGCACTCTTAGAAACGAGTGCCATGTTGTTTGGTGTAGTTCCAGTTCGTGCTTGCTTCTGTCTTTTGTAGTGTTCCTATTGAGTGCTTTTAGTATAAATGTATATATTCTTGTACTTTGGCTATGTGGTTGTATTTTTGTTTGTATTTGTAATTATAATTTATTTTGCGCGGGATGTTTTTTGACTTTAATAATTGTTAAATGTTATGGTTTTATAAGTTAATTTAGATGTTTGAAAATGCTAGTGTACAATTAATTATGAAGATCAATTTTACAACTGCTTAGGATATGCAGATACATATTACCTTAATAAAAATAATATTGTATCACAGTAGAAGAACAATGATTCCTTCATCTTTATCTAAACTGCTTCCTTAAAGATTTTATAACCACACTTAGAAGTTTTATTAAAGTTTTGAGCAATCTGGTCAGTGATCATCGAAATCGGACCTCTATATCTTAGCTGACATAGGAACAATCAGCCGAAAAATTAGTTCTTATATGAAATTTTTTGTATTTTTTAAGATATCTAAACCATACTGGCCATATCAATGTTTTACTATCATTTGGACAATCTAACAAAGTTTGATTACAATATACTATTTATAACATTCGATTTGCAATCAGGTGTAAAATTAGTTTTCATATAAAAAACTTTTTTTCAAGGTATCAAACCCAAACTAACCAATGCAGTATTACAAGTTTAATCAAAATCGGACGAATCCTCTTATAAGTTTCCACAAGTTAAAGAAAAAAAAATCGATTTGCAAGCCTTAGAAATATGGATTTTTCTATTAATTTTTTTTTTTGTTTTGTCCAAATTTTATTAAAATTGGAACACTATATCTTATATCTCCAATAGAAAAACTTATTTTTCCCCTCAGAGCCTATAGAAATGGTTTTTAAATTTCTTTTTCTATTATTTTAGTCAAAAACCTACAAGATCTCAATTTGAAGGTTTGGTGTGTTCATAAGGCTTGAACAATTTTGCCACTCTTAATGTATTGAAACAAACATATGCGGAAAGATTTTCACGCTCACAAAAAAAAAATTATATTCACTTATAAGCGATGTTCACTAAATATTGAGTGTGAGTGCCACTCTCACTTCACTTACTCTCACTCACACAATTTTTAGCGAGTGGCTGACTCACTCTCAACGCAGCCTTAAAAATTGTGAAAGTTCAGTGAATTTTACGTGAAATGGTTGTGAATGGTTCGTTTGTAAATGGTTGTCTGTCTCTCTCGCTCTTAGACATATGTCAGCGCCTGCTATCGTCAAGTGTTTATTGAGCATTGCTTACAAGTATATGTATAAGCAAATTATGCGTTTACGCGCAAAAATGAAATTGAAAACTGACTGCAGGCTAAGAATTGTGAGATTTTGTAAACAGCCTGTTTTTTAACTGGGCTTTCCACTTAAACCTTTTACCTAAAAAAAAGTGGGAAACTTTTCCACTTGAAAGCAAATGCGAAATTTTTTATATTTGGCCAGGTTACATTTAATTTAAACCATATTCAGGTATATTGTCCTACCTGCAATATTTAGGTTTTGCTCTAAAAACAGTTGACAATATTATATTTCTAAATTCCATATTAAAATAAACTAAACTAAGTAAAATCAAATGAATTTTGCCTTACTTTATCTTGATTCATATTATCTTTGTAAGATTAATATTAATAAAGTTGAAAGTCTATTTCCCTATTATAATATGTGTATGTATTTCTATAAAAAACAAAACAAAAACTACGATCTGTACTATACAACAACATTTACAAGAACTAGTTGTCGTTAGGCTTTACAATGTGCTGAAAATCAATCCACTTCCACGCATTGTGTGAATTTTTTTTTCAAAAATGTTTTTCATTCATGGCAGTGAAGTATTTCACTACATTGTGAGTGATTGCCTTTTCTCAGGAGTTATTTCACGTTCTACGGTATATATTGTGAGTGAAACTGCTTGATCGTTCACATTCATAGGCCACTCACTCTCGTTAACATATGCTTCACAAATGCGTGAGTGAATTCATGAGTGAGTATCACTCAATATGTACTTGAGTGAACACTTATTCACTCCTATTCACTATGCGTCGTACTCGTTTTTTATTGAGTATGTTGACAAGCGCGTTTTGTCCACTCACTGCAGATTTCTGGTGTGTACATGTCAATAAATGACCACATAACCGAAAAATTAAAAAAGTATTTTTAATGAAACCATCGTGATAACGCGAAAAACTAATGAAGCAATTCGATTTAAAAGGCCCCAAATATGGTAAAAACGGTTCATTTGGGCTTTCCTGTTTTTTCGACTTGCACAGTGTAATTAACGCCGAATTTATTAAAGAAAACATCTGTTCATGCATACAGAAGAAGTCACAGCCACATTCCATGCGAACGTGCCCGCTGAACTGCTTAATTTTAATGCGCTTGTACATATATGAGAATGTCTGTATGTATTTCGGGATTTCGGACTGGGTACTACCCATAGTCTGGTGTAATTGAGTATAGGATTCACGCTTGTTGATAGTGCGAAAGACAAAACTTTCATCACTAAATCAGTAATGGTGCCACAGTAACTACGAATATATACGAGTGTTGATATAATTTAAAAAAAATATATATTTTATAGCAAAATATTACAAATTAAACCATATATATTGTTTTGTCTTTTTGCAGAAAATTCATACCAGGTCTATACTGAAACAAATTACTCTATATCGGTATAAATGTTGGAGCATTTTGCTTTCTTCTACTGGTGTTACCTGTCAACAAGCTGTCATAACACAAAAAAAGGTCATTATAATGTGCTAGAAATATTTATTGTATTTAAAAGTAACTACACACTGGATAAATAATTATAAAATAAATTGATTTTTATTAAGATAAATTAGTTGATAGGTATTGAAAAAACTCTGTAGGTAATGCAACAAATTTCTGAAAAAACTTCATCCCACATTATTCAGATTTTTAAAAATTACCATTAATATGTTTTTTTTATTTTAATTTTTATTATCAACAAAGCATATTTAATTGCGTGTAATTATATTTTTTATGTTCAATAAAGAAAAGTCCCTGCAACTTTATTTGTTGTATTATAGTAAACAAGAAAAAATGCAGTCTTTAAAGTTTTAAAGCTCTAAGTCAATTGTGAAGAATTTATAAAATGGCTTAAATTGTAATTACACAACAAAACCCTTTATATTACAAATATTGAACTATGGTTATTATACTATATAATAATAATGTAAAGTGAAGATACTTAAAATGAATAATGTTTTTGTTCAATATTTTTTTATTTACATTACATTACTTGCAGCGCTACTCCATAAATCAAAACATAATTTACAACTTAAGTTGAGTGAAAGGAATAAGTGGTATATAAAAATGTACTAGGTGTGTCAATATTAGATCATGCAGGAAAATAGAAGAGAATTAGTAATAAAAACTATGTGGTTTGGTTAACGACAACGGATTGGTTTTAAGATTAAATTAGTAATAATATAAAAAGAAACGAATTTAGATGTTATATTGAAAGTAAGAGCGAGAAAAGGAATAAATAAATGAAAGAAATAGAGATAGAAAGAAATTTCTGACCCAGTGGTTTATTTACCAATCCAAAAGTTATGCTCCTGCACGAGTGATAATTAAAAGTATAACTAAAACACAAAACTCGAAATGAACTATGCAAAGCGTAGTCAGCTGTGCATGTAGAAATGGATAAGGAAAGAATATATCTGGTAGGCCTATGAGAAACAGAGAAGTTAAAGCAACCTAAAAGAAGGTACAATCAATCTCTCTAATAATAATTTATGTAGAAAAACAAGAGTTTTATACGAAAATAAGGAATGTCTTTCAAATCGATTTGCATCATTAGTGATATCTTATAAAAAAAATAAAAAGTTTTTCATAGAAAAACAAATTTTTTACCAAAAGCCTAAGAAAATAGCTGTAAGGATACGATTTTTCCATTATTTAAGCCTAAAACACAAAGTATTTGAAATATTTCGGACAACTTAGCTAAAGTGGTTCGGATCCTAGTTTAAAAGGTAAAAACAAAAAATGTTTTTGAACGGACTCAATTGAATCCTGGTTAATGCTGCTCTGTTGACAAATTTAGTGAAAATTATTTACCCATCGCATAATCGTGATTTACATCATTTGAAGAATATCTCTTGCTTAGGAGGCAAGAATCTGTAACCCTCGGGCCCACAGTGCGCTTGAGAAATGATCTGGTTGCCAGGCGTCGGGCTACCCACCCATAGATATCATCTCCCTATAAAAGCAGCTTTGACGTCGCATAGCTTAACTTAAACGGTGCGAATGCCCGTCTCGTTGAGCAAACGAAAGACCCGCCCATTGGTTGTATCTGAAATTTCAGTTTTACCCGCTAAATCGTGAGCCTTGACGTTATCGCAGGCTGTAATGCGATCCTTGCTTATCAATAGGCAGAAGCCAGAATGTTCGGGCACATTGTAGACCCATTTCGTTTTGCCCTCTATTATCACTTTGACTTAAGATTAAAGGCTCCTAACATTCTGATACTAAATAAGCAGTCATATACAAGAACTCAGATTTCAGTCAATATTTTTAAAGCAGCTATGTATATAATATATAGGGCATCCATGCGGACGGTTTCGACATATACATACATATACACGTTATGGTGTAGTCCCAAGCTATAATTTTTACAAACGTCATGGTAAGTTTATAATTCACACAATCTCAAATCAAGGGTCTCTTGAAAAAAAGACAACGATTGCTAGTCTTACAGATTTTTTAAAAAGTCATTGTTAACAATGTGATCATTCATATAGATCGCAATCAAAATTCATAAATGGCAGCAATAAAAACAAATCGCAACTGCGACCAATGACAATTTTGACAACCAGCACCAGAACCAACACCGGTGATCTTATGAAGTATGCAAAACATCTTTACTGAAATCCCTTTAAAATACATTCATCGCGAACAGATGACAATTAAAAAAAATTGTAAATTATTTTTTACAGTGCTGTCAAAAATTTTAGTTAAGATCCTCTGTGGAAATATTTTTATTGGGAATGGAATTTTTTTTGTACGGTCTTCTGTGTTGCAGTGATATTTGGCTTGAATCTGTTCCTAAGAAAGGTTCCAAAAGTGGCCGCCATGTCGGTGCTGGCTTTAATCCATATTCGGTTCACAGCCTTAACCCTGGAGCCATAAAATAGGGTTAAGGCCTCTTCAGTCTTAGAATTTTTGTGAAGAATCCCTTATAGAATTCGTCATATAAAAAGAGCTTAAGTAATTATGAAGAATGTCTAGTTGAGTGTCAGCACCAGGTAAGTTATATATTGGATTCCAATCGCAGTCAGTAAATTTGTGAGCCAATTCATTATAGTCAATGTTCTTGAAGACCCCATATTGAATTATAATGTCATTATGGTCAATGTTAATATCGTATGTTAAAAAAATTAAATCATGTCTGGAGAAAACAGGTACAGAAAGTTGGTCATAGAGAAGAATCTTGGAAGCGTTATTAACAAATATTACGTCAAGTAGGGGGTCACTGGTGTTTGAAAAGTGTGTGGGAACAGTGTTATTGACTTCTTCATGGCAGTGAAGTATTTCACTACATTGTGAGTGATTTCCTTTTCTCAGGAGTTATTTACGTTCACGGTATATATTGTGAGTGAAACTGCTTGATCGTTCACATTCATATGCCACTCACTCTCATGAAGATATGCTTCACAAATGTGTGAGTGAATTCATGAGTGAGTATCACTTAATATATACTTGAGTGAATACTTATTCACTCCTATTCACTATGCGTCGTACTCGTTTTTTAATGAGTATGTCCACTCACTGCAGATTTCTGGTGTGTACATGTCAATAAATGACCACATAACCGAAAAATTAAAAAAGTATTTTTAATGAAACCATCGTGATAACGCGAAGAACTAATGAAGCAATTCGATTTAAAAGGCCCCAAATATGGTAAAAACGGTTCATTTGGGCTTTCCTGTTTTTTCGACTTGCACAGTGTAATTAACGCCGAATTTATTAAAGAAAACATCTGTTCATGCATACAGAAGAAGTCACAGCCACTTTCCATGCGAACGTGCCCGCTGAACTGCTTAATTTTAATGCGCTTGTACATATATGAGAATGTCTGTATGTATTTCGGGATTTCGGACTGGGTACTACCCATAGTCTGGTGTAATTGAGTATAGGATTCACGCTTGTTGATAGTGCGAAAGACAAAACTTTCATCACTAAAGCAGTAATGGTGCCACAGTAACTACGAATATATACGAGTGTTGATATAATTTTAAAAAAATATATATTTTATAGCAAAATATTACAAATTAAACTATATATATTGTTTTGTCTTTTTGCAGAAAATTCATACCAGGTCTATACTGAAACAAATTACTCTATATCGGTATAAATGTTGGAGCATTTTGCTTTCTTCTACTGGTGTTACATGTCAACAAGCTGTCATAACACAAAAAAAGGTCATTATAATGTGCTAGAAATATTTATTGTATTTAAAAGTAACTACACACTGGATAAATAATTATAAAATAAATTGATTTTTATTAAGATAAATTAGTTGATAGGTATTGAAAAAACTCTGTAGGTAATGCAACAAATTTCTGAAAAAACTTCATCCCACATTATTCAGATTTTTAAAAATCACCATTAATATGTTTTTTTTATTTTAATTTTTATTATCAGCAAAGCATATTTAATTGCGTGTAATTATATTTTTTATGTTCAATAAAGAAAAGTCCCTGCAACTTTATTTGTTGTATTATAGTAAACAAGAAAAAATGCAGTCTTTAAAGTTTTAAAGCTCTAAGTCAATTGTGAAGAATTTATAAAATGGCTTAAATTGTAATTACACAACAAAACCCTTTATATTACAAATATTGAACTATGGTTATTATACTATATAATAATAATGTAAAGTGAAGATACTTAAAATGAATAATGTTTTTGTTCAATATTTTTTTATTTACATTACATTACTTGCAGCGCTACTCCATAAATCAAAACATAATTTACAACTTAAGTTGAGTGAAAGGAATAAGTGGCATATAAAAATGTACATAAGTGTGTCAATATTAGATCATGCAGGAAAATAGAAGAGAATTAGTAATAAAAACTATGTGGTTAGGTTAACGACAACGGATTGGTTTTAAGATTAAATTAGTAATAATATAAAAAGAAACGAATTTGGATGTTATAGCAAACTTATGAGTAAATATATAATAATAAATAAATACAGAAAGAAAAGATAGAAAGCTTAAAGAAGAGGTAGTAAAAAGTAAATTAAAATAAAATACAATTTAGAGTGAGAAATATTGAAGGTAAGAGCGAGAAAAGGAATAAATAAATGAAAGAAATAGAGATAAAAAGAAATTTACCAATCCAAAAGCTATGCTCCTGCACGAGTGATAATTAAAAGTATAACTAAAACACAAAACTCGAAATGAACTATGCAAAGCGTAGTCAGCTGTGCATGTAGAAATGGATAAGGAAAGAATATATCTGGTAGGCCTATGAGAAACAGAGAAGTTAAAGCAACCTAAAAGAAGGTAGAATCAATCTCTCTAATAATAATTTATGTAGAAAAACAAGAGTTTTATACGAAAATAAGGAATGTCTTTCAAATCGATTTGCATCATTAGTGATATCTTATAAAAAAAATAAAAAGTTTTTCATAGAAAAACAAATTTTTTACCAAAAGCCTAAGAAAATAGCTGTAAGGATACGATTTTTCCATTATTTAAGCCTAAAACACATAAAGTATTTGAAATATATCGGACAACTTAGCTAAAGTGGTTCGGATCCTAGTTTAAAAGGTAAAAACAAAAAATGTTTTTGAACGGAGTCAATTGAATCCTGGTTAATGCTGCTCTGTTGACAAATTTAGTGAAAATTATTTACCCATCGCATAATCGTGATTTACATCATTTGAAGAATATCTCTTGCTTAGGATGCAAGAATCTGTAACCCTCGGGCCCACATTGCGCTTGAGAAATGATCTGGTTGCCAGGCGTCGGGCTACCCACCCATAGATATCATCTCCCTATAAAAGCAGCTTTGGCGTCGCATAGCTTAACTTAAACGGTGCGAATGCCCGTCTCGTTGAGCAAACGAAAGACCCGCCCATTGGTTGTATCTGAAATTTCAGTTTTACCCGCTAAATCGTGAGCCTTGACGTTATCGCCGGCTGTAATGCGATCCTTGCTTAGCAATAGGCAGAAGCCAGAATGTTCGGGCACATTGTAGACCCATTGTAACATTCTGATACTAGATAAGCAGTCATATACAAGAACTCAGATTTCAGTCAATATTTTTAAAGCAGCTATGTATCTATATATAAAACAGTTCAACCTGACTGATTGGCGACTCAACCACAGGCCAAACGGAAGAAGCTAGAAACTTGAAATTTTGGCAATATCTTTGAAAAATGCCGGGGGTGCGCACTCTGAAAAAATTTTATTAAAAATATATGCGGAAAATTGTGAAAATCGTGAAAATGCCAATTTTCTATACCGCTAATATATACAGACTTTGCTAGTCAGTAAACAACCTCAGTGTTGGCGCATGTGGTTGAGATGGCCCACGCAATTGTGAAGGCACGAGTTCAAGTCCTTCTTGCTGTGAACAACATAACATGTTGTTGTTTTTTTTTCTTATTATTACTTTTTGTTTTTACTTTTTTATTTTTTAAGTCGAGTAAAAATAATCTAAAAGTAAAAAAGTATTCGTTTTATAATTGGGAAGTTAGTGAAAATTGCATTTGAAATTTGGCATTTTCATATTCATGTGTTTGTGTTTGCATTTATTTGCTGCCATTATACATACATATAAAGGGTTTTTCAATAGGAGCGCTTCAACTTTTTTTTTGAATAAAACACAAACGGTTTGACTTTTCAACTAACTTTTTTTTTATTATCGAATTTGAACATATACATTTAATTTTACATTTAATTATGAAACTCGATTTCTTTCGCATGACCACCGCGTGCACGTTTTACGAAGTCCAATCGTTGAACCCAATTTTCAACCACTTTTTCGCATAAATCGGTCGAAATTCCAGCAATTTCGCGTTCAATATTGGCTCTGAGCTCCTGCAACGTCGCCGACTTATTGGCATAGACCAATGACTTCACGTAACCCCAAAGAAAATAGTCTAGAGGTGTCAAATCACACGAGCGCGGCGGCCACTCGACCGGTCCATTTCGCGAAATAACACGCTCATCGAACTTAGTTTTCAATATTGCGATTGTAGCGTGTGCTGTGTGGCATGTGGCCCCGTCCTGTTGAAAATAAATGTCGTCCACGTCCATTCCATCCAATTGCGGCAAAAAAAAATCGTTTATCATATCGCGGTAGCGATTTCCATTCACAGTAACGTGGCGATCGTTATCGTCGACGAAAAAATATGGCCCAATGATGCCGCCGGCATGTAATCCGCACCAAACAGTGATTTTTTCGGGATGCAACGGTGCCTCACGAACCACGTATGGGTTGCTTCCTGCCCAGTAACGCATATTTTGCCTGTCGACAAATCCATTTAGCCAAAAGTGAGCCTCATCGCTGAAGATGATTTTTCGGTGAAAATCTGCATCATTTTCGAATTGCTCTTGAGCCCAATTCACGAATCGGCGTCGCTTCAAATGGTCAAACGGCTTTAGTTCTTGTGTCAGCTTGATCTTATATGGATGTAAGCCAAGATCTTTACGCAAAATTCGCCACAATGACGTCACAGAAAGGCCCAATTGTTGCGAACGTCGTGTGAGCGACACATTCGCGTCTTCTTGAACTGAAGCGCTGGCGGCTGCGATGTTTTCATCACTTCGAGCACTTCTTGCTCTCACGGGCACCGGAACATTATGTAGCGAAAACGTAGACTCAAATTTTGCCACTAGACGGTCGATTGTCGAACGGGCTGGCTTGTTAAAAGGACCGTAAAATGGGCGTAATGCTCTTAAAGTAGCAGCAACAGAACGATTATTTTGATAAAAAATTTGCACAATTTGCAATC
Source organism: Hirtodrosophila alboralis (assembly GCA_035043045.1). NCBI lineage: Eukaryota > Metazoa > Arthropoda > Insecta > Diptera > Drosophilidae > Hirtodrosophila > Hirtodrosophila alboralis. The sequence continues at coordinate 67,890 of JAWNNH010000017.1, forward strand.
GCTGTTCAAGTGTGTAGCGTTCCATGATGAAATGTATACTAATGAAGTTTCATATGTCAAGAGAACAAGGAAAAACATGGCGTCGTTCGCCAATAATCAATACTCTATTAACATAGCTTGGCGGGTGGGACGGTGTTGCATTCTACAAACATAATTTGACGGGTAGGACGGTGTTGGAGTCGGATTATTTATGAACCGGGTGGATAGCTCTGGGGTATTGTGCACACGGATGTTTTCCTTAAGAAAATTCAAGGTCGAACCTTTAGGCTGCAATCATAGTGATATTGTAGAATATGATAAGTTGCCTTTTGATTTTATTTTTTTTTGGAGTGAAGGCGTAGAAACGCGCGCCGGACTTCCACCACAGAACCTTATTCTAAAAGTGGGTACACCTGTAATGTTACTACGCAATCTAAATCCGCCAAAACTATGCAATGGCACAAGATTACAAGTAAAAGCTCTTCACAAAAATTTTATTGAAGCCACTATATTCACTGGGTGTGCAAAAGGAGATACGGTGTTTATACTGAGAATCCCTCTAATATACCATTTCAATTTAAGAGACGCCACTTTTCCTCTGAAAGTCTGTTTTGCCATTACAATTAATAAATCACAAGGACAGACTTTAAAACTTGCTGGCCTTGATTTGCAGGATTGTTTCTCACATGGACAGTTTTATGTAGCCTGTTCAAGAGATAGTTCCTCTAAAGGTTTGATGATTTTTGCAAATTTAAAAAAGCAAAAAACATTGTATACAGGGAGGTTCTATAAACAAAATAATCAAATGTTTTCAAAATACCGATTGTGGAATAGTTCTTTTGGGAATACCCCATTAAAAAAATGCGCCAAATCCTCTACCACAGCGGTGGTGTGGAAACGAGGATATAAATAAATGTTTATATTAAATAAAAATATATATATATATAGGAATTTGCGAGCAAAGCCGCGGGTATAAGCTAGTATAATATATAGGGCATCTATGCGGACGGTTTCGACATATACATACATATACACGTTATGGTGTAGTCCCAAGCTATAATTTTTACAAACGTCATGGTAAGTTTATAATTCACACAATCTCAAATCAAGGGTCTCTTGAAAAAAAGACAACGATTGCTAGTCTTACAGATTTTTTAAAAAGTCATTGTTAACAATGTGATCATTTATATAGATCGCAATCAAAATTCACCAATGGCAGCAATAAAAACAAATCGCAACTGCGACCAATGACAATTTTGACAACCAGCACAAGAACCAACACCGGTGATCTTAAGAAGTATGCAAAACATCTTTACTGAAATCCCTTTAAAATACATTCATCGCGAACAGATGACAATTAAAAAAAAATTGTAAATTATTTTTTACAGTGCTAAGTCAAAAATTTTAGTTAAGATCCTCTGTGGAAATATTTTTATTGGGAATGAAATTTTTTTTGTACGGTCTTCTGTGTTGCTGTGATATTTGGCTTGAATCTGTTCCTAAGAAAGGTTCCAAAAGTGGCCGCCATATCGGTGCTGGCTTTAATCCATATTCGGTTCACAGCCTTAACCCTAGAGCCATAAAATAGGGGTAAGGCCTCTCCAGGCATAGAATTTTTGTTAAGAATCCCTTATAGAATTGAATTCAAATCAATGGGGTGGTAATCTACTAAAAATTTTTATAACGATTGCTATAGGAAGTCTTGATAAAGTTTATATTACAAGCATTAAACTTCTAACTTAAATTTTATACATTGGTGATATAGAGCGGGATGTGTTATATGTTGGAGTAATATAGAAAATATAAAATTAATTAACCAAATGGGCGACCTTCGAGTGGCGCAACTATAGAAAGGGAAAAAAATTGTTGATTGTTACTCAATGGTGCAGTATCAGTGCTATATGCACAACCACTTTATTATAATTCTGTTTGTCGAGTCTATTAAGATCTAAAAATATATTAATTTACATGTCAGCTGCAAGAAAATTACAAAATAAGTTGCAAGATAATTCAAAATATTTTTTTAATAGATTACAATTTTTGTACATGTTCCACATTTATTGTAGAGAGCAAATATTAAATAAAATAATTGAAAACATTTTAAATAACTAATTGGTTACTTGGAATTTTTTTGCTTCTCAAAATTCAAGGATCGCGGCGTTAAGGCGAGATTCTGAAGGCATGCATATGCCTGCTCCTCCATAAAAATTTGATCTTTGGTTTTTCCGCAAGCTACCCGAGCCCACTTTGGGTCCAGGAGATGATCACTTGATAAGACACGAAATCTATGGCAGTTCGGTCTATTTTCTTTTTTGCCCTCGTCGAATAGCAGATCCTGTTCACTGCATAATGTGTCCTTAATGATGTTGCTTGGGGAGAATGACCTAATTGATTGTCCTGAATTAAGAAACTTACTTGGTGTCTCTGTTTCAAACGGTTGCAATTTTTTTTCGTATTGTAAGACGCTTACGTTCCAACTAGGAAGCAAGGATTTCTTGGCGCGCTTTGGCGCCGGCGAATGAGTGCTTTTAATTGCAACTGTGTTTAAACACTTAGCTTCGGACAGATCGTTGCGTTCACAACCGCTTTTGCTGACTTCGATATCGTAATCAATCATCTGCTCCTTATTAATGATTTCCGTAAGATCCACCAGACCCGACGGACTAGATGCTACGTAGCGGCTGTCACGTTTCTTGCCAATGGTAGCGAGAGCAATCTTAAAAGAAGTGGGAGTGCGCGGACCAACTATACCTATGGAAACGGAAAGAGTATATTTTATAAAATGTGCACAGCATGTCAGAAACGGTAGTAAATGCTAATGAACTTACTTTTATGTGGTGTTTCAATTGATGATGTTTCCATCTCTTTTTTGATTTCCATACCAACACGGTTGTAAATTTTAGTGACTGGCGTGCTCGCACGCAAATTCATATCTTCAAATGTTGTAAGACATGGTGATTTCAAGAATTGACTTGGCGAAAACGGTAATGTCTTAATAGGCGATATAATTGGTGATTCTGGCATTTTAGACTTGATTTCGGCTTTCACAACATCCCCATTACCATAAAGACTCGTCGTCGATCCATTAGACATATGCGATTTGCGAGATCGTTTAAGTATGTTGGGTGTGGGTCTATGTTGGCATAGTGCTGCGGCTGGCATAGTTAAATTTTTAACATGTCCATCAAAAACTGGAGAGCAAAGAGCTCTGTTAGGTTCGCTTTTCACATTGCTAGTAACATTATTTTCTTTAACTCTTCCATCACTGTCGGACGTTTCATCACAATATGATTCAAGTGATGTGGTTACTGTTGTATTTATATTTGAAGTGGAGTTATCTCCATTATGCGCAGCTAATTTGCAATGTAGGGCTTGTGGGCACTTACCGATACCACCGGCTTTAATTAATGTGATAAGATGAGTGCGTGAGCTCTTTAAATCACCACCAGCAAGCGTATTTACAGATCTACGTTCGGCATCGTATTTACGGCGCATTGTTGAATTCCAATGATTTTTAATCGCGTTATCTGTGCGCCCTGGCAATAATTTGGCAATTTTGGCCCATTGATTTCCTAGTTTTAAGTGAGCGCTGTAAATGATTTTATCCTCATCCTCTGTCCAAGCCGTTTTCTTAATATTTGGATTAAGATGATTATGCCAACGTTCTCGGCATTGCTTACCGATTCTCCCATTCAGGTATCGGGCAATCAGAGTCCACTTTTTGGGACCAAAACGGCGCACTAAATCAATAACTTTTTCGTCTTCATCGCGTGTCCAAGGCCCCTTTACAAGCTCTGGGTTCAGCACTTTGGCCCAACGCTGTTGCACTTGCTGTTCAAGTCTATCTTTAAAATGTGGACCAATTATATCCCAACGTTCACCATGTTTTTCAACTAAAGCCTTTAGCAAAACGTCCTCTGATTTTGACCAGCGTTTTCCAAACCCGTAGCTAGGATGCCCAGTTGTTGCTGCCTTTGTCTGTGTCTGCAATTGAACTGCTGAACCGTTTTCCGTGTGTTCAACACAAATTGTATCCGCATTCAGCTTACACAATTGCATTGCTTTTGAAGTACTTATTATCCCAATACCCTCGCCATCGTTATTGGTTTGTGTTTGTGATTGGGAAAAGCTGAGGGAGCTACCTACAAAATCTAGTGTTCCATTCTCTTCATATTCGGAATACTCCGACGCTTCTGATTCTCCAGATATTGGGTCAAACTCCAAGTTGAAATTATCATCTGCAAGATCGGTGTTTACATCTGCCATATCGAAGATTCCGTTCCGCCTTTTACTTGCGTGGTGAACAGTAGTGATGAACTTCCGGATGTACTTTTGTCGGATGCAAATAGTAATAAACGTTGCCGCTACAATATAAACATTTGATAAAGCTTTGTGGATGCGGATAAAGAGAGTAATGTGCACAAATATCGCTAAATGTATTGTTTTTAATTTGCCTCTTGCAGCTTAGACACTGCATAAAGTCAACCGGATGCCTATCAGTGCGCAATAATGGGTGCGTTGCATCGCTTTCTGAGAGATCGAGGTCAAATCTTACTTTCGAATTAAGATTGCTTGTACTACTAAATAAATCGTTCCGAAACCTCTCATCCATTTATACAAAATTTATTATATGCATATGTGAATTAACGAATACACATGTACAGCCGAGATGTATGTTAGCATTTACATACATATGTATGTAATTGAATATTTGAACAAACTGTCACTGATCAATCCCTTCATACGAGTAGGTACACCAATCTCTGTTTTAATTACAATTACATGACCCAAAATGAAACCGTAATCACCATTTAACTTTCAAAATTACACTCTTTTCTTTGTTAGGAAACAAACAAAACATTAGCTTTGCATCATCCACATTATTCAAGCAAATTGGACCGATTATTTTAACTTATTTTGTTGTAATTAGATATACTAAAAAGCGTCGATTATGATTTGTTATCGAACATAGTTGCTTAGAAAGCCCGATTCAGTAGTGCTGAATTATAGACAACTTATTAAAGATGAATCTTACAGCAAAATGGAAACATGGAAACTGAACAATAATCGATAGTTGTACATATCTTTTTTTTTAATAAAAAAATTTACACAAGGCTAACACGTCTTTTTTTTCGAAATTGAGATTTTTATGCCAAATTAATAGAAAAATAAAAGAAAAATAAATGAACCAACCCACTTAAGATTATAACTAAAAACGCTTTGATTCCGAAAAAAATACAGTTTAAATATCATCGTATGTACAAATGCAAGATTCTGTGCGCAAAAGTATCGCATGACCCACATAAATATATGATAAAGCGAAGCAAATTACCTAAAACTAATAAAACAAGAAATTAAAATAATAATACACTGCTCAAAAAGAAAAGCAACACATATATTTATGAGCCCATGTGCCCGTATTATTGTAATTCAAGCATTCTGCAGTAACTGATAAATTTAAAATAAAAGATAATTAATTTTTCATTGTCAGATCCTAAAAAAATGTTAATTACTAGGTTCGCTCAATGTACTTGAAAATGAGTGCCCCCGTATGTCCACAAGCTGCTCTCTCACTCTCTCTCTCTCCACCACCGCTAACGAATTTTGAGTTCTCCCACGTAACAAGAGCGTAAGAAACACCAGACGAAATCCGAAGTGGAAAATGGACCTATGATGAAAGCATTCGAATGCCATTTTCTTATATGGGATGGCGGGTCTATCTACTCTTTTATTCATGCTATAACATAACAGCTAATAGCTGATTTTCACACAAAAATTTTATGTCATCGATAACACTCTAACGCGATAAGTCATGAATGGTGTTTATACTACACTGGATGCGTTTGCAATCAGCTGATCATATGTTTGCAAGGGACAAAATCTCAATAAAAAAGTAATAAATATTATTGGAATTTAAGCAACAGAATTTTTATGATGAGTGCAATTTCATATGAACTTAACATGAAATCTAAATGTTGTGCTATAGTACGAATTTCAACTTCTAGAACTTGTTGCAGGTAGGTGCCATCTTAAACAGTTGACAATGGCAAAATATGCAGTTGATACTTTGAATTATAAAAGGGTGTTATTAGTCATTAGTCTTCTTTTGGTCGATCACCATCACATATATGATAATATATTTAAAAAAATTAAGTTATTGATTAAGATGTATATAATTATAAGGGTCCGCTGCCATCGGCGTTGCAATGAATCTTGTATATATTTTAAGAGAGCAAAATAAAAGTGAAGCTGGAAGAAACAGCATCATTTATATAGAATATTAAAAACTTATGAGGCTCTGGCTGGCGAAAGCCCTCGAACTGTACCCTCCACGTGGGTGCCGGCTGTGCAATGGTCACTGTATTTACCTCGGAGTAAACGGGTTATACCTAGTGTCACTTGCGCGCCTACAACCAAGGTAGTGCAGTGTCTAGCAAAGGCAACGATACGGTATTCTCTGACAGCCTCGGCTAGCCAGAGTTACTGCGATCTGAGCCATTGTTCGAGGGGCCTGGCGGTAGGCAAAAAACGCTAGGGGTGATTCCCTGAATCAATTTAATCAAAATGGAGGTCGACAGGATGGACGCAACTCGGGCTGGGATGTCAGCCCAAACGTCGGTGGCAAGCGTGACTGCTACCACAGGCGGGCACGGGGAGGAGCAATAATCTCTACGTGTCGCCAGCAGTCACACCTCTACCATGGTTGGAGCAGGCCATGGTGGTTGTAAAGCTACTGCCAAACAACAAACGAAGAAACTCGATGCCAAGCTGTGGCGTGGCAATGCCGTTGTCGAATCAGACACGGATTGTGAATCGCATGGTGGAAGCATCTCATCAGAGGCCGAAAGTAAGCTTCTGCTCTCCCCAGTTCAGGCGGGTGCCAGTACCTCTCGTAGGGTCGGGCCCAAACGAACAAAGGAGGGTATGAGAGCCAAGGCCCAATATAAGGCTGCTCTGAAGATCAGAGCTCGACACATCAGCGGCGGCGACCTCACCCCCGAGGAGAGACGCAAGCTGCTGTGGGCCGACGCAATGATCGAGGAGGGCCGCAAGCACTTTGCCACGAAGTCTGCTATGCAGGCTTCATGTGGCAACTTTGCCAACAAGGTCGAGGAGCAACTGGCCGCCAAACGTCAGCGCTCCGAGGAGACCACTAAGGCGGATGTGCCCGTTAACAAGCGGCCTCGCCCAACTAAAAAGCCGTCCAAGGAGTCTGTCAGTGACGTGGCCAAACGACATCTAGTCGTGGCGCTCATGGACAGGAGTGACCCAAATGGCAAAATGTCGCCAGAGCAGTGGAAGATGGTGAAGGCGAAGCTGCTGGAAGCGATGTTCGAACGCATGGAGACACCAGATGCCGCACCCACCACATTTGATGGTGCAGGTTGGCTCAACGGTGTCAAAATCCTTAGCTGTCGCGATGATCTCACCCTGAAGTGGGTCTCGGAGACAGTGTCTGCCATGGTCGCTCCGTGGAAAGGTGCCAAGCTAGAGGTAGTGGACAGATCACTGATTCCGTCCGTACCGAAGGCAAAAGTACTCTTTCCACGGGTTGTACCGAAGGAACAGGCTTTGAAGCTTCTAAAATGGCAGAATCCAGACATGCCGACTGCTGATTGGCAAGTGATTCATGTGGCTAACCCCGATAAGAAGGGCCAGCACATGATCCTGCAAATTAACAAGGCAGCCGAGGATCTGTTGTACACCAGATATGGGAAGATGGCGTGGGGCGTATGGATCGTGTACCTACGTCTCAAAAAACGCCACCCCGAAGATAACAACGACAACTCGCTGGATATCGACGAAGTGGAGAAAGACCTTGACCTGGAAGCCATGCTGTAAGCCGCCGACGACGAGGATGAAGATGGTGACACGACGATAGTAGTCTTCCCACCGGAGCTGGAGACATCCAACAGCCATGCAGCTAAGGATACTCCAGCTCAATCTTCATAAGAGCAAATTAGCATCGGTAGAGTTCCTTCTAGCCCTGTAGCAAGGGCTCGCCGATGTGGCTTTAGCTCAGGAGCCTTGATTGGCAGCGGACTACAAGGTTTCTTAAGTCAGCTAATTATAACGTGTTCCACGCAATGACAGTAAGTAGGGCTAGGACAACCATCCTTGTATGGAAAGGCTTCTATGCTTAGTTAATGCCAAATTACAGCTCAGATGATCTTACTGTCGTGGAGTTAGAGGGCAATAAGGACGCGCCCACACTCATAGCATCCTGCTACATGGCGCACGACAGGGAAGCACCACCCGAAGAAATCGAGAGGCTGGTCGCGGAGGCAAGCCTTAAGAAGCAGCCCCTTGTTGTCGGAACGGACGCCAACGCACATCACACAGTGTGGGGCTGTCCAGACATCAATAATAGAGGTGAGTCTCTCCTAACGTTCATACTACGCTATAATTTAAGAATAGAAAATATTGGTGAAGAGCCTACTTACGTGGGTCCCACTTCATCTAATATCTTAGATTTAACACTCGTAGCAGGGATCAGTACCAAGGTAACGGAATGGAGGTTCCTTGAGAGACCTTCCTTCTCAGACCACAGGTACATTCAATTTAATGTACAATTCGATTATACTCTTCCCCAAACAATATTCAGAATTCCCCGGAACACAAACTGGGAGAAATTCTGTAAATCGATGGAGGAGAAGTTACAAACGGTGCCAACAATCGTATCAAAGGAGGATATAGAGCAGTTCTTGATAACGCTCGTTCACCACCTTACCTGTACATACCACTTATCATGCAGACCATCTAAGAGCAAAAAGAGAACCAGACCGCCCTGGTGGACTTCAACACTCAGTGTTAAAAGGAAGGATGTACAAGAACTCTTCAAACTTGCCAAACAAGTGTAGTCACGTGCAGCCGAAAGACTACAGACCGATAAGCCTCACCTCTTTTCTGCTGAAAACACTGGAAAAACTTCTAGAGCTCCACATAAAAAAGAATGCTTGCATCATCATGGAGCCAAATTAACATGCATATACAACAGGGAAATCAGTGGAGACAGCGCTACATTCCGTAGTAGCCACCATTGAAAAAGCACTCCACCATCAAGAATACGCAATGGGCATATTTCTAGATATCTCTGGCGCATTCAATAATGTGTCGACGGAAACAATAATGCGAAGCCTAAGAGCAACAGCATCCCACTCCGCAGTAGACTCATGGATACACAATCTGTTGAGCTGCAGAAGAGACAGTGCTGAGTGATGAACCACATTCATAGCAAGGACGGCGCATAGAGGCACGCCCCAAGGCGGAGTCCTATTACCGTTGCTATGGAACCTAGTGGTAGACGGACTATTGAAAAAGTTTCACAGGAAAGCCACTAAAATACCTGCATATGCTGTTGACATAAGAATAATTATCACAGGCAAATGTTCATCGACTCTCAACTCTATCATGGACTACACATTAAAAGTGATACTAGGATGGGCCACAGAAGCCGGACTTAGTATCAACGCGGACAAGACGGACCTCATTCTCTTCACTAAGAGATACAAGGTACCGCTGTGGAACCCGCCAAAGGTGAATGGTATTCCGCTCACACCAAAGAAACATATCAAATATCTAGGAGTGGGTCTGACAGCAAACTGACTTGGAGACCCAATGTGGAAGAAAGGGTAAAAAAAGCAACAGTCGAGCTCTATGCATTACAAAAGATGCTGAGCAGTACTTGGGGCCTTTCACCACGACTGATGCATTGGATCTATATTTCAGTGGTGCGACCGATCCTTCTCTACGGCGTTCTGGTATGGTGGCAAGGCACTGAGAAATCCACATACCTTAAGCTGATGGAGAGGACCCAAAGGCAGGCCCTAGTCTGCATCACGGGGGCGTTGAGGTCCACTCCAACCAAACACATGAATACACAACTCAGAATAGCCTGGATCCCGAAACAGGGCCGTAGCGCAGTGTAGCGCAGTCTAGCGCAGTACAGCGCAGTGTAGCAAAAACCACACCAAAATCGCAGCTATTAATAAGCCGTAGCAGTCTCAGGCTGATTCTTGGCGCAAGGCGAAGACCATTACACTGGCTGACTGCTCCAATAGGGGAAAAAACCAATGATTGTCTGATCCCAGACTAAAAGGCACTGCCACGAGGCACTATGAAAAAAATAAAATTTAGATTTTGCCGAAACGCTAGATCTTTATAGTACCTGTCCAAAGCTAGTAAAATCACTTTAAACGTCCCTCGATGAGAGTAGCTCGAACACTGGTGGCAAATATGGGCAACATCTAGTCTAGATGGGCAAAAGAACACCTTCGTTCAATTACAGCCACGTGCGACTTACATAATCTGCGCGCGTAAAATTATTACAATGTAATTCACGTACTGATAGAAAATGTGTGCTTTGCACAGTAGGTGATCGCTCACTACCCTGCTTAGGCGCAGCTATCTAACCAGCAGCCCATGCAATTAGCTAATTTCCGAAGCTATGCTTCACGAAAGCTACTCTTGCTAGGCCGAAGTAAGGTAGGTGACGGCCGATAAGAAACGGCACAAACGTACGATGGTGCCGATTCTTTTCCAAGGTGACTTAAGAGAAAGGCTTAGCGGAAGATAATGTAAGGTCGAACCATTATCACTGCTCTCAGCAGCTGAATTCGCGACCCAGTAGGAAACTGGTCACTACACCTTTTACCACTAAGCTACTTTATGTCTCCGTTGTTCGTCCGATATTGGAATATTGCTCTTGCATCTGGTGTCCGCAGTACAGTATTAACCAGAATCGGATTGAGTCTGTTCAGAGGCAATTTTTGCTTTTTGCCTTACGAGGTTTAAACTGGGATCCAAACCTTCGTTTACCATCGTACTCCAGTAGGCTTTTCCTTCGCAATCTTCCGCCTTTACTTAATCGTAGAAAAACTCTTGGTGTTGTGTTTCTTCATAAATTAATTATTGGTAAGATCGACTCTATGTTTCTTTTAGGTCGTATAAATTTTTCTGTTCCTCGTCGTACAACGAAAAATTACTTTTCTCTCACCCTCCCAGTATGTACAACTGATTATGCTTTGCACAGTTCTTTTCGCGACTTATATTTCAATTATAATTCATTATATCACGTACTCGCAACTGAACTCTCTCTTCCATCTTTAAAATCGTATCTTTCCCTATATCTTACAAGAAATCCCTGACCACAATAATTGTGAGTATTAGCTTAGCTGGCTAGCCCAGCTAATACACCTCCTCTATTAGGTTAGAGATTTCTCTCTAACTTTCTTTAAAATTTCCTTATTTTCTTATTACTTCTTGTCTTTGTCTCTATATACCTCTATATAAATAAATCTTATTTCCTTTTAACTTATTTTCCAATTTATTTACTAATTTTTATGTTATTTTATTTAATATTTAATTTAATTTTGAACTATATATATATATATATATATATATATATATATTTTTTTTTTGTTATATATTTATATTAAACATTAGATTTATATTTCTTTTTTTTCTATGTCAGAGTCATTGATATTCATGTAACTATGTAACTTCATAAGGCTTTTCCATGCTTTTATCACATTTAAAAAATATAACAACGCTTGCTTGTCTCGGACAGCACTGATTGTCTGCCAGAATAAATAAATATATAAATATATAGCTGCCATAGAAACAATCAGATGCAAATTAACGTTTAATTTAAAGATCTTTGTTTTTTCTAAGCTATCTATTTACAGTTTTATCTCGACAAATCTGACAAATTGCAGCGAAAAATTCAGAACGGCAAGCAGCAAAAATGTAAATTTTCTATTAAAATTGCTTGCTCAAGAAAATATGAAAAGGGAAAAAGGGTTTTACTTTGAGCAAAGCATGCACATGTGTGTGTGAGAAAATATGAATAGAGAGAAGGGAGCGAATGGGTTTTACTTTGAACAATGCATGCACATTTGTTTCTGAGAAAATACGAATAGATAGAGTGGAGCAAAAGGGCAGAAAAAAAACAAGGGTTCGATCCTGTTCGTTTTTATCGCAACGCCCAAACTTTAGCTGTGAGAAGAGTTCCATATTTTCACTCCACATTTCTCCCCAAGATTTCTGGGAGCGTAGCGAGCAGGTTGCAAGCCACCTAGTATATATAATATCTATAACCATCAATATAAACAATCCAACGTCAATATGTTAATCACACGCAGCTATGTTAAAGCCGAGAGAGAAATAGATAGAAAGAGAGTGGTTTATGATCTATTTGCACACATATGTACATACAAATGTATCATGCATGACAGCAAATAAATTGAAATACATAAGCACAAACATTCCAATATATTTTAAATAAAATTAATATATTTTTCTATAAAACTATTTTTACTTGACTTTTAAATAAAAAAGTGAAAAAAAAGTTATAGGAATTTTAAAAAAATAATAACTACACAAACTGGACTCGAAGTCGGGGACACATAATTGCGTGGACGATCTCAACCACCTGTATATAGCGGTTGACAGAAAATTGCCAATTTTCAAATGCAATATTCACAAATTTCCGAAAATGTTCATAACATTTTTCCAGAGTACGCACCTTCGAGTGAATAGAAAGCTATTGCCGAAAATTTTGCGTTTCTAGTTCGACCTGGGGGAGAGTCGTTAATCAGTCAGTCAGTAAGTCAGGTGAAACAGTTTTATATATATACTAGATTACCCGGCGCGCGTTGCTGCGCCTTAACTCCAAAACAATAATAAAAACAAAAAACAAACTAACAATGTCACTAACTCACTAACCCGGTCCACACATAAGCATAGGTACTGAAATTCATTGAAACCGTAACATAAATAAAATTGTTCAAGGTAACTTCAACACCGACCCACCCGCCAAATTATGCTTACAGAATATTGATCATTGTTTTTATGTAGTGAATCGACACTTTTAACTAAAAATTAACATAATTAGTTAATAAACGTAAATTGAAAATAATATTTTTAATCGCGGAGTTTTTATTTTTGTCACTTAAGCTGGGTTTCCATTGGTGGATGCGTTGGATACGTTTGCCAATTACATCGAAAATCGAAATTTGGTAGAATTTCATAGATTGCGTTGTTGTTAAGTTGCTGTTTGTTCAATTTTGAAAAACACAAAAACAGAAAAAAAAAACAGCTGTTTTGAACAATCATAATTTCAAAATTAAGCTGTGAAAATTAAAATGACAAATATCTCAATAGCAATCGATAGAACTCCAGAGCCTCATAGGTTAGGTTAGGTTGAGCCGGTAAACCATCGTGGTGGTTACACATAAACCGAAGCTGGTCCTTAGTGATGCCGGATACTGAAGATCTTAGGAAATTTTGTAGTCCTCTAGTATTTGAATGCGCTTTGCAAACGACAATAGCGCATTTGGAGAATGTTCGGCCGCTTCTTCCAATGATGCGAGCCAATACGCATTGAAGTATTTGAGCCTGTGTTGAGCGAGTGCTGGACAGCTGCAAATCAGGTGTTCCAGTGTTTCAGAAACTTCTGGCACCTTACATTTGCGGCAGCCTTCATCTGTTGTTATTCCTAGTTTTTTAGCATGTGCTGCTGCCAGGCAATGACCAGTTAGTACTCCTACCAGTAGTCTGCAGTCTCGTCTTGATAGCTGCAGTAGGAAGTGAGTGAGTTTTTCTTGACGCGTTTTGCACATAATTTAGGATATTCAGCAGCTGTGTGTTTTTCCACTTCCTATCAGCTGCAGCCAATGCAACTTTCTCTAGGTCGCTATATAGCGACTGTAAGGAGATATCTATAATCTCCGTATTTTCATGAGATAGCCCGACACCTTCTTTAGCCAGGCGGTCAGCCATTTCGTTTCCATCGATACCCCGGTGGCTGGGAACCCAATAGATGTGCACTGTTCCAGCAGTGCTTAGGTCATCTAATGCTTCCCTGCTTGCCAGAACATTTTTGGAACTAATGGCAGATGCCTGCAAAGATTTTATTGCCGCTTGGCTATCCACGAAAATATTAATGTGCTTGTGTGTTCGGTGGAGCTCTTGGGCTACCTCTGCAGCTTTCCGTATTGCAAAAACCTCTGCCTGGAATATGCTGCAGTAATCAGGCAGCTTGTACGGCAGCCTGAGTTCCGGCTCTGTACAGTACACTGCTGCTCCGACTCCCGAATCTATTTTTGAGCCGTCCGTGAATATGTGGACAGCCTGTTCATCTAGTCCCGAGCGCCAGTCGTCCGGTCCCATTAGCGTTGTTGTACTTTTGAAATTGGTCAAAGGAGTTACGTAGTCTGTGCTACTCTGCATCTCCCTGCCAATCGAGCAGTGTCCAAAGCCTTGGAGTGTCATTTTTCCAGTTGCACAGAGTCGTTGTGCTGTCTTCTGTGCCATGAGTTGTGCTTGAATGTCCAGGGGGTTGACGCACATTATTGTTTCTAGTGCTTTAGTTGGAGTGGACCTCAACGCCCCCGTGATGCAGACTAGGGCCTGCCTTTGGGTCCTCTCCATCAGCTTAAGGTATGTGGATTTCTCAGTGCCTTGCCACCATACCAGAACGCCGTAGAGAAGGATCGGTCGCACCACTGAAATATAGATCCAATGCATCAGTCGTGGTGAAAGGCCCCAAGTACTGCTCAGCATTTTTTGTGATGCATAGAGCTCGACTGTTGCTTTTTTCACCCTTTCTTCCACATTGGGTCTCCAAGTCAGTTTGCTGTCCAGAACCAGTCCTAGATATTTGATATGTTTCTTTGGTGTGAGCGGAATACCATTCACCTTTGGCGGGTTCCACAGCGGTACCTTGTATCTCTTAGTGAAGAGAATGAGGTCCGTCTTGTCCGCGTTGATACTAAGTCCGGCTTCTGTGGCCCATCCTAGTATCACTTTTAATATGTAGTCCATGATAGAGCTGAGAGTCGATGAACATTTGCCTGTGATAATTATGCTTATGTCATCAGCATATGCAGTTATCTTAGGGGCTTTCCTGTGAAACTTTTTCAATAGTCCGTCTACCACTAGATTCCATAGCCACGGTGATAGGACTCCGTCTTGCGGCGTGCCTCTATGCGCCGCCCTTGTTATGGATGTGGTTCCCCACTCCGCACTGACTCTTCTGCAGTTCAACAGATTGTGTAACCATGAGTCTACTGCAGAGTGGGATGCTGTTGCTCTTAGGCTTCGCATTATTGTTTCCGTCGACACATTGTTGAATGCGCCAGAGATGTCTAGAAATACGCCCATTGCGTATTCTTGATGGTGGAGTGCTTTTTCAATGGTGGCTACCAGGGAATGTAGCGCTGTCTCTACTGATTTCCCTGTTGTATATGCATTTTGATTTGGCTCCATGATTATGCATGCATTCTTTTTAATGTGGAGCTCCAGAAGTTTTTCCAGTGTTTTCAGCAGAAAAGAGGTGAGGCTTATCGGTCTGTAGTCTTTCGGCTGCACGTGACTACACTTGCCTGCTTTGGGCAAGAACACGACCCGTGCAACTCTACAGGTCACAGGAACCTCACATACCTTAGACATGCTTCAAACAGAGGATGTAGCCATGGGATAATCCGGTTTTTGGTCATCTGTAGCATGGCAGGAAATATTCCGTCCAATCCAGGGGATTTATAACCCGCGAACGAATCTATGGCCCACTGAATTTTCTTCGGGTCGACTATGTCTGAGGGTATATCTGTTTGCGTTGTTGTTTCGAATATGTCTGGTTCAGTAACTTCTGTGCAGCCAGGGAAGTGCGTATCCACAAGAGTGCATACCGCTTCCCTACTGCTTTCCGTTCATCTTCCATCATCTGTTTTCAGCTGACTCTGTATGGGTGGCTGGCTTGAGAGCAGCTTCCGGAGTCTCGCCGTTTCTGTGACCTTCTCTATGCCGGAGCAGAAGGTTCTCCAAGAGTCCCGTTTTGCTTTCCGAACTTCTTTCTTGAAGTCACGGAGTAGTATTTTGTATTCATTCTATATGATCTCTTCTTCCGCTTGTTTGGCAAGTTTGAAGAGATCTTGTACATCCTTCCTTTTTACGCTGAGCTCTGGAGTCCACCAGGGCGGTCTGATTCTTCTTTTGCTCTTAGAAGGTCTGCATGATGCATGGTATGCACAGGTAAGGTGGTGTACGAGCGTTTTCAAGAACTGCTCTATATCCTCCTTTGATGTGATTGTTGGCACCGTTTGTAACTTCTCCTCCATCGTTTTACAGAATTTCTCCCAGTTTGTGTTCCGGGGATTTCTGAATACTGTTTGGGGAAGTGTATAATCGAATTGTACATTAAATTAGATGTACCTGTGGTCTGAGAAGGAAGGTCTCTCAAGGAACCTCCATTCCGTTACCTTGGTACTGATCCCTGCTACGAGTGTTAAATCTAAGATATTAGATGAAGTGGGACCCACGTAAGTAGGCTCTTCACCAATATTTTCTATTCTTAAATTATAGCGTAGTATGAACGTTAGGAGAGACTCACCTCTATTATTGATGTCTGGACAGCCCCGCACTGTGTGATGTGCGTTGACGTCCGTTCCGACAACAAGGGGCTGCTTCTTAAGGCTTGCCTCCGCGACCAGTCTCTCAATTTCTTCGGGTGGTGCTTCCGTGTCGTGCGTCATGTAGCAGGATGCTATGAGTGTGGGCTCGTCCTTATTGCCCTCTAGCGCCACGACAGTAAGATCATCTGAGCTGTAATTTGACATTAAATAAGCATAGATGCCCTTCCTTACAAGGATGGCTGTCCTAGCCCTACTTACTGTTATTGCGTGGAACACGTTGTAATTAGCTGACTTAAGCCCAGAAACCTTGTTGCCCGCTGCCAACCAAGGCTCCTGAACTAAAGCCACATCGGCGAGCCCTTGCTCCAGGGCTAGAAGGAGCTTTGCCGATGCTAATTGGCTTTTATGTAGATTGAGCTGGAGTATCCTTAGCTGCATGGCTGTTGGATGTCTCCAGCTCCGATGGGACGACTACTATCGTCGTGTCACCATCTTCATCCTCGTCGTCGGCGGCTAACACCACGGCTTCCAGGCCAAGGTCTTTCTCCACTTCGTCGATTTCTAGTGTGTTTTCGTTTTTGTCTTCGGGGTGGCGTTTTTTGAGACGTAGGTACACGCTCCCTACGCTCCACGCCATCTTCCCATATCTGGTGTACAACAGATCCTCGGCTGCCTTGTTAATTTGCAGGATCATGTGCTGGCCCTTCTTATCGGGCTTAGCCACATGAATCACTTGCCAATCAGCAGTCGGCACGTCTGGATTCTGCCATTTTAGAAGCTTCAAAGCCTGTTCCTTCGGTACAACCCGTGGAAAGAGTACTTTTGCCTTCGATACGGACGGAATCAGTGTTCTGTCCACTACCTCTAGCTTGGCACCTTTCCACGGAGCGACCATGGCAGACACTGTCTCCGAGACCAACTTCAGGGTGAGATCATCGCGACAGCTAAGGATTTTGACACCG
Organism: Hirtodrosophila alboralis; assembly: GCA_035043045.1. Lineage (NCBI taxonomy): Eukaryota > Metazoa > Arthropoda > Insecta > Diptera > Drosophilidae > Hirtodrosophila > Hirtodrosophila alboralis. The sequence continues at coordinate 85,243 of JAWNNH010000017.1, forward strand.
TTGAGCCAACCTGCACCGTCAAATGTGGTGGGTGCGGCATCTGGTGTCTCCATGCGTTCGAACATCGCTTCCAGCAGCTTCGCCTCCACCATCTTCCACTGCTCTGACGACATTTTGCCGTTTGGGTCACTCCTGTCCATGAGCGCCACGACTAGATGTCGTTTGGCCACGTCACTGACAGACTCCTTGGACGGCTTTTTAGTTGGGCGAGGCCGCTTGTTAACGGGCACATCCGCCTTAGTGATCTCCTCGGAGCGCTGGCGTTTGGCGGCCAGTTTCTCCTCGACCTTATTGACAAAGTTGCCGCATGAAGCCTGCATAACAGACTTTGTGGCAAAGTTCTTGCGGCCCTCCTCGATCTTTGCGTCGGCCCACAGTAGTTTCCGTCTCTCCTCGGGGGTGAGGTCGCCGGCGCTGATGAGTCGAGCTCTGATCTTCAGAGCAGCCTTATATTGGGCCTTGGCTCTCATGCCCTCCTTTGTTCGTTTGGGCCCGACCCTACGAGAGGTACTGGCACCCGCCTGAACTGAGGAGAGCAGAAGCTTATTTTCGGCCTCTGATGTGATGCTTCCACCATGCGATTCACAATCCGTGTCTGATTCGACAACGGCATTGCCACGCCACAGCTTGGCATAGAGTTTCTTTGTTTGTTGTTGTTGTTGTTTGGCAGTAGCTTTACAACCACCATGGCCTGCTCCAACCATGGTAGAGGTGTGACTGCTGGCGACACGTAGAGAGTATTGCTCCTCAGTGCCCGCCTGTGGTAGCAGTCACGCTTGACACCGACGTTTGAGCTGACATCCCAGCCCGACTTGCGTCCATCCTGTCGACCTCCATTTTGATTAAATTGATTCAGGGAATCACCCCTAGCGTTTTTTGCCTACCGCCAGGCCCCTCGAACAATGGCTCAGATCGCAGTAATTCCGGCTAGCCGAGGCTGTCAGAGAATACCGTATCGTTGCCTTAGCTAGACACTGCACTACCTTGGTTGTAGGCGCGCAAGTGACACTAGGTATTACCCGTTTACTCCGAGGTAAATACAGTGCCCATTGCCCAGCCGGCACCCACGTGGAGGGTACAGTTCGAGGGCTTTCGCCAGCCAGATATTGATAACACTTAACATAGATGAAGTTTGATATTGAATGTAGTTTGTTTGTCAAAATCAGCTTGATTGGAATACTATATCATATAGCTGCCATAGGAACAATCGGAGCCACTTCATTTTCATAAAAAGTGTTTGTATAAAAAACTTCTTTTTTTTCAAGATATCAAAATTGGCATATCGATGAAGAATTACGATTTGTACAATCTAACTGAGTTTGAACAAAATCGGACCACTATATCTTATAGCTCTAATAGTCGAAAAGTTCTAGTATGAAAATCTTCTTTGTTTTTTAAAGATATCAAAACCAAAGTTAACATTTCGATGTAGAATTACGTTCAGACCAAGTTGGAACAAAGTCGGACCACTATATTATATAGATGCCTTAGGAACAGTTGGGTCAAAAATTAGTTATTCGTTGCAAAAGTATTTAAAATTTTCTTAGAAGACCAAGGTTATATAGCTTCGGCGTGCCAAAGATAGCCGATTATATCTTGTTTTTTTTTTTTTTTTTTATTTTATATTTGTGTTGATTACCACCTTTTGTTAATTTGAACAATCAACTGCATATTTTGTCACTGTGAACTGCTCAAGGTGGCACCTACCTGCAACAAATTCTAGAAGTTGAATTCTTTTTGAAATTCTTTTTGCCTGAAAGAAATCATGCTGCCTGCGTCATCACATTTAATAACTCCGCCCTTAGTGGCATCCGATTCGGACATAACCTCACTAATCTAATCCCTGACATAGTCATCAGTGCATGAGAAAAGTGTATTCCAAGAGCAGGTTCAAGCTCATATTTTATCGATATTGTATTTTGGTTTATCATTTGAGTAAGTGGTAAAGGGAAGGTCACCAGCGTCATTGCCAGTGTACCACGGAAAGTCAAAAGTTTGACTGAAGGGTGACAGGTAGCCAAAGATCGCAAAATTGAGATCGAGTACCCCCTCGACCATGCATCCGTCGGCTTATGCTGTTCCACCTTGGATTAGGGTGATTTTTTATAAATAAGTGTTCTTCTCTATGTCCGACTACCATTAGTCAGCCATCTTGACAGGGACATGACCTTACCAACTCGCACTACTATGGTGTATACAGTTGTGGTACGTAGGATCCACATCAACTACGATTAATTGCTCCTGTATGCCTATTATTCCTCCTGTATGCCCATCCACGGAATTGAGACCCCATTACCTGCGTTCCTCTTGCGTTTGATTTTTGTGGATATTCCAACAGTCGGTAACAAAACAAAAATTTTCTTTTTTTATGTTATATTTAGAAATAAAATTAAGTAAACACTCACGTTTTGTGGTGCGCCAAGTACGCAGTTTACAAAACTGTGGATGTAGCAGCACCGATCGCAGTGGATCGCAGTTTCGGATTAGAAATTCCAAAAAAAGGATAGCGTGTTTAATACCATTTCCTACACATTTTTGGATCTCATCTTAAAAGACTGCTTTGCATCCGGTAAGTACGGCCTGGGAATGCCCTCTTTACCTTCGGCGGTCCTGCATGTCCAGCTCTTGGGTGGACATTGGGACGCCGTTCTCTAAGGATTTATACTCTACTGAAGCTGAGTCTAGCGTTATTTTTGACAGGTCCTCGTCCTCGGCAGGGTCCTCCGTGGTCAGGTAGACCAACTGCCAATAGAGGTTGCTGTTTGAGCGCCTTGGAGCTGGTATACTCGGCTGCCAAGGCGCCCCTCTCTCTTTGGCTTTCCTCATTGCTTTTTCTGAAAAAAGTTCCTGCTGGAATTACCTCAGGTATCACTTGACCCGACACCGCATATATTGCTGCTATTCGAACTATCTAGTCCACCCGGCTGGCTGCGCAGTGGCAGGATCTGTCGCTTTTGCCTTCGCCTATCGGCGTTTACCGGGAGTTACACCTGTCAAGATGGTCCCACCATGACATGCGCTTCTTACATATGACCTTAAGTTAAGTAGGCGGCCGTCATGGTGGCGCCCATGGATCGAAAAGGTTGCTTATATATGGTTATAGCTCCTGGTATACCTGAAGGCAGCAGCTAATCTTCGGGTGATTTTGTTTTGAGAAGATTATATGGCCATACCCGGGTAAGGCTCGATAGAACAGACGGTTGCCAATTGTCCGGAACTGATAACTACGAAGAAAGTTGTTTTTCGTAACTGACCTCCTGGAGGAGTTCGTTCTCTATCTGAAACCCGCAACCAGCCTGGTAGTCACAGCTAGGACTCTCAGAAACATATCACAAGTTCTACAGACCGGAATCCCGCGAATCATCGATCTCACCCTAACGATATAGATCTTGAATGGTGTTTTGTACTGGAGTGGATGCTTTGCAATTAGCTGTTCAATTGTTTGCACAAGCGGCAATATATTTGTAAGCAAAGTAATAAATATTCTTTGAACTTTACCAACATAATTTGTATTTCAAATAAAATTATAAATTTGAAGCGAATCTCAACAAGTGCCGTTGGGAAAACGTGGATACAAGAGTTTGCATAGGAAATTGGACATGGAAAGATGCTTATGAAAACTTCTGTAAAACTGCACCATTGAAGTCTCATTCCAAAATGAAGTGTGCAATGGCAAAATACAGGGATCAATCATTTTGGAAAGAGCTTGGATCCCACAATCGCTGGTTATTTAGTGGATGCGTTTGCAATCAGCTGTTCGATTGTTTGTACAAGTGGCAATATTTTTGTAAGCAAAATAATAAATATTCTTTGAACTTAATATAATATATATATAATGAACATAATATATAATGAACATAATTTGTATTTCAAATAAAATTATAAATTTCAATTTTGTTTTTCTCGACCACCATCAGAAATATAATAATATATTAAAATGAATTGAGTTCTTGAAGTAGATTTATATTTATAAGGGTCCGCTGCCCTGGGAGGTGCCATGAACCTTGTATATTTTTTAAGAGACAAAAATAAAAGTGAAGCTGAAAGAAACGTCATCATTTATATAAAATATTTGAAGCTTATAAAACACGGCAGTTCTTGGAATTAATTTTGGGATATTTGGCATTTAAATTGTCGCGATTTATTTTTTAAATTTTGATATCTGAAATAAATTGTTCTACTCAAAATTGAACTAACAGCAACTTAACAACAACGCAATCTATGAAATTCTACCAAAAACGAGTTGGCATAGCCCGTGTTCAACCCGTCTACCATACCTAACAGTCTATGCAAATAGCATAGGACTTGAACGCGCGTCGGTAGATGTTCGATATTTTTTTGTTCTTTTTCTTTCTTGTTTTTCTAGTATATCTGTCTTAAGCTGGGTTTCCATTGCTGGATGCGTTGGAGCCGTTTTCCAAAAATATCAACCTGTACAAATGTATGCTTCTCCGAGCATTTAAAGTATGTATATTTTGTTCAGAATCAATAGCCGAGTCGATCTAACCCTACCCGTCTGCCTGTTCGTCTGTCCGTCCGTCTGTCCATCCATTCGTCCACCGGTCCGTATGAGCACACAAATCTTGCAGGCTTTAAGAGCTAGAGACTCCAAGTTTTGTAGTGATTGTAGTTTACCGTATACTAAACACATATCAAAATTATATCAATAATATAAAAATTTTTTAATAACATAAATTACGATTCATAGGCACAATTTTAAAGTCAATAATTTGATTTTTGACACACGCTTCGCTAGTGCTGATCTAAATATGCTTTAAAAATTTTTGTAACGAAGAGTTCACATATAGCTACTCGGCTATTTTCCGTTGAACTTCCATCATCAGTTTTTAGCTGTTTCTGTATGACCCGAAAACAGCTTTTGGAGTTCCGTAGTCTCTGTTGACTTTTCAAACTTCATTCTTAGATGTTTTTCCTCAGTTATTTAGGATTAAGAGTCCACCAAGGTAGCTAGTATGGTAAGTGAATGCTAGATGATGAGTGAGAGTCTTCAAAGTTCTGTCTATATCATTTTCTGATGAGATAATGGGTGGTGCGCGTAGTTTTCTCCTTAGTGTTTCTGTGAATTTCACCCACTTTGTATTGCAGTGGTTTCTGTTTAAACGGGGAGGAGCAATCCCCTCTGCGTGTCGCCAGCGGTCACACCTCCACCATGGTTGCCCGAACAACAACAATAAATAACACAAAAAATGATGCCAAGCTGTGGAGAGACAGTGCCGTAGTTGATACAGACTCAGACTTCGACTTACATGGTGGAAGCATCACGACGGAGGCCGAAACAAAGCTTCTGCTATCTCCCGTTCGCGAGGGTGCCGGAACCTCTAGTAAGGCCGGGCCCAAACGAACAAAAGAGAACATGAAAGCGGAGGCCCAATACAAGGCAGCTCTGAAGTGGCAGCGACCTCACACCTGAGAAGAAGCTGCTGTGGGCTGAAAAAAAGATCAAAGAGGGTCACAAACATTTTGCTGGGAAGGACAGTATGAAGGTGTCCAGCAACAAATATGCCAACGTAGTGGAGGAGCGACTGGCCACAAAACGGCAGTGCTCACCAAAAACCGCCAGAGTCGAGGTGCCCGCTGGCAAACGGCCACGACCGACTAGAAAGCCAAACGAGTCTGATAGCGACATGCCGAGACGACACCTAGTCGTAGTCTTGATTAACAGGACTGATCCCAAAGGCAAAATGTCGCCAGAGCAGTAGAGAGTGGTGGAGTTCGAACTGCTGAACGCGATGATGACAAGGATGGAGACTCCCGATACCGTATCCCCCACGATTGATGGTGCAGGTTGGCGTAATGGGGTCAAGATCTAAAGTTGTCGGGATGACCTTACCCTGAAGTTGGTCACCGACAGCGTAACTGCCATGGCCGCCCTGTGGGAGAGTGCTAAGCTGGAGGTAGTGGAAAGAACGCGTATTCTTTCCGTGCCAAAGGAGAAGGTGCTGTTGCAACGGGTCGTGCACCAATATCAGGCGTTAGAACTTCTTAGGTGGCCAACCGCAGACTGACAGGTTCTCCATGTAGCGAAGCCCGATAGCAAGGACCAGCACATAGTCCTACAAATCAGCAAAGAGGCCGAGGACCTTCTATACCCGTGGGCAGCGTGAACCTACTCCTCAAGAAGCGCCACCCGGAGGACGCTTACACAAATACACTGGAGACCGGTGAGGTGGAGTAAGCCGTGGGCATAGAAGCTATGGTGGAAACACATCGACATCGAGGATGCCATTGGAGCTGATCATGATGATCCTAGACCAAGGGCGAACGATGGCAAAACGACGCTTGTGTTCGAACCGTTGAGGCTGCAGGATACCATCAGCCATGCAGTTGAAGACACTCCAGATGAACTTGCATAAAAGCAGGCTAGTGTCGGCGGAACTCCTTCTTACCCTGGAGGAAGGGTCCGCTCTCTAGTCCAGGAACCTTGGTTGGCGTCGGGTAACAAGGTTTCTGGGCTAAAGTGAGCAAACTACACCACTTTTTACCCGACCACAGTGACTACAATTAGAACAGCCATCCTAGTAATGAAAGGCATCTATTGTTCCCCAATGACTAATTACAGCACGGATGATCTCACTGTCGTGGCGCTAGAGGGCCACAAGGACGAGCCACTGCTAAAAGCATCCTGCTACATGGCGCATGACCGGGAGGCTCCATCCGATGAGGTGCAAAGGCTAGTTCAGGAGGCAAGCCGGAAGAAGCAGCCCCTCATCATCAGAAGAGAAGCCAACGCACATCATGCCGGGTGCGGCAGTCTGGACATTAACGACAGGAGTGAGTTTATCTTAAAACTCCTACTAAGAACTAATTAAAGATTAGCTAATGTTTGAGAGGTACCCACATATGTGGGACCAACCTCATCCAACATTCTAGATCTAATACTAACAACTGAAATGGATACACAAGATCACAGATCAGATCACAGGTACATTCTATTTAAATGTCTATTTAACTTTGCTCTTATGCGAAGTGTATACAGGAACCCCCGGAATACAAACTGGGTAAAGCTCGCAGAAACACTTAAGAGGAAGCTATCCGCACCACCCATAATCTCATCAGAAGAAGATATAGATAGGTCCCTGGAGACGATCACTGATCATCTGATGTCTGCCTACCATGTCTCAGGCAAACCCTCAAATAGCTATAAGATCATCAAGCTAAGGTGGACTCCTAAGCCTAAAGGATAAAGGAAAGACATTCAGGAAGCCTTTAAGCTTGCAAAATAAGGGGTAGCAGAGATTATCTGGGAAAAATACAAGATCAGGCTACGCAATTTTAAGAAAGAAGTTCGAAAAGCCAAAATAGACGCATGGCAAACCTTCTGCTCCGGAATAGAGAAGGTCCCAGAAACCGCAAGACACCGGAAGTTGCTCTCGAGCCAGCCAATCATACAGAGTCAGCTTAAAACAGACGTCGGAAGACGGACGGAAAACACTTCCCGGGCTGTACGGATGTCACAAAATCAATAACCTCTTAACACACGCACGGTAAACTCAAAAGTATACCTGTGGCCCCGAGGAAGATTCAGTGGGCTGTGGGCCTCTTTGCGAGCTACAAATCTTCAGGATTGGACGGGATCTTTCTGGTTATGTTACAGATGACCAATTATATAGTTATCCCGTGGCTTCAACGTATATTTGTGATATATCTGCGGCCTGGAGGACAGCACGTGTTGTGTTCATAAGCGAGAAAGTGCAGTCACGTGCAACCAAAAGACAACAGGCCCATTAGCCTCTCCTCTTTCATGCTAAAAACACTAGAGAAACTACAAAAACTTCATATCGAAAAGGGTGCCAATCCTATTATGGGGCCTAACCAAAACGCATACACTAAAGGAAAATCGTGTGAAACAGCGCTACATTCCTTAGTAGCTACCATAGAGATAGCACTGAACCACCAAGACTACTCACTAGGAGCATTTCTTGACATATCTGTTGCGTTTGACAATGTGTCAACTGGAGCAATAATGTTAAGCCTGAGAGCTACAGCAACCCACGAGGCGATAGTCTTATGGATACACATGTTAAACTGTAGAAAAGTTAGTGTCGATCGGGGAACCACATCCATTAACAAAGAAGCAAACAGAGGCACGGTCCAAGGCGGAGTCTTGTCTACTCTGTTATGGAACCTAGTGGTGGACCAACTTCTCAAAAAATTCTACAGGAGAGCCCCCAGGATAACTGCCTATGCTGACGACATAAGCATAATTATCACGGGCAAATGTCCATCGTCTCTCAGCTCAGTCATGGCCATACACTAAACGACATAGTAAGATGGGCCACAGAAACCGGACTTAGTATTAATGCGGACAAGACGGAAACCATTCTTTTCACCAGTTATAAGTCCCCTGGATTGTACGGATTATTTCCTGCCATGCTTTTTTTATTTCCTCTTTTCTGCTGAAAACACAGGAAAAACTTCTGAAGCTCCACATAAATGAGAATGCGTGCATGATCATGGAGCCAAATCAACACGCATTTACAAAAAGAAAATCAATGGAGACAGCGCTACACTCCGTTGTAGCCACCATTGTCTCAATGCACTCCACCATCAAGAATACGCAATAGGCGTATTTCTGGACATCTCTGGCGCACTCAACTATGTGTCGACGAAAACAATAATGCGAAGCCTAAGAGCTACAGCATCCCACTCTGCAGTAGACTCATGGATTCACAATCTGTTGAGCTGCAGAAGAGTCAGTGCCGAGTGGGGAACCACATCGAAGACAAGAGCAGCGCATAGAGGCACGCCACACGGCGGAGTCGTATCACCGTTGCTGTGGAACATAGTGGTAGACGGGCTATTCAAGGAAAGCCCCTAGGTTAACTGTATATGGTGATGATATAAGCATTGTCCATTGACTCTCAGCTCTATCATCGACTACATATTAAAAGAGATACTAGGATGGGCTACAGAAGCCGGAGTAAGTATCAACGTGGAAAAGACGAACCTCATTCTCTTCACTAACAGATACAAGATACCGTTGTGGAACCCGCCAAAGGTGAATGGTATTCCGCTCACATTAAAGAAACATATTTAATATCTATAAGTGATTTTGAACAGCAAACTGACTTAAAGTCCCAATGTTGAAGAAATGGTGAAAAAAAGAACAGTCGCGCTCTATGCATCGCAAAAGCTGCTGAGCAGAACTTGGGTTCTCTCACTACATTTTAGTAGTGCGACCAATTTTTCTTTATGGAATCCTGGTATGGTGGCAGGCCACGGAGAAATCTACTTTCCTTAAGTTAATGGAACGAACCCAACGGCAGGGACTTGTCTGCACAACGGGGGTTTTGAGGTCCGCTCCAACTAAGGCACTAGAAACAATAATGTGCGACAGCCCTCTGGACATCCAAGCACACCTGGTTGCACAGAAGACACCCCAACGACTCTGTACAATTGGAAACATTATGCAACAAGGCTTTGGACATAGTTTGCTTGCAAGGAAGACGCAAAGTAGCACGGATTACATGACCCCTAAACTTATTTCAATGAAACAACAACGCTAATGGGACCACAAGATTGGCATACAGGGAGGCACTGGATGAACTATGCATTGCTAGAACAGTGCACATCTACTGGAATCCCAGCCACCGGGGCATTGACGGTTACGAAATGGCAGACTGTCTTGCAAAAGAAGGAGTCGGGCTACCACACGAAAACACAGAAAGAGTAGAAATCTCGCTACAGTCGCTGTACAGTGAGCTAGAGAAAACCGCCTGGGCAGAAGCTGATGTAGGATGGAACAAGACAGACAGTTACAGAATTTCTAAAATAATGTTCAAGACACGAACAAAAAAGTTCACTCACTTTCTACTGCAACTTCCCAGAAAAGACTGCAGACTAATCGTAGGAGTACTTACGGGACTTGTCTGCCGGCAATCCATGCCAAAAGACTAGGCATAACTACGGAGGATAGCTGTCGAAAGTGCAAAGTTTCAGGAGTTGCTGAAACACTGGAACATCTTGTATGCAGCTGCCCAGCACTCACAGCATAAAGAGCAAAACGTCTCAACTCATGTTGGTTCACATCACTTAAAACAATGGCTAAACACTCTCCCAACACACTACTGGCGTTTGCCAAACGCTTTCAAATTCTTCAGGAGCACATACATTCCTAACGACCTTAAACCCGGCAACACTAAAGACCAATTATGGTCTATGTGAGATCATCATTTGGTGATCAACCGGTATAACCTAACCTAAATGCGATTTATAAATGAGTCTCTGTAGCTCTTCGAGTAGTCTTTCGGCCGTGCGCCATGTTGTTTTTATTGCCTTCTAGAGAGACGAAGGTGAGACCGTCCGTAATTAGCCATTAGGTGCAGTTTCTTGACTTTAGCCCAGAAACCTTGTTAACCAACGCCAACCTAGGTTGCTAGACCAAAGCCACATCGGTCAACACTGTTAGGAAATTCCTTGGCCAAGGTTAAAGTCTCAGCCGGGCTAAGATACTTTTACAACAAATTTTTTAAATCGCAAGGAAACTGAGTTGTTGGGGGTGTAAGTGTAGCCAGTACAGTCGCCCACTAGAACAGTTCGCACAAATTTTATCAACTAGTTATCCTCTAGTTCGTCCCTTACACTTACTGCGTTGAGTCAGAACAATAAGTGCGCGTTTATCAACAACGCTGGACGTAAGCTGTAAGCGCACACCTCTCGACCGTGTCGAAGACGTCAACACTTGCAGTGCCTAGCTGGGCCGAAGCCGTACCAAAGCCCTGTACCAAATCGTGTCGGGACAACACCACGAACACACAGCCTTAATACGCAGAGCTACCAGCGCGCACTATCCAACAGTGTTAGGCTGAGACCTCAAACGCACCTGCGCAGGGATTAAACGTCAAATGCGCCGCCTAACCGCCCCGGATTGAAAGCGCAAACGTGATGTCTTCGGGTGAAACGGTCCAACTTACGTTTTTCCACGCGTAAACGTCAGACGTTTTTAACTGCTCCGTACCAAATAATCTAGATATTTGTCGACTCGGCTGCAGTATGCATTATCTGAATAGATCTTCTCGGAATTTTCGCTTTTTACCAGGGAGCGGTGCTAGCTTTGACACATTATCGCTCGGCCGCATATATGATAGGGTTGTCGAATATTTTTAAAATATCGTATCAACGATATTTTCTGTTTTGAAATAATATCAAAACAAGAAAGAAACGGCTATCTTCGGTACGACGAAGTTATATACCCCTGTAATGGTCTTTTAAGAAAATTTTTAATACTAGACTGAATGTTCCTATGGCAGCTATATGATATAGTGGTCCGATTTTAATCAAACTTTATCAGATAGTAAAGTACGTATTTCTATATAGATATGGTGTGTTTGGTTTTGATATCTTAAAAATAAAAAAATAATTTTGGGTAGAAGAACTCCCTTTTCATCCAATTGTTTCTATAGCAGCTATGAGATATAGTGGCCCGATTTTGATCAAACTTGGTCAGATTGTACAAATTATACATCGAACTGTATTTATTTTAATATATTGAATAACAAAAAAGTTGTTCATAAAAGTACTTTTTTTAGACCGATCGTTTCTATGCCAGCTATATGTGCTGCCAGCATCAGAAAGAAGCATCTGTGCCAAACTTTATCAAGATCGCTTTAAAATTGAGAGATTAGTTTGCATAGAAACAGACAGACGGACATGGCTATATCGACTCAACTCGTCGTCCTGATCAAGATAAATATGTATACTTTATGGGGTCGCAGACGTCTCCTTTTATGCATTACACATATCAAGATAAAATTATAATACCCTTTATGATATTGATATAATGATATTTGATATATCGCTTTGAAAATATCAACATATTTGATATAATTGATATTTTTCCCTAAAAAAGCTCTGCCCCACAATGAGAAAATACATATATTAAGCAAACATATGTCAACAATATAATTTTAAGAGATACGAAGTTGAGTTTGATTTTTTTTTAATTTATGTCCATTTTTAACATGTATATGTATGACTGCGTTTTAAATACGCTTTTCGCTCGCTATGCAGACTCCAGAAGTCCATTTGCAAAAATATCTTGAAATATCCCAAAAATATCGCATAGTCGATATTGGGGCATAAGAAAAATATATATTTTTTGTAATTAAATATCGATATATTGACATTTTGGTATATTATCAACACCCCTATTATATAATTATTATTCAGGGTCGTAACTCTTACAATATTATGTACAAAAATTATAAGCTGAGAATTATTTAAGAACTTTTTTTATTTAAATTGGCAATATCTGAAAATAAAAATTGATACTAAAAATTATTATTTTATTTAAAAGTTGAATATTGTAAGAAAGTTCAAGGGCCGAGGTCAAAGTCTCAGTCGGGCCAGGAAACGTTTACAAGAAAGATTTGTAAATCGCTGGAAAACTGGGTTAAGGGGGTGTAAAATAGCCAGTACAATCAATGCGTAATAAAACTAACAACTCCCCGCTAGTCCGTCCCTCACTCCTATAGCGTTAAGCCGAAGCCGTGTGCGCCTATCAATAACGTCGGGTGTGATCCGCGTGCGTATCCCCCCCGCCGGTCTTGCGGCCGTCGACACGTGCGCTGCCTGGTTTTGCCTAGCCGAAGCCGTAGGCGACCTGCACCTACGTGAGGCCGAAGCCGTTAGTACCTAAACACCTAGGTGCACCGGGTGTGGACCTCAGGTGCACCACCTAGCCGTGTTGGGCAAAACCGCAAACACGCTGTCCAAGTGCACAAAGCCGAAACCTTATACGCACTCTAACTAACTGTTCTGGGCATGCGCCACAGTACCCCCCTCTCCTCACAGTGCTGCTACAAGCACGCTGCCTAACTGTACTAGAGCGAAATCACGCACGCCGACTGACGCGACTGTACTGGCTGTACAGTTATGGGCAAAAGGGACGAGGGGCGATCGTATAAATAATAAGACGGGGCTTTAATACTTACACCAATATTTCTTTATTCTTACGACTACCATAACAGGGCGGGAATATTCATCTGACTGCACTTAATATTTATAATTTACTCGCGTTTTACTTAACCGTCGCATTTACCGTTCTATCTCTTTGATACTCCGTTTCTCGCACTCGCGTATGTCTCGGTTAAACGGCCCAATTCTCGTTTACCGCGTACGCACGTGTCGCAACCGATCACTTCAATCGCCCAATTCTGACTCCCCTGGTCATGGTCCAGATGAAGCTTGATAATGTGTGATCGGATCACTACATCATACAGCTATGGAGGAAAAACCGAAGAAACTTCATTTTCATAAAAAGTGTTTGTATGAAAAACTTTTTTATTTTTCAAGATATCGAAACCAAACTTGGCACATCAATGTAGAACTATGAATTGTACAATCTGACTAAGGTTGAATTTTCGGTCGAAAAGTGCTCGTTTGAAAAACTTTATTGTTTTTAAAGACATTAACACCAAAGTTGGCATTAAAAATTTTCTTAGGAGATCATTGCAAGGGTTTATAGTTTCGGCGTGCCGAAGATAGCCGTTTCTTTCTTGTTTTAAATTTTTTTTAAGAGGTGAACTTGCAGTTTTTATCATTACTCGGCAATCTCATAACCGATTTAAGAAAGCTTTACGTTTTCTGAAAGCTAATGAATATATCTAATTATCAAATATATATACCTTATTATGTTTAAATCACTTACTCTGCAACTATATAGTTTTAAATTAAGAAAATTATGATTTCTTATCTTATTAGATCGATTATTAGATTGCCGAAAATTATCAAAACTGAAAGCTCACCTCTTAAAAAAAAAGCTTAAAAAATATACGATTTCAAAATATTAAAAAAAAAATTCACCATAGAAATATTTTATATGTGGCTTTTCATTTTTTGGGTATACAATCTATGGTTTAGGTGTGTTATTAATAATTATAATTTGTTGTAATCTGAAAATATAAAGAATATTTCTTATTAGTTCTAAGCTTAAATATAAAAATAATAAAATACGCGAACTTTGCGAACACCTATAATTCGCAGGCTTTTCATAATGCATTACGTTACATAGCTGAGTAGCAGCAATTGTACCTTATATGGGCGGTAAGAGAAGGCGCGGTCAGATCGGTCTGAAATAAATATATATTTTGATGTGCATTGATACAATCATTTGTACAAAATTTTAAGTCTCTAGTCTTCTAATTTATACATACATATATAAAACTGTTCAACTTCACTGACTGACTGATTTTTGACTTACGAGAAAGCCAATGAAATGCATTTGTAATGGTATGAAAATCTTAGCTGAAGCATACCCGGTGGGGCAGTAGCGACATTGTAAATATGCTAATTATATTTATTATTACAAGAGGTGGAGATCAAGATGTTGAAAGAATTTGAAACCATACCTGTTCGCACTTCCCGAGCTGCGTATTATTCAACAGTCCTCTTACCAGGCTCCCAGACTCAAAAAATAGGATTATCGAGTAAATATTTGCAATCACTGATAAAATTCTGCATGCGTCTTTGTTCAAAATGTTGTATTGTAGAGGAACACAAACAACACGTAATACCCTATTTTCACCTTGGCCCCAGAGCAAAAGTCCCAAGCTGGGACCAAAACCAATTTCCACCTAGCTCCCAAGTCAAAATCCGCAAACAATCAGCTGTTTTATTTTAACGTTGCAATTTTGAATTGAAGCTGAGTTGTAGATTTTGCGTTTTGAGTAAATAAAAAGGATTAACAATTAAAAATGTGCGGATTAAATAAAAATGTATCGCTAGCAATAGGAACTGCAGTTGTTTCAGTTGCGCTACAATTGCTGCAAAATTAGAAAGCAGCAGCCGCAATATGTTGTTGTATGGTCAGCACTAGCTAATTTCTGACACCAGCTGTTGATGAAATCTAAGCAGCACCCAATTACAACATAATTTAAAAAATAATATAAACTTAATACCCAGCCAGCATTTGGAAGACTTTTAACAAAAATCAACGACAATGGTCTTTTTTGAGCCCTTTTGATGATTAAAAAGAGATTAATCTCTTGTGCGGACTCGAAAATGACTCATGAATATGCTCAATGTGATGTTTAACTAAAATCACCGTCAAGAGTCCTTTTTGAGCCGTTTTGAGCATTAAAAAGAGATTTATCCCCGTGCGATTTTAAATAGACTCGAAAATGAGTCGCCAATGCTTAATATACGAATCAAAAATGAGTCGCAAATACTTAAATATACGTCTCGAAAATGAGTTACCTATGCTAAACAATACGACTGAAAAATGAGTCGCCAATTACTGGAAATATAACTCGAAAATAAGTCGAATATGATATAAAAAAAAATTACTCATCAAGAAGTCTTGGCTAGCATACCATTTTCTTCCAACAAAAGTATCATTTATGACTCGAAATTGAGTCGGCATCTTGACTTCTTCCTTTGCGGTCTCGAGGCAGCCAACGAACAGGACACCGACGTCATTTCTGTGTTCTCGTCGATTAAAAAATCAACCAAATCCTGCTCATCTAAAATATATATTATTTATTTTTTTAAATAAGTTAAAACATGAGCAAAAATCAACATTTACACAACATTTTTCAGCATTTGTCAATATGCTTAATGTCGCCTAGTTTAAAAAGGCTGTTAGACAAAGAAAAAGCTGGAGTATTTGAATAAAATGCTGTTTGGTTTTTCATTTAAGAGTAAATAAATTTCTAAATAAGCCGTTCTGCTAAACATGGCATTTTGATTGGTCGATTTGTTTTTTGTTTGTCCAGAGTTTGGGGCACGCATATGTCTTGAGTATCCCTCATCGCCCGTTGCAGATATACGGGTGATCTTTGTCCGCATGGAAAAAAAAGTCGTCGAACTGAGCTTAACAACCCAAAACGACTGTAACGATAGCCCGCACTTATTTTGCACAATTATAATTTTAATAAGGGTAATTTTATAAAAATTAAGTAAAGCTAGTGATTAAAACAAATTGCGGCAGTCTTTTAAAACATTACAGAAAATAATAAAAAAAAAAAAAAAAAAAAAAACTAGATACAAGTGTCTTATTTTTATAATTATAATTTTCCCAATTACTTTTTAATCAACATTCCACAAAACTCATGTGTAGAATTCTAAAAGCCTTTGTGGTACTGAAGTTTTCGTGATTTTATTTAGAGATTGGTCATTTTAATATTCGTAACTTAACTTCGATAACTAAGCAAAATAGTATATAAATTATATTTACAGGTACGCTAGTTACTTGATAGTTCTGCAAAAAACGGGGTGGCAGAACATGCGTTCATTCTAAACTTTTTCCCATATCTAATAACCCATGGTATTTGCCATTTTTACCACAAACGCATTCACTGCAGAAACGAATAAATCCATTCGGGAATTATCGATAAGTAATAGACGTGATTCCAATACGCTTGAAAGTGATAATCGGCTCGTTCAAGTAGAGAAAAGAACTGCGGTTTTGAAAATGATTTTTATGTTTGCTTTTATTTTTTCGCTTACGTAATTGAAGCTTTACAACAATAATCAAATTCTAATTTACACTTAATCACATACATATTTTACAGCTACAACATATACATACACAAAACACAATATATGCCTAATTCATTACATAGTTAACTTATAGTAAGTAAGTGAGAAGTTTATATCATTCGCTATAATTACACATCAACTATAATAACAATCACAATCATTTTAATCATACCGCATTTCTTACTATTTTCTTCTCTTTCATCTGAACTTTCTTTCTTTGTTCTCAATTCTTTTATGTACAGGATTTTCTTGATACCCAAGTCTCACTTCCAAAAAATTATTGTGTTTTTATATGAATATTTAAAAATACACTAGTTTTAGTTAACTGAAGTGATTGGCAAATTTAACATACAGATTAAATTTAAAAAAATGGCTAAACTTCGTTTTGATCTGTCATGTTATATCTATATATTGTGATACTGGACCTGAAAATAAATTACCTTAGTGTGCATATTTATCGATTGTATCATTGAATTTTAATTTGTTTGTATTTGGTTTGTTAGAATAGGAGGTCTTTCTGAACTTGGTTACGCCAAGTAGAACCATCAGTGAACTTAAATTTTTTTGTGCCATTTTTATATATGCCAATTTAATTTAGTTAATAAAAACGTATGACATAAACAAAAACTAAACATAATAGATATGAAAGAAATTGAAGTTAAAAACATTTTACACTCGCCGTTTTTGAGTATACACAACATATAAATTAAAATTTACATTTTGATATACATACATCATGATATACGCGGAAATCTGTACAAGATTTGATTTTGTGTAATATCTGACCAAGAACAGAATGAAGTTTTATTAACAAATCATTTAAATACGAAATAAAGCCCTGCAAACAAGAGTTTGCAGCTGGTTGTATATTTTCATACAACAGATTAAAATAAATATTTATGTACTTTTGTGATTTTTTTTTATACTTCCCTTGAACCAAATGTAACACAATCGCAAAAACAAATAATTACCATAAATAAGATGCTACCAAGCTTAAGTCACTTGCTCACATATGCATATGTATTTTGCAATAAATTCGGAAGCAAGCTAAGTAAAAGGTTGCATAATAATTTCGGTGAAATAAACGCTGACCTGACCCAGCCAAAGACGCAAGTTTATTTGGAGACATACCCATCGATTCACATTGCTAGCGTCTCTTTGATGATCTTCTTCATGGCATTTCCCATTGAGGGTACCGTCGATCCAGTGGTGGAATAATCGAACTTAAACAAATATGGCTGCACATCTGGAAACGAAGTGTCAAAGATTAAATCCAGCTCACTTTGACTGGGGGTCTTGGGTACATAATCGTGTCGATTCATTAGTTCCGTTATGTATATAACCTTATCGGTGAGCAGATCCGAAACATTTTCGCGGCAAAGCTGACGCTCATCTTCATTCTCGTGTTTAATTAAATCAAGGTGCACGGTCCACACCTCCCATGGTATAGACTCCTGTGGAAATGGCCAACGATTTTTTTTCTTTTGAAAAAATTCCAAACTAATCTGACCGGAGCCACAACTCTCATTTGAGCGTAACTTTTCGCTAAATATATTGATGGCGCGCTTTACCCTTCGCGTAAGGCTATCCGACGTACAGCAAACGTAAGTGAAGTCGATAAAGTCGCAGTCGACATCTGAATATCCTACGGTGCCAATCGAGTATTGTGCATCTCCCGTATACATATATTTGCCCAAACAGCGATGGAAAAGCACTGTGTGAAATATGCTGGCCACCGCCTCGTCTACCTGTCGACCCTCCATGGTTAAATCGAATACTTGTGAGCGTGCGTTCATTATAAATTACGGTGTATAGGGGGCGTTATTTTTTTGATGAGTTGAGGTTGCGCCTTGTCTTTTTACTGTGATCCTTATAAGTGTAAGATTGTGTTGATTTTCGAAGCGTGACGCGATCTGGTTTACATGCTTTCACGCTTACTATTATCGTACCTTTCTTTAAACTGTAAGGTACTATATTCAATACTAGCTACCTCTGACTACGAGGTTAGCTTCAACGTATCAATGCGCATTATCTTTTGGTTTCTAGTTCTCTTTTTAAATATCTATATTAAGCTGTTACCTTACACTATTCCATATTATGGGTTAATATATATATAAGATCGTACCCATACATTTAAACATGCAAAAGATGGCTCGTGGCTTAGTCCCCAGATTTAGCAACTTGCATTCAGAATCGGTCAATTTGAGGTGGGACTGTGTCGTTAATAGAACGTCTTTCGTCTTCGCATCCCAATAAATTATGACAGCGTTGCACAGAAAATCTGAGGGGGAAACCAGATAAAATATCTCCATAAGGACTGAACGTGATTTAATGACGCTTAACTCACCAATAAAAAGCAAAATTTTAACACCATAAGCCACACTTAATCAAGAGAGAAGTGATCGATTTTGCTATACAGTTCGCCATTATTGACGTACACGGAAACTGAAAGAAATTTAAAGAATATTTAAAATTATTATAGATAACAATTTTTAAAACGTTTTTAAGGTTTAGATAAAAGAGGTCATAATACAGAGCAAATGTATATAACATGCAGAATAAAGCATCTTCACGGCCATATAAGTAATATACAAATATTTTTGCTGGGCATCAACAGCCCATTCGATCGAATCCTTCTCATCTCAGACTATTTGAGCTAGAGACACCATACTTGTGTATGTAAGTTCATGTACACTAGCTCTCCAGTACATATGTAAGGGGCAAAGAGAGGTGAGATACACTGTGAAGATGGGGTTGGGCAGGAGCTTCTAACCAAAGTAAAATTAACACGAACTTTTGTTTAAAACAAGAAAAAAAGCGAGCAGCATACAACGCTGGGTACGTTAGTGATATATATTTTTGACCATCTTATTAAACTTTTTAAATTAGCAATAGAAAAAATATATTTTCATCTGATTTACACTGCTTGCTTGTACTGCCGCTAAACAAGTTGAGGTATAAATATTGACTGCTTGATGTACGATAAATATGTACATATTTGCACGATACTCGTTCAACCAGTCCTTACAAAACCAAGGATATTTTTTAATTTACAAATAGATTATAGATCTTCGTCTTGGCTCACTGACTAAGAATACATATATGTATACAAATTTTGCCCGCACTATATCATATAGCTGCTGAAACTATTCGCATAAACGCTTTGAAGTCTCTCTCTTGACGATGTTTAGGTGTAATATATCAGAATTTTGCCGCCGTCTTATTACTGCGAACGAAACATCAACTTACCGTTATACTTCAGAAAAAAATCCCAATCAAAACAGTGGATTGCAAAAAGGAATGCGGCTCCAAAAAAAAAAAATTCAAAACTGTTAATAAATGATAGCGATGGTTTTTTCTGATAGTAAAATCGATCTCGGAAGAGTACAACGCATCGCTTTAAAATAAGATAAGGACAGAAATTGCGAAAAAATGACCCACTTACAGAAAAAAAATTAGTTTCACTAGGAAAACGCTATCGCATACATCACTTATCATGGCAAAAATCCATGAGTTACGTTTTAACTCTACTTACTTTCCAGATCTAGCCGCAATCTAAGAAATCTTTATCAAATGAACAGAACGGCGAATACTTTTAATAAGGGTTGAAGAGGTGGGAGAATTGCTGCGAGAAGTGTGTTGACTTAGAAGACTACCGAAAAATAAAAAAACCGTAATTAAAAATTAAAAAGCGCAGGTTTAACACAATGGACAAAGTATCCGTTTAACAATCGATAGCACCACGGTTCGATTCCAGTCAGCCGTCACTCATATACAAACAATTTGAACAAGTGTTCTTACTAAAAGTTACTGAGACTTGCATGGCAACCAGCCAAAAACTACTTTTCTGTTCATTATTCACAGACTTCCTGATAAAGGTACAAAATGTACCCGAAAGTAGGACATAAACATTTATTAAAAATTAATCAAATCGGCTTTATTAATAACCTTTTTGCAAATATATAAATAGACATAAAAATGTGTCATTGTCAGATTATAAATTTTTCGCACCACATTCGAATTAAACTCTCAGACCCCATTAAGTATTTATATTCTTGATCAGCACAACAAGCTGAGTCGATATAGCCATGTCCATCTGTACGTCCGTCCTTCTGTGTATTTTTATGCAAACTAGCCTCAGTTATACAGTTATCTTGATACAATTTTTTTCTTCAGACATTTCATATTCTAAAAACATTTGAAACTGGGTACTATATCATATAGCTACCATAGAAACTATCGGTTAAGGTTAAGGTTTTCCATGAAAAACTTTTTTTTTTAACATATCAGAACCGAATTCACAATTTCGATACGAGGTTAAACAATTATTCTTTACAATATAATCAAATTTGATTAACATCTGACTACTTTTTCATATAGCCGCTATAGGAACGATCGGTCAAATATTAAATTTTTTTAGAAGACCATTGCAATATCGCGAATATCGAACGTGACGGTAGTTATAATTTTTGTAAGAGAATGGCCCAAGATGCCAGAAAGAGCCTAGAATATATATATATATTTATATTTTTTTATGGATTATTTCTATAACTGTAGGTAGTTTTAAATTCCTGCGTCACTATTCACATTTGCACAAAAATAAAATACACACAGACGCACGTCATATTTTCAATTCCTTAATACAAATCTATTGCGCTGTAGAACAATTCATAACTATATATGTATACTAAATTATAACATGCTAAAAGCAAAACGTAAATTTATAAATATGTAAGATAATAACGATCATAAGTCAATATATGTACATATGAGTCGCTGAAAGATCAGTACATGGTTGTCACTTTGTAGTAATTGGTTGTTTATGTATTCGCATATTTCTAAACCGCATCGAAAAAGCTGCAGAAACTACGAAATGAACATATCTTTTAATTCGCTCAATGGGCGTATGCTGACATGTCAAACAAATATTTGTAGAAAACGTGTGGCCATCTTAACTACACAGGAATAACACACATAGCTATAGTTATTAAAATATATTTATACATACATATGTACATACGCATGAATAATTGTCTGCAAACATATGTACATACATGCATATGTAGGTGTGTACACATCTAAGAACATATGTAAATACGTACATACATACTTATTAAAGTTATACGACAATTGAATTATTTCTGCATTGACAGCCTAATATACCTGTCCTGAGCGATTTGATGTCGATATCGATGAAATGATTTCGGCCTATAACTGGACGTTGACTGCTGGGTTGTGTATATAATATATTAATTAGATCCTACAGTCAAAATCAAATCTCTCACTAGTTTTTGTAGTAATGCTGTTGATAGCTGGTTGACTTCCACGATAGTTTGAATATTGAGTCTATTTTGTTCAGCTCCAATTCAATATGAATATTGAGTATATTTTATTTAGCTCTTGGCACAATGTACTATTTACATAACTTCTATGTGCGGGACTTATTAAATGTTGCACTAATCAATATTCAATTTGTGTCTTGCTGACGTTTTGTTGTTTTCACGAGTCACAAAATATAAGTAAATTTTTTATACCTGTTATTTAGCTCAGTATTTACAAGTGACAAGTCACGGTTGAATAAATGTAATTAAATAACTGCAATCTTTTCGATATTGAAACCGACTAATCGAATTATTTTTCTTTTATCTATATTTTAAAGCTAAAATCAACGTCATTATGTCATTTTCTCTTTCCATAACTCTCTAATATTTATTTTTCACTTGAGTATACAAAACAGTGACAAGATTCAGCTAATGGTCATTTCTTTTGCCAGCAACAACACAGCCGATATTTGAAATTCTGTGTAGGGCTATTGAATATATATCGATATATATTTTTTTATCAGGTCAATAACAAAAGAGTATATAGACACGCCGCCCCATAGAAGGAAAATGGCTACCCCGAAATCGCATCATAGGTCCATTTTGCACTTCGGGTTTCGTCGGGTGTTTCTTACGCTCTTGTCACGAGAGAGAACTCAAAGTTCCATAGCGGACCTTTGGTGGTGGAGAGAGAGAGAGAGTGAGAGAGCAGCTTGTGGACAGACGGACGCACTCATTTTCAAGTACATTGAGCGAAAAAGCTGTGTACATTCGATCGACACAATAAGCGTTGATGCGCCAAGACACAATATAAGCCGCCAAAATTACTGAAACTTGAACGCGAACTTAGTAATTACCATTTATTTAGGATCTGGCAACGAAAAATTAATTATCTTTTATTTTAAACTTATCAGTTAATGTAGAAGGTTTGTATTACAATAATAAATACATGCATATGGGCTCACACATATATGTGTTGCTCTTCTTTTTGAACAGTGTATGCGAGAGAACTGCTCTCCCATTTTGGTCGTGCTCTTTCTCTCGATGTATGCTTTAGCGCGAACTGAAAGAATTTAATAACTACGCACGAAATACCCTTTACCATTGACTCAACATAAAAATTATTACAAATTGTATTTAAATAAACAGATTCATAAGTATTAGCACATTTATAGCATAATAAACATATTGATGTTTTCTCTTTAAATCAAGTAAGCAAATACTCAAAATATTACTATAGATTCTCATTCAAATTTGCAGGGTATGCCAACATCGACTAATAATATTTTGTGGGCACTTGCGCAGTTGTCGATTTTCCATTCTTAAAGAAATTTTGTTTTAAGACCTTTGAATGCCCATACAGTATACACACAAACATATATTAATAGTTAGAGTATGCACATATATACATAAATATACATATACACATGTGCCTGATAATGTTAGCGACGATTGAGGCAAAACTGTTCAGTCTGCGTACACACATGCATGTACATACATACATATAAATGTATGTTTGTAATTTTAATGTTCTCGTGACCTATCTCAACATTTACATATAAATTGTGTATTTGTATTGAACAAGCATAAGGATGATTTTGTTATTTAATTGCAATTAAATATATATTTTTATAAATTTTATTAATTTATTTGTATAGGTATACTGTATGAGCATTCAAAGGTCTTAAAACGAATTTCAAACCTAGTAGAATTTCTTTAGGGAATAGAAATCGACAAGAGCGGAAATGCCAACAAAATTATTATTAGTCGATGTTGGCATACCCTTCAAATTTGAATAAGATTCTATAGTAATATTTTGAGTATTTGCTTACTTGATTTAAAGAGAAAACATTAATATGTTTATTATGCTATATATGTAGGAATAATTATGAATCTGTTCATTTAAATACAAATTCTAATAATTTTTGTGTTGAGTCAATAGTAAAGGGTATTTCGTGCGTAGTTATTAATTTCTTTCAGTTCGCGCAAAAGTATACATCGACACAAAGAGCACCACCAAAATGAGAAAGCAGTTCTCTCGCATACACTGCTCAAAAAGAAGAGCAACACATATATTTGTGAGCCCATATGCATGTATTATTGTAATACAAACATTCTGCATTAACTGATAAGTTTAAAATAAAAGATAATTAATTTTTCGTTGTCAGATCCTAAATAAATGGTAATTACTAAGTTCGCGTTCAAGTTTCAGTAATTTTGGCGGCTTATATTGTGTCTTGGCGCATCAACGCTTATTGTGTCGATCGAATGTACACAACTTTTTCGCTCAATGTACTTGAAAATGAGTGCGTCCGTCTGTCCACAAGCTGCTCTCTCACTCTCTCTCTCTCTCCACCACCAAAGGTCCGCTATGGAACTTTGAGTTCTCTCTCGTGACAAGAGCGTAAGAAACACCCGACGAAACCCGAAGTGCAAAATGGACCTATGATGCAATTTCGGGGTAGCCATTTTCCTTCTATGGTGCGGTTGGTCTATATACTCTTTTGTTAATGGTTGCTGTTAGCTCAATTTAAAAAAAACAGCTGTTTTCAACTATCACTCAAAATTAAGGCGCGAAAATTTAAATGACAAATATATTAAAATCAATTCCAAGAGCTGCAGAGTTTCATAAGCTTATAATATTCTATATAAATGATGACGTTTCTTCCAGCTTCACTTTTATTTTGCTATCTTAAAAAATATACAAGATTCATGACAGCGCCCAGGGCAGCGGGCCCTTATAATTATATACATATGAGTCAAGAAACTAATTTACTTTATTATATTATCATATTTGTGATGATAGTCGACCAAAACAGAAGTAACCGCTGATTACTCCATTCTAAAATTCAAAGTATCAACTGCATATGTTGCCTTTGGGCGATGCTCAAGGTGACACCCACCTGCCACAAGTTCTAGAAGTTGTTATTCGTACCATAGCACGATCATGAGATTTAACCTATTAATACTTAATATTAACATATTAAGTGCATATGCTCATTTGAAATTGCACTTGTTATAAAAATTCTGTTGGTTAAATTTAAAGAATATTTATTACTTGTTTACTGAAGTTTGGCCCATGCAAACAAATGATCAACTGATTGCAAACGCATCCAGTGCAGTAGAAACACTATCCAAGACCTATCGAGTTAGCCTGTTATCGATGGCAAGACGCGTTTGTGGGAAATCGGCTATAAGTCCTATGCTATTTGCATAGGCTGCTAGGTTTGGGAAAAAGACGAGTTCGGAATGAACGCAGGTGTGCCAACTCGTTTTTTGTAGAATTTCATAGATTGCGTTGCTGTTAAGTTGCTGTTAGCTCAATTTTGCACAAAACAGCTGATTTTAACAATTTCAATTCAATTTCAAAATAAAGCCGCGAAAATTCAAATGACTAATAACTCACAAACAATTCCTAGAACTGCTGAGCATATGCTCATTTGAAATTGCACTTGTAATAAAAATTCTATTTGTTAAATTTAAGGAATATTTATTATTTTGTTTACTGAAGTTTTGCCCCTTGCAAACAAATGATCAGCTAATTGCAAACGCATCCTGTGCAGTAGAAACACCATCCAAGACCTATCGCGTCAGCCTGTTATCGATGGCATGACGCGTTTGTTTGGAAATCGGCTATTAAACGGTAAATATTAGTGTTGAGCATTAGCAAACAGCAGTGTTGCAACTCGTGAGTGTTCTTGCATAGGTGGCAACTGTTGCACTGTGTTTGTTCACATCACCGATTTCGATTTTTATGAATTAAAATAATACAACTAAATACCAACGACTTTGGTTTGAAGGTCATTAGGAAGCTAGCATTTGAATGCGCTTTGCAAAAAACAAGAGCGCATTTGAGCGAGTGCTGGACAGCTGCAAATCAGGTGTTCCAGTGACACATAACTTTGCATATTCCGCAGCAAGGTGTGTTTTTCCACTTCCCATCAACTGCAGTCAAGGCCGTTTTTTTCTAGATCGCTATATAGCGACTGTAAGGAATTATCTATATTTTCCGCATTTTCATGAGTAGCCCGATACCTTCTTTAGCCAGGCGGTCTGCCATTTCGTCTCCATCGATACCCCGGTGGCTGGGAACCCAGTAGATATGCACTGTTCTAGCAGTGCTTGGGTCATCTAATGCTTCCCTGCTTGCTAGAACATTTTTGGAGCTGATAGTAGATGCCTGCAAAGATTTTATTGCCGCTTGGTATATTGAAATGTTTGTGTGTTCGGTGGAGCTCTTAGGCTACCTCTGCTTCCTTTCGTATGGAATATGTTGCGGTAATCAGGCAGCTTGTACGGCAGCCTGAGTTCCGGCTCTGCACAGTACACTGCTGCTCGGACTCCTGATTTCATATTTGAGCCGTCTGTGAATATGTGGGCAGCCTGTTGATCTAGTCCCGAACGTCATTCGTCCGATCCCATTAGCGTTGTTGTACTTATGAAATTGGTCAGAGGAGCTACGTCTTATGCATGTTCCTGCCAATCGAGCTATGTCCAAAACATTGGAGTGTCATTTTTCCCAGTTGCACAGATCCGTTTTGCTGTCTTCTGTGGAATGAGTTGTGCTTGAATGTCCAGAGGATTGACGCACAATAGTGTTTCTAGTGCTTTAGTTGGAGTGGACCTCAACGCCCCAGTGATATAGACTAGTGCCTGCCGTTGGGTTTTCTTCATCACCTGAAGGTAAGGATTTCTCAGTGGCTTGCCACCATACCAGAACGCCGTAGAGTAGGACTGGTCGCACCACTAAAAAATATAGATCCAATGCATCAGTCGTGGTGGACGGCCCCAAGTACTACTTAGCATCTTTTGTGATGCAAAAAGCGCCAGCGTTGCTTTTTTCACAATTTCTTCTGCATTGGGTCTTTAAGTCACTTTGCTGTCCAGAACCATTCCTAGATATTAAATATGTTTCTTTAATGTGAGCGAAATACCATTCATCTTTGGCGGGTTCCACAGCGGTACCTTGTATCTCTTAGTGAAAAGAATGAATTTCGTCTTGTCCGCGTTGATACTAAGTCCGGCTTCTGTGGTCCATCCTAGTATCTCTTTTAATATGTGGTCGATGATAGAGCTGAGAGTCAATGGACAATGCTTATATCATCACCATATACAGTCAACATAGGGGCTTTCCTTGAATAGCCCGTCTACCACTATGTTCCACAGCAACGGTGATACGACTCCGCCGTGCGGCGTGCCTCTATGCGCTGCTCTTGTCTTCGATGTGGTTCCCCACTCGGCACTGACTCTTCTGCAGCTCAACAGATTGTGTATCCATGAGTTTACTGCAGAGTGGGATTCTGTAGCTCTTAGACTTCGCATTATTGTTTTCGTTGACACATTGTTGAGTGCGCCAGAGATGTCCAGAAATACGCCCATTGCGTATTCTTGATGGTGGAGTGCTTTCTCAATGGTGGCTACAACGGAGTGTAGCGCTGTCTCCATTGATTTTCTTTTTGTAAATGCGTGTTGATTTGGCTCCATGATCATGCACGCATTCTCATTTATGTGGAGCTCCAGAAGTTTTTCCTGTGTTTTCAGCAGAAAAGAGAAAATAAAAAAAGCATGGCAGGAAATAATCCGTACAATCCAGGGGACTTATAACTCGCGAATGAATCTATGGCCCACTTGTTGCTTGGAATATGTCTGGTTCAGTAACTTCTGTGCAGCAAGGGAAGTGCGTATCCACAAGAGTACATATCGCTTCCCTACTGCTTACCGTCCATCTTCCATCATTCGTTTTCAGCTGACTCTGTATGGGAGGCTGACTTAAGAGCAGCTTTCGGAGTCTCTTGGTTTCTTTGACCTTCTCTATGCCAGAGCAGAAGGTTCTTAATGAATCCTGTTCTGCTTTCCGAATTCATTTATTTATTTTGTATTCATTCCATATGATCATTTCATATTCCGCTTGTTTGGCAAGTTTGAAGAGATCTTGTACATCCTTCCTTTTTACGCCGAGCTCTGAAGTCCACCAGGGCGGTCTGGTGCTCCTTTTGTTTTAAGAAGGTCTGCATGATACGTGGTATGCGCAGGTAAGGTGGTGTACGAGCGTTTTCAAGAACTGCTCTATATCCTCCTTTGATGTGATTGTTGGCACCGTTTGTAACTTCTCCTCCATCGTTTTACAGAATTTCTCCCAGTTTGTGTTCCGGGGTTTTTTTTTATGAGTATAATTAAATTGTACATTAAATTGGATGAACATACTTGTGGTCTGAGAAGGAAGTTCACTCAAGGACCCTACATTCCGTCACCTTGGTACTGATCCCTGCTGCGAGCGTTAAATCTAAGATGTTTGACGAAGCGGGACCCACATAAGTAGGCTCTTCACCAACATTTGCTATACTTTAATTATATTGTAATAATATAAACGTTAGGAGAGACTCACCCCTGTCATTGATGTCTGGACTGCCCCACACTGTGTGATGTGCTCTGGCGTTCGTTCCGACAACAAGGGACTGCTTCTTAAGGCTTGCCTCCGCAACCAGTCTCCTGATTTCTTCGGCGGTGCTTCTCTGTCGTGCGCCATGTAGCAGGATGCTAAGCGTGGGCTGGTATGGACGGAATTAGTGTTCTGTCCACTACCTCTAGCTTGGCACCTTTCCACGGGACGACCATGGCAGACATTGTCTCCGAGAGCCATTTCAAAATGAGATCATTGCAACAGTTAAGGACTTTGACACCGTTGAGCCAACCACAATCTTCCACTGCTCTGGCGACATTTTGCCATTTGGGTCAAAAACAATGGCTCAGGTCACAGTAACTCCGACTAGCCGAAGCCGAGGTAAATACAGTGCCCATTGCCCAGCCGGCACACGCGTGGATGGTGCAGCCGTCAATAAACAAAGTAATAAAGATTCTTTGAATTAGCCTAACAGAATTTTTATAATATGTGCAATTTTCAATGAGGATATGAAATCTCAATGTCGTACTATGGTAGGAATTACAACTTCTAGAACTTGTTGCAGATGGGTACCACCTTGAACAGCGCCCAAAGGCAACATATGCAGTTAATTCTTTCAATTTCAGAAGGGGGTAATCAACGGTTAGTTTTGTTTTGGGCGATCACAAATATGATTATATAATTGAAAAAAATTAAGTTCTTGATACAGTTGTATATAATTATAAGGGTCCGCTGCCCTTGGCGCTGTCATGATTCTTGTATATTTTTTATCTTAATCTATGGAGCTCTTCCAAACTCGACTATTTTTCCAGTGGTCGAAATATGCCAAATAAGCTTTGTTCATGAATATTTCCCCTATAGCTTAAAAACTCTACTACCTTAACACATACGTTAGTGTTAAAAAAATGCAGGCGTTAATAAATTAGCCCTTATTAAGGAAAATAATAACTTTTTTCATATTTAAAAATATTGCGTACTAGCTCCCAACAGAAAAACTTGGTATATTTAAAACGCATACTCCACCGTAGTAACAAATCCAAATTAGGGAAAATAGATGTTGTTGTGAGGGTAGTTTATTCATGAATATGTATCTGCCAATATTAAAACTATTTACCTATACAGATACTTAAAGAGTGTTAAACAAGTGCAAGGTAAAATACACACTCTTTTTTTTAAATGTTAAGAAAAAAATTTTTTGGAAACACTATTTTATTAGAAACGATTCTAAGAATAAAAACAAAAAATAAGAAATTACATTTCGATTTTTAAAGGTAATTTTCAGCTTTTTATATTCACCTGTTTTTTCTAAATAACGAAAAACTGTTTTTGACCGTTAAAAAACGTCTTTCTTTGTACCACGCTCACTCCCGTTTTGGTATCAAACATTTCTTTGAAGTTGTGAGATTACTCATTTCAAACTTCAGATCGATATCTTATCCAGTTCAAAAGTTACAGATTTTTGCCAGCAACTTGAGCGAAACGAGCCACTGTGCGTAAGTCACTGCAAGCATTTAACTATTAGCTCTTCTTCTTCCTCAGCATTTAAAAGAAATCACATTGCGAAAAATCGTTTTGGCTTAGTTAGAGTTAGGTTGGTTAAAGGGCTTTAGCTTGACCATTTGTTTATATATTTTAGCAAACGATACCTTGTTTAACGTAAGGATCCAATGACTTCGATGAAGGTTTTTAATTTATTTTTCAAATTTTCCATACATTTTAAAAATATCAGAATCTCTTATTGGAAATTTTCACACAAAAATTACAAATTTCCATTTTTTACTCCTAAGCTAATTACTTCTATATTTATCTACTGATAATTAAAATTTGAAATAATTTATTTTTAAATTATTAAGCCTTTAATTCCAAAGGGACACATATAACCAAAATTTTAGTTTTATAGAAAAATTACACCAAAAATAGTTTTTTTTTAACAATGGGCATATTTTTATGCAAAATTTAAATTTCAGTCTCTAATAACTTCTGAACGAATTATCTTATTTTAGAATGTCGTATGACAAACTGATAGGTAATTTTATTTCCTTTTCAATATAATAAATATTTTCAATATCATTTAACTATGGATTTACTTTTACTTAATCAAACCTACCTTTTTGAAAAGTCAAAAATCTAGTTTTTTTCTATTAACTCAAAAACGGTCCCGGCAACCTATTTTTTTTTTTTAATTTTACATATATTTTGATTCTAAAATGTTCGTGATACAAAATGCTGTTGCATAGTGTTATTATTAAGCCAGAGAGTTATTATATTATTATTATTACATTTTTAATATTATACATTGCCCCATAAAAGGCGGCACCAATTTATTAAATTTTTAAGATTATGCTTAGAATTTATTTAAGTGTGGGGAACACATATAAAGAGCGTAAGAGCAAGCGCCGACAAATGCAGCAAAGACAAACAGCAGCCGAACAAATACAAAGCAAGCGCCGGCAAAGACAAAACAGAAGCCGAATGAAATACAAGGAGCCAAAGATCGGTAAATACAATAAGCGCAGCAAGCGCCCGGAGCAAAACATTTTGTGCAGCCCACAAAACCCAGAGACATACACACGCACGCGCCGTGCTACTACACATCCCTTGCGGATTATTCTGGCGCCTTTTCAACGCGCAGGCTGCGACAACGCAAATGCAGACAGCGACCTCGAGTCCCATGTACATTTTTTCTTAGCGCCGGCAGGCGAGAGGCAGGCTGACACACGCGCAACCTTAGATCGCTGAAAAAGTTAATGGTGAGCGAAGGCCCAGTGCCTACCCTTTTTATATATAACTGAGCATTTAACGAGCTTAGTGCGGTAATAAGCGAATAACAAAGAGATATTTCTAATAAAGCTAATCACACAGAGATACAATTTCCAATGAAGAGCTTGTAAATAAAGAAACTAATTTTCTCGATTTTTTGTGGTGACCCGGGCTTTGGGAATAAAGAAAAAAAATGGCAACAGGTGCAAGTGTGAGCGCGCGGTTGAGGTTGGCTGCCCCTATTGGCACAAGGGTGAACTTAGGGGTGGATATTTAGGCTAGAACAAGAGCGCGAGTTATGTGTAATCCCACTTCACTCCCTACATATAGCCAGAACCCACTTCCCTCTTTTCCACCTTTAAATAATAAAATACAGGAATTGCTTAATGCAATAAATGCCAATTAAACAATGTCCCTATATCTTATAAGAAATCCCTGACCACAATAGATGTGATTATAGACTTAGCTGGCCAGCCCGGCTAATACATCTCCTCTATTGGGTCGGAAATTTCTCTCTAACCTTCTTTAAAATTTCCTTATTTTTCTCTTAATTCTTGTCTTTGTCTCTCTATACCTATCTTTAAATTATTCTTATTTTCCTTTTACTTATTTTCTTATTTATTTCCTAATTTTTATGTTAATTTATTTTATTTTATTTTTAATTTTAATTTAAATTTAATTTAATTTGTAATTATATATATAAATGCATATTTTAATACAAGAACTCAACGATCTTTGCACATGCCAACCAGAATAATACCTACATTTTATTTTTTTAAACTTTGCTCCAACTTGTAACAAAATTGGCGCAGCCGGTAGGATTCCTTTTCGTTAAAGAGGGTCCTGTGAATATTCAAATCGAACCTAAACACGAAGTGCGAAGAAAAATAAAATAAATATTTCCTTAGTGAATACAAACGGAATACAAAAATCAGTCCGATAAGCAAATCGGTGGGTCAGTGCATAAAAACTAAAAATCAGTTTAAAAAGTGCACTTATAAAGATACAAAGACAGCCGTACCAAAAGCGGCTTTGTGATGAGAAGCTTTATATCGCACTTAAAATAAGTTGATAAGTGCAAGGCGATCAAATCGAGCCGCTAATCAAATCATCCTGGCTACAAGAAGACAACGAAGGATAGCGTTATACGACAACGGCTGAATGGCCCAGGACAATCCCCAAATGTCCCAAGTCGACCTCCTGGAACAGCTGGCTGTAAGGGAAAACAACTGGAGCAACTGCAACAAGCATATGTGCAGCTCGAGGCCAATAACAACAATTGCGCCCAACACGAGCGGTTGTTTAAAAATATCAGCCGTTTTTCAACTTTCACTGGAACGGGGGACATATCGATAAACTCCTTTCCCAGTAGCGTGAAGAACTTACTACAATCCGGGATCCACAGTAAAAACGAAAAGCCACAGGGACGATATTCTACAGGACGATCCAGGGACAAGCGAAGAATGCGAAAATCAAAACCACACTGAAGTTCAGATAAAGACCGGACACGGGACCGCATCAGATTTAAAAAAAAAAGTTTTTGGGGCCCGAAGGTTAATTCGGTTAGCGAACTCGCAATAGAAATACAAAATATTAAATATAAAACAGAAAAACTCATTGTATACCATAAGAAAGATCATTTTATAGACTTAAGTAATGTCGAAAGCTTACTTGTAAACACAGCCAAAGAAATGAGCCAAGGCTCGTTACTAGACAAGATCTATGAAGAAAGAGGCCTAAACAACATACTTAAGATAATGATGTTTCGTAGAAATGGGAATAGTTGCATTAGATACCATTATAGGAAAATCAGACATTAGACACAACCCAGACGCAGGAAAATTAAATAAGACTCAGGACAACCAGAATAATTACCTATACAATTTGAAAAAAATTCTTGTATCTCGAAATGAGTCGCTGATTCCGAAAATAAAATTAAAAAATAGGTTGCCGGGCCCTTTTTCGAGATAATCGAAAAAAGCTATATTTTCGACTTTTCAGAAAGGTAGATTTGGTAAAGTGACAATAGCTCTATACACAATTTACTGATATTAAAACTGTTTATATTATTTCAAAGGTAATAAAATGGCTTATCAACCTGCCATACAACATTTTTTAATTAGATTTTCTCGCTTAGAAGTTATTGAGGTTATATTGGAAAATTTTATAACTAGACTTAAATAAAGAGGAATTCAAAGAAAAAAAACAAAATCTTGCAACAACATAAAAAGCTATTCTTTAGAGAGGGAGACAAGCAAAATAGTACGACCGAAATTGAACATGAAATACGGACGACGACAAAAGAACAGTAAAACTCAAAACTTTATTGATATCCACCACAACACGAGGAAGAAGTAAGAAGACAAATAAAAGAAATGGAAGAGCAGGGTATAATTAAAAAGTGAAATTCAAAACACTCCAGCCCACTCATAGTAATCTCGAAAAAGATAGATAGTTTAGAAACCACGGATAGAAATACAAATAAAGAGCTTTTTAGGTATAACAGGTTATTATAGAAAACTTATAATAGATTACGCTAAAGTGGAGCAGCCTATAACAAAGTATTTAAAGAAAAATCTTGAAATAAATCTAAATGACCCGACTTATGTCGAAGCATTTACGAAATTAAAACATTTAATCGGTATACATCCAATTTTAAGATACTGAAATTTCGCGAAGAATTTCACCCTTACGACAAATGCATCAAATTACGCCTTTGTCGCGGTCTCATCTCAAGAAATCACCAAATTTGTTTTGCGTCAAGAACGGCTAATAATCACAAAAAGAACTATTCAGCCACAGACAAGGAATTTCTGGAACTACTTTGGAGTGTCAACTACTTCAGACCGTACCTTTACGGAAGAAAATTCAAAATTCACTAATCATCAGCCAATAAAATTTTTACATTCAAAATATAAAGGCAAAGATACTTCCCCGAGGCACCAGAGATGGTTTTTGAAATTAGGAGAATATCAATTTGAAATAGATTACTTAAAAGGCAAGGAGAACAGAAATGGACAACGGAAATAATGACAACATATCAGGCATAAATATGATAGCAAACCTAGAAGACAATGTTTCGACGTTGACAGTACATTCAGTCAAAGAAAATCTGCATAATCATTTTTTTATAAATGAGGAAATAGTTAACAAATTTAAAGCACTATTAATTATTACAGACAGTAAAACAGAAAATTATAGAGAAACACTTGGAAAAAGAATAATATTTATAGCAAGACATGATTTTCCACCAAAGGAAGATATTTTCAGGAGATACATACACAAGGGAAAGGTCGGAATCTATTCAGAATTACAATATCATTAATATAATATTGTACAAGAAAAACTAACAGAAATGTTTTCAAGTAATAAACAGCTAGAATTCATAAAATGCACATTTAGAGCACAATAAATTAAATATGAAAACGAAGCAATAAAACAAATTACATTTTAACATATAATCAAATGAAAAACAGAATGTACTTTTCAAAACTGTTAGAATTAATTCAAACGGCTATAAATCAATACGATTTTTGTAAAGAAATAAAATACAGAGAAACCCTATTAAAAATAAATTCAGTAAAACAGAAGCCCCATCAGATAAAAATCAGATAATACATTTAGATACATAATGAAAAATACACATTTTTTACCAGTTATATATAAATTTTCCAAATTTGCAACAGGATACCTATTAAATATTAGAAACCGTATAACGATAGAAGAACAATTGGAGGAACATTTCACAAAGATAGGAAAACCAGGTAAAATTATAGCGGACAACGGATTTGACTCAGTTCGAATTAAAAAATGTTAAGACGAGACGGATTAGAATTACATTTAACAAAGCCAAATAGTCACACTGGCATTTTCAGATGTAGACAGACTACACAATTTTTGGCACAAAAATTTGGAATTACATATAAAACGAAAGCCTCAA
This sequence comes from Hirtodrosophila alboralis, assembly GCA_035043045.1. Lineage (NCBI taxonomy): Eukaryota > Metazoa > Arthropoda > Insecta > Diptera > Drosophilidae > Hirtodrosophila > Hirtodrosophila alboralis. The sequence goes on from JAWNNH010000017.1 coordinate 120,164, forward strand.
AAATGTCAGTAAGACAAAAAATGCAAAGAGCAGTGATAAATTACAATGAAAGATACTGTTGCGACTCGAATTATATTTAAACTTAAATTTGAACATAACTGACGATCTGAATTGCGTTGCAGCCCTGTAGTTCTCAACCCATGATCAGGATTGCAGATTAACTTAACATTTTCCTGTTACATATAAATTAATCGATAGAATAACAATGAAATAATTTGTATCGATATCATTTTCTGAAGCAATAGCCGATTTCCACACCAACGCGTCTTGCCATCGATAACAGGCTAACTCGATAGGTCTTGGATGGTGTTTCTACTGTACTGGATGAGCATATGCGCTTAATATGAAAACTCAATATCGTGCTGTGGTACGAATTACAACTTCTAGAACTTGTAGCAGTTGGGTGCCACCTTGGGCAGAGCCCAAAGTTGTTACTTTGTTGATACTTTAAATTATAGAATGGTGTTATCAGTGGTTACTTCTGTTACTTCATCACAAATATAATAATATAATAAAGTAAATTAAGCTCTTGACACAGATGTATATAATTATAAGGGTTATGTACGCCATGAATCTTGTATATTTTTTAAGAGAGCAAAATAAAAGTGAATTTGGAAGAAACGTCATCATTTATATGGAATATTAGAACATTATGAAGCTCTGCAGTTCTAGGAATTGTTTTTGAGATATTAGTCTTTTTAATTTTCACGGCTTTATTTCGTTGAATACTAAACTCGGTAGATTGTATTTCGTTGAATACTAAATTGCTAAAAGGCTTAGATGAAAATCCGTCATTAACCAAAATATTGTTTCAGTTCCGACAGGATATTGTTGCTGTGTGTGCAGATATAAAAGAGATGTTTTGCAGGTACGAGTCAAAGAGTCAAATCAGGATTCTTTGCGTTTTCTATGGCGACGTGGCAATACTCAAGACGACGTCGAGACTTATAAGATGCAGGTGATGATCTTCGGAGCTGCATGTTCCCCTTGTTGCGCTCAATATGTCAAAAATATAAATGCGCAAAATTCCACCTACAATAGAGACGAGGTTATAAAGGAAATCGAATCGAAACATTACGTAAACGACTTTGTGGCTAGTTTTCCCTTAGAAGAAGATGCATATGCCATCAGTAAGAAAGTCAAGCGCATGCACGGTTTGGCTCATTTTGAATTAAGAGGATTCGTTTCTAATTCGACAAAAGTTCAGAGTTGCTTGAATGAATATGCGTACAATTATGCGAAAGCTGCAGTACAGTTGGATAGCAAAGCGGTAGATAAGATTCTAGGCATGTTTTGGGAAAGTCAACAGGATAATCTTTTTTTGACTTGAAAATGAATCGCGTTGACAAGGATATTGTCAACGCGTGAAATGACCAACTAAAAGACAACTGCTTAGTCTGGTGATGTCCGTCTACGATCCGTTTGGCATGTTTGTCGTTTTAATGATATATGGCAAAATACTGGTGCAGGACGTGTGGCGTACAGACATAGGTTGGAACGATTTAATACCAGAAAAATTATTTGAGCAAATTGTGAAATGGCTGCGACAACTAGACAATGTAAAGAACTTCAAACTGACACGATCTTACTCATCGAAGTTTTTGTTGCAAGACACGAATATAGAGCTTCATGCTTTCTTCAATGCAAGCGAACAAGCATTTACAGCAGTGGCGTACTGGCGCATTATCATTGGAATTGATACAGAACTATCGTTTGTTGCTGGTAAGACTAGATGCGCACCATTGAAGCTGTTGTCGGTGCCAAGATTAGAATTACAAGCAGCTGTTTTGGGCACTCGCCTAAGAACATCGATTTTGGAGAGTCACGACGTAAAAGTAAAGCGATCAGTAATGTGGTCTGACTCGAGAACAGTAATCGCATGGATCTGTTCTAACCAACGACAATATAAACAGCGCACCGGATAAGCGAGATTTTGGAGACGACAAAGGAAAATGACTGGCGCTGGGTGCCAACACAACTGAATCCAGCGGACAAATCTACTAGGACAAGCTAAGGCATTAATTAGGTGCCACAGACGACATGGATAAAAGGACCCAATTTTTTAATGGAACTAGAGGCACTATGGCCTTGTGAAGAAAAACTGGTCCCTATAGATGACTCAAAAGAAAAGCGCAGAATCATACATACGTTCGTCTGAAGTGAAAGGTCGGATGAATATTAAGATTTGTGAGAAGCTCACGGCATCCAAAGGATAGGATAGTAAACAATGAATTGTCATTCGAGGAGTTGCATCAGGCGAAATTAACGCCATGCAGTCACAATTTATTTATTGTCACCTGAGTTAAACGAACATGGTGTACTTGTCGTACATGGGAGGCTTGATTATCCCACAATATTGTCGAAACGAACACAGCGAGATATATCACCACCAAAATTACGAGTTAATTGTAAACGAAATCCGACTTAAATTTTGGGTGATCGACTTATGTTGAGCCTTTAAGCGCACAAAGACATCATGTCAATTCTGTAAAAATTGATGCGCAAAACCAGTACCTACGTTGATGGGACAGCTGCCACTGGACCGCGTGACACCGTATAATCGACCATTCACTTTTACTGGACTCGACTATTTTGGACCCGTACCCGTTACTGTTGGTCGCCGACATGAAAAGCGCTGGGTAGCATTGTTTACCTGCTTAACAGTTAGAGCTATTTATTTGGAGTTATCGGAAGACTTATCCTCCGACGCATGCATCATGGTGATAAAAAACTTTGTCAACAGAAGAGGTATACCGAGAGGTATATAAGATCTGACATGGGCACAAATTTTGTAGGTATGGATAACGAAATAAAGAAAACGAAAGATATATTTGACTGAGAATACGCAAAAACAGAGTTGGCGGCAAAATACATTAATAGGAATTTAATTGTCCGGCAATCTCAGCTTAGGCGGATGTTGGGAGCGACTAGTTCAATCAACGAAGCGCGTGCTAAAGATTACACTGAAAGAGCAAGCACCAAGGGTTGAGACTCTGAGAAGCCTACTGACAGAGCCGGAAAATATTGTAAGTAGTAGACCGCTTACACATGTGCCGGCAAATATTGATGACCCAGAACCACTGTTCTACTGGGCGCAATGAATATCTACCCACGTTGACCAGACGAACCAAATGGTTTACACCACGCTGGAGACGTGGTTCTGATTTGTGACGAGAAATAAGCCAGAGACAGTTGGAAAGGGCTGTGGTTATTCAACCTATACGAGCTAAAGACGGACAAGTCAGAATAGCTGAGGTACAAACGTCAACAGGTATTTTGAAGTGACCCATATCTAAGCTAGCTATTCTTGACGTCTTGGGTAAAACTCCGTGGTCGTTTTACGGTGGGCGGGATGTTGCAACTCGAATTATATTTAAATTTAAATTTAAAAATAGCTGACGATCTATTACGAATTACGTTGTAACCCTGTGGTTTTGAACCCATGTTCAGGCTTGCAGATTAACTTAACATTTTTCTGTTACATATAAATTAGTCGATAGAATAAGAATGAAATAATTTGTACCAAAATCATTTTGTGAAGTTAGTCAGTTGCATTGAAGAACTGGCGGTAACTACACTATTTAACAAACGCTATCAAGCACATTTTCTTATACAAATTTGATTTAACTAAATGGTGGAAAGTGTGAAGTTCTATTAAAGTGTTAGGTCGCGTGCTCGGCACGCAACAGATACCATTTCACAATCAAATATACCCCCAGCGAAGCGCAAAACAACAAGGTATAATTGAGAAAAATAGAAGATAACATAGATAAGTTAAAAAAATTATAAAAAAAACTTAGCAGTAACAGAGAAACGTATGAGGAAAAGCGAGAAGAGGGTGTTATAAAAAAAAAAAAGCACTCGGGAACAAAGAAGCGCCAAAATTCATAAAAAGAAAACTTGAAAAAATCGACCCAAAAATATTATTAATTTACAGAGAACAATCTTGATGATGATGGCAATAATGACAATATCGGGAACGTTGACAATCCGACAGATACCTGACCAGGACGGGTATGAAAAAATTGACATGAGGAATCAGGATATAATTATTAAAACGGATATAGAAGTCCATATAAAAAACTTAAAGGACTTCGACAATATCTTAAATGAAATTAAGAATAACATAAAAATAATTAACAATGGCAACGGACACATATTACGGTCGCAAATGACAGAAACGAAACAGAAATTGTACAGTCTATACGGTAACCACACTCGTAAAAGAGGATTACTTTATAACGTAGGTAGTTCAGCAAAGGAAAACAATAGAAAAACATCTCTCCACATTTGAAGAAATTATGCGGGAAATTGATTAAATATCAAACAAACAAATTTATATTAATATGTATTTCAATGATTTCAATATATCGAATATTTAGTTAAATCAGACAGAGTAGCAATAGAAAGACAATTGAATGCAATTGATAAATTCGAAAATAATAGATAGGAGAGCCTATATTACGACCAACAAACAAAATTTCAATTAATAAAAAATAAGATAGAACACTTGCAGGATAAAGTTCCTTCTGCTAGGTAAAACATATTACACCCCAGCATATTAACAGATAAGGAAATAAAAAAGTACAATATCGATTTCAACAAATTCAATAATCTTAAGTTAGCTACAGCAAGGCTGGCAAAAGCCGTCGAACCCTTCCCTCCACGCAAGTGCCGGCTGGGCAATGCGCACTGTATTTACCTCGGAGTAAGCGCTTGTTACTTAGTGTCACTTGCGCGCCTACAACCAAGGTAGTGCAGGTTCTAGATAAGGCAACGGTACAGTATTCTCTGACTGCTTCGGCTAGTCAGTGTTACTGCTACCTGAGCCATTGTTCAAGGGGCCTGGCGGCAGGCAAAAAACGAATGAAAGTTAATCAAAATGGAAGTTGATGAGAAGGACGCAACTCGGGCTGGGATGTTAGTCCAAACGTCGGTGGCAAGCGTGACTGCTACCACCGGCGGGCACGAAGAGGAGCATTCCTCTCTGCGTGTCGCCAGCAGTCACACCTCCGCCATGGGTGGAGCAGGCCATTGTGGTTGCAAAGCTACTGCCAAACAACAACAACAACAACAATAACAACAACAAAAACAAAAACAATACCAACAACAATTACAACAACATTAACAAGAACAATAACAACAATAATAACAACCACCATAACAACAACAAAAACCCGATGACAACCTGCGGCGTGGCAATGCGGTTGCCGACTCAAAGACGGATTGTGAATCAAACGGTGGACGCATTACGTCAGCGGCGGCGACCTCACCTCTGAGGAGCTGCTGTAAGCTGACGCGAAGATCGAGGAGGGCCGTAACCACTTAACCACGAAGTCTGGAACAACTGACTGCCAAACGCCATCGCTCCGAAGAGACAGACCACCAAGACGGATGTGCCCGTTCATAAGCGGCCTCTCCAAACGAAGAAGTCGTTTAAGAAGTCTGTCAGTATCGTGGCCAAATATCTAGTCGTGGTGCTCATTGACAGGAGTGACCGAAATGGCAAAATGTCGCCAGAGCAGTGGAAGATTGTGGGGGCGAAGCTGCTAGAAGTGATGTTTGAACGGATGGAGGCGCCAAATGCCACACCCACCACATTTGATGATGCAGGTTGGCTCAACGGTGTCAAAGTCCTTAGCTATTGCGATGATCTCACCTTAAAATGGCTCTCGGAGACAATGTCTGCCATGGTCGCCCCCTGGAAAGGTGCCAAGCTAGAGATAGTGGACAGAACACTAATTCCGTCCATACTGAATGAAAAAGTACGCTTTCCACGGGCTGTATTTATTTATTTATTCTGGCGGACAATCAGTGCTGTCCCAGATAAGCAAACGTTATAATATTTCTTAAATGTAATAAAAAATTAGAAAAAGACTAATGAAATTACGTAAGTTTCAAATATTAATGACACTCACACAGGGGATATTTATTTGCCAGTCCGGCCAGCTATGCCCCTACTCACAGCCGGGTTAGTCAGAGTCATTATTTGAACTTGAAGCTAAACAGAAGAGCGTTGGTAGTAAAAGTTGAAAAAAAAATTTATAATTAAAAGTTAAATTAGTACAAAAAAAAAAGACATATAATCTAATGTTTAATATAAAAAAAAGAATATATTTATATATGTATTCAAATTTAGATTTGACGATAAGTTTCGAACTCTAAAATCTTGTATAATTATTCGGTTCGAAGGACCAAAATGTGTAATATTGAATACACGAGAAGACGTTTAGTATCGAACTGTAAAAAATCTTAAGACTAACAATGTTCTTATCTCTAATGCTGTCGTTGGTAAGGCGACAGCATGTTTATAATTTATTACGGTCGCTTGTAAGGCGACCGTTTATTTTTATTACGGTCGCTTGTAATACGACCGCTTGTATGTATTGCGATCGCTTGTAACGCGATCGCCTATTCACATCTGGAACACATTTACGCCCAATCGTTTCCATATCCTAGCACAAGTTGTTAGGATAACTGCGTGCAGCTGTTGTAGGATGCCGCGTGCAGGTGGGGAAACATGTTCACACTTGATTATATATATTTTTATTTGTATCTATAATTACAAATTAAATTAAATTAAAATTAAAAATAAAATAAAATAAAATAACATAAAAGTTAGTAAATAAATAAGAAAATAAGTAAAAGGAATATAAGATTAATTTAAAGGTAGGTATAGAGAGACAAAGAAAAAAAAAAGTAAGAGAAAAATAAGGAAATTTTAAAGAAAGTTAGAGAGAAATCTCTGACCGAATAGAGGAGATGTATTAGCCGGGCTGGCCGGCTAAGCCTATATTCACATCTATTGTGGTCAGGGATTTCTTGTAAGATATAGGGAAAGATAGTATTTTAAAGAGGGAAGAGAGAGAGTTAATTTGCGAGTACGTGATATAGTGTAGTGTGCAAATAGCTTACACATAAAGCGTGAAAAGAACTGTGCAAAGCATAATCAGTTGTACCTACTGGGAGGGTAATAGGAAAGCAATTTCTCGTTGCACGACGAGGAACAGAAAAATGTATACGACCTAAAAGAAACATACATTCGATCTCACCAATAATTAATTTATGAAGACACAACACCACACCAAGAGTTTTTCTACGATTAATTAAAGACGGAAGATTGCGAAGGAAAAGCCTACTGGAGTACGATGGTAAGCGAAGGTTTGGATCACAGTTTAAACCTCGTAAGGCAAAAAGCAAAAATTGCTTCTGAGCAGACTCAATCCGATCCTGGTTAATACTGTACTGCGGACACCAGATGCAGGAGCAATATTCCAAAATCGGACGAACAAGAGAGACATTAAGTAGCTTAGTGGTAAAAGGATCATTAAATTATTTCGACCATCTTTTAATAAATCCAAGTACTCCCTTGGCTTCATTAATAATGGTCGAAATGTGTGAATTGAAGTTCAATTTGCAATCAAATAAAACTCCAAGGTCTTTTTCGGTAGTTATACGTTGCAATGGAGAATTGGCAATCGTATAAGTGCCTAAATAGGGCCTAGTGCGATAGAATGTCATAAACATACGCTTAGAACAATTGAGCTGCAGCTTATTGGTCAAGCACCAAAGTTGCATAGCGTTCAAATCGTGTATGAAAATAAAAGTTTTTCATCATCTGCGTACATAAGTATGTGAGACTGGGACAGAATGGTTGGTAAATCATTAATAAATAATGTAAAAAATAATGGTCCCAAATGACTGACTTGACGTACACCAGAAGTTACGTACACCGAACTTGAAATGGTGGAACTAAGCAGTACTTTTTGGGTTTTGCCTTTTAAGTAGATTGAAATCCAACTTAAGAGGAAGGAGGGAAACCTATGCAGTTAAGTTTATAAAGTAAGAGGTCGTGGTTCACAGAGTCAAAGGCTTTACTGAAGTCAGTATATATGACATCGGTTTGAGTTTTTCTTTAAAAATGCAACATTTACCAAGGTGTTAATTCAAGTTGGTCGTAGTGGACCGACCCTTTACAAAGGACAGGGGAAATAATAGATTTACAAAAATGCTGTAAAGAAGAAACAAGGATTTTTCAAAAAACTTTCGAATAGAAGATAACTTTGCAATACCTCTGTAATATATATCAGATTTTCCACCTTTTTATGGGAAAGGAATGATATATGAATCTCTCCAAGGATCTAAAAAGATTGCGGATTCAAGTGATGAATTAAAAAGTTTTGGCAACGGTTTAGCTAAAGAAGTACAACACTAGGACTGTTGTCAGGCCCAGGAGAGAAAGAAGACTTTAAGGAATTAATAGCGGAGGTTGGGGAGCTATATGAAATATTTGGGGTAAAGATAGAATTAGAGGGTAAAATAGTATAAGGATAAACTGAGTTAATAGGGAAAACAGAAGAGTAGGTTGATAGGAAAAAGTTGGCAAAAGTATCAGCAGAAGCAGAATCGTTGCTGTTATTCTCCATCTGTAAGGAAGTTCAAAGGCCGAGGTCAAAGTCTCAGTCGGGCCAGGGAACGTTTGCAAGAAAGATTTGTAAATCACTGGAAAACTGCGTAACAACAACTAACAACTCCCCGCTAGTCCGTCCCTCACTCCTATAGCGCTAAGCCGAAGCCGTGTGCGCCTATCACTAATGCCGGGTATGAACTGCGTGCGTATCCCCCTTGCCGGTCTTGCGTCCGAAGCCACCGACACGTGCGCTGCCTGGTTTTGCCTAGCCGAAGCCGTAGGCGCCCTGCACCTAAGTGAGGCCGAAGCCGTTAATACCTAAGCACCTAGTTGCACCGGGAGGAAATAATAAGACGGGGCTTTAATCTTTACACCAATATTTTATTCTTACAACTACCATAACAGGAATATTCACCTGGCTGCTCTTAATATTTCTTATTTATTCGCGTTTTACTTAACCATCGCGTTTACCGTTCTATTTCTTTGATACTCCGTTTCTCGCACTCGCGTATGCCTCGGCTAAACGGCCCAATTCTCGTTCACCGCGTACGCACGTGTCGCAACCGATCACTTCAATCGCCCAATTCCGACTCTCCTGGTCATGGTCCACTTAGCTGCAGCGATGCGTTTTCGGTGCCAAGCCCTTCGGAGCTTTTGATCTTCACCACGTCTGCTCGCGCATACGAAGAGCTTTTGACACCCGCTCATCCGCCACTCTCTGTATATACCGTGACAATAAGCTTATTGATATGCTACTACTATTCTTAACTATTAATCAACATAAGTACTTATCAATAATATTCGCGCTCTTTGCGCTACGTATATTCATATCTCGTATACCTACTTATTGTGGGCAGGTGCAGGTTGACCCGCCTCACACATCCCAAGAAAAAAGAGGAAGGTAAATTTGAAGATTTATGCTTCGAATTAACATAATTAAAAAATTGTTAAGGGTCTTGGAAAAACCGTCTTTTGCAACGATCTAGATATTTTTCGTAGCACAGACAATTTTGAAGGGCGAAGTTTGACTTGGCTACAGAGTATTAAGCCCAGTCTATACTTGAACCTGACTTCTTAAATTTTTTAAAATATTTTGACTTAATGTTTTTTAGGTAAGAGAGTCGAGATGTAAGCCAAGCAGGCTTTGTTGAACCAGACGGGGTTGAATTAGGGATACACACATCTAAAAGTGTGTTTAAGGTCTCATAAAAGGTACTAAGGGCAATATTAATGTCAGACCCATTATCTAAAAAGGACCAGTCAGTTGCATGAATAAGTTTATTAAGTAAGGGAAAGTTTCCCTTACGAAAGCAACGACGTGGCAATTGTCGACTTAATAATTGCGGACTACAAAGCTTAGAAATTGATATAGATATTTCTATGGCAGGATGATGTAAATCTTCGAGGACAGAAAGAGGAAGTGACCTAGAGACGTCAGTATTTGCGAAATCATTGACAAAGACCAAATCCAGAATTCTGTTCAAATGATTTTTAATTAAATTCATTTGAAATAGTGAATAATCTAGCATGCAATCTAAAAAGTCATGCTGATTTATAGGAATGAGGTTATTTGCGTTACTGAAAAATGACCATGAAATATTAGGTAAATTGAAGTCACCTAATACAACAAAAAGGTCATCATCCTTCACTTGAAGAGACTTGTATGTCAGAAGATGGAGGGATGTAAGAACAGGTGATAAAAATTACACGCGTTGGATAAGTTACCTTAACAGCAAAAAATTTCAACATCAGTAGGCACATTAAGGGAGATACGTTCCGCTTGAAGTGTCGATTTAATGGCAATTAGTACACCACCACCTCGACGAGTCAGTCGGTCAAATCTATATATAAAGAAACTATTTGACAGAATTTTACAGTCAGATATGGTTGAAGTTAACCAAGACTCTGATAATGCAATAATGTCGGATTCAAATGAAAGACTACTCAAAAATAGATTTTGGAGTTTAGTTAAAAGTCCTCTAATATTCTGATATTGAATGAATGCAGAGTCGGGGCACAAACCTAGTTTCTTGCAATATTGCTGGATGGTACTTGGGAGGCAAAGCTTCCAGCAGGAAGGGTTACGGGCACGGGCTCAATTCGCCTTTTCTGTTTAAACTGATGAACAATCATGTGGGGTGGCCAAAATTTTGGATCACAAATGATTGCAAAAGAGTCATTAGGGTCACCTTTATTAAACGATGATATTTCGCGAGGTGTAGAAAAGTTGAATTTAGAAATGTTCACCTAAGCGGAACATTTACTAGAAATTTAGGTTGCCACTGACTCGCAAGTAGTGTCTGAGGATAATCTAGACACAAACACTTGCTTATGCGGGGCAACTACAGTAAGAGTAGAGATATCAGTAGTTGAAATCTTTTTTGATAGTGGCGGCAAGCTTATTTACGTTCTGACCACTAAGACACGCACACTTAGCGTGCATAAAATTTCACACAACCAACAATGCACAAATTGAGGTTGTGCCGAATCGTCAGCACTCTTGAAAGTGCAAACCTTCTTGCAGCAGGACATTTTTCCTACTATGTCTTCAAAAAATTAAAAGTAAACAACAAAAGAAAAAAGGGCGCGTTAAACGTTACAAGAGCAAAGGCACTCAAAGCAAGAACGCAACAACAATAAATTGTGAGCGGGGGCGAAAGAAACTTCACTCTTAAGGAAATGCACAAAAATGAAATACGCTCTTGTAAGTTGAGAGACAAATTACTAATAGCTAAAGCTAGCTTGGAAAAAAAAAATAAACAAACAAGATCACAGCACAGTCGCCAGAAAATTAAGTTTGCAAATATTAAACCACAGAATGTATAGCTGATAGAACTTAACGGAGTAATAGCAAGCTTTATCATTAAATAGCAAAGTTATTTAACAAAATAACAAATTTAAATGATAAATTTAGCACAAAATAAGTAAAATACGGAGCACAAAAAAAAACATGTCTAATTCACTCAAAAGAACTCTGTACGTAAGGAACAAGCTCTTAAGCTATTAAAATGACAGAATCCTGACGTGCCGACTGCTGATTGGCAAGTGATCCATGTGGCTGCAAATTAACAAAGTAGCCGAGGATTTGTTATACACACGATATGGAAAGATGGCATGGGGCGGAGGGAGCGTGTACCCCACGTGTCAAAAAACGCCATCCAGACGACAAAAACTCCAACACGTTGGAAGCCGACAAGGTGGAGAGGAATCTTGGCCTTGAAGCCGTGGTGTAAGCCACTGAAGATGGTTACACGACCAAAGTAGTCGTCCCATCGGAGCTGGAGACATCCAACATCCGTGCAGCCAAGGATACTCCAGCTCAATCTTCATAAGAGCAAATTAGCGTCGGCAGAGCTCTTCTTAGCCGTGGAGCAAGGGCTCGCCGATGTGGCTTTAGTTCAGGAGCCTTGGTTGGCAGCCGGCAACAAGGTTTCTGGGCTAAAGTCTGCTAATTACAACGTGTTCCACGCAATGACAGTAAGTAGGGCTAGGACAGCCATCCTTGTAAGGAAAGGCTTCTATGCTTATTTAATTACAGCTTAAACGATCTTACTGTCGTGGCCCTAGACGGCAACAGCGACGAGCCCACGCTTATAGCATCCTGCTACATGGCGCATGACAGGGATTCACCACCCGAAGAAATCAAGAGACTGGTCGCGGAGGCAAGCCTTAAGAAGCAGTCCCTTAGCTCAATTTGAATTAAGAGGATTCGTTTCTAATTCGGCAAAAGTTCAGAGTAGCTTGAATGAATATGGGAACAATTATGAGAAAGCTTCAGTACAGTTGGATAGCAAAGCGGTAGATAAGATCTTAGGCATGTTCTGGGAAAGTCAACAGGATAATCTTATTTTTGACCTGAAAATGAATCGCGTTGACAAGGATATTGTCAACGCGTGAAACGACCAACTTAAAGACAACTACTTAGTCAGGTGATTACCGTCTACGATCCGTGGCATGTTTGTCGTTTTAATGATATATGGCAAAATACTGGTGCAGGACGTGTGGCGTACAGACATAGGTTGGAACGATTTAATACCAGGAAAAAAAAATCTTCAAAGCAAGCGAACAAGCATTTACAGCAGTGGCGTACTGGCGCATTATCATTGGAATTGATACAGAACTATCGTTTGTTGCTGGTAAGACTAGATGCGCACCATTGAAGCTGTTGTCGGTGCCAAGATTAGAATTACAAGCAGCTGTTTTGGGCACTCGCCTAAGAACATCGATTTTGGAGAGTCACGACGTAAAAGTAAAGCGATCAGTAATGTGGTCTGACTCGAGAACAGTAATCGCATGGATCTGTTCTAACCAGCGACAATATAAACAGCGCACCGGATAAGCGAGATTTTTGAGACGACAAAGGAAAATGACTGGCGCTGGGTGCCAACACAACTGAGTCCAGCGGACAAATCTACTAGGACAAGCTAAGGCATTAATTACGAGCCACAGACGACATGGATAAAATGACCCAATTTTTTAATGGAACTGGATGCACTATGGCCTTGTGAAGAAAAACTGGTCACTATAGATGACTCAAAAGAAAAGCGCAGAATCATCTTGCACGTAAGCTTAAGGCCACTGATCGAGATTGCGCGATTTTTCAGATACGTTCGTCTGAAGCGAAAGGTCGGATGAATATTAAGATTTGTGAGAAGCTCACGGCATCAAAAGGATAGGATAGTAAACAATGAATTGTTATTCGAGGAGTTGCGTCAGGCGAAATTAACTAGTCTATTATATTGCCGAAGGGACACGGTCTGACTAATTTGACTGTTCAACACCACCACGAGATATATCACCACCAAAATGATGAGTTAATTGTAAACGAAATCCGACGTACCCAATTTACGATCGACTTACGTTGTGCCTTTAAGCGCACAAAGACATCATGTAAATTCTGTAAGAATCGAAGCGCAAAACCAGTACCTACGTTGATGGGACAGCTGCCACTGGACCGCGTGACACCGTATAATCGACCATTCACTTTTACTGGACTCGACGTGATAAAAAACTTTGTCAACAGAAGAGATATTCCGAGCGTCATTAGATCTGACATGGGCACAAATTTTGTAGGTGTCGATAACGAAATAAAGAAAACGAAAGATATATTTGACTGAGAATACGCAAAAACAGAGTTGGCGGCAAAATACATTAAATGGGAATTTAATAGTCCATGCAATCTCAGCTTAGACGGATGCTGGGAGCGACTAGTTCAATCAACGAAGCGCGTGCTAAAGATTACACTGAAAGAGCAAGCACCAAAGGTTGAGACTATGAGAAGCCTACTGATAGAGACGGAAAATATTGTAAATAGTAGACCGCTTACACATGTGCCGGTAAATATTGATGAGCCAGAACCACTGTTCTACTGGGCGCAATGAATTCGACGCAGACACCTGGAGAGGGCGGTAGCCATTGTTTTCGCAAGCAGTATAGCATAGCACAACAGTTAAAGGACAACTTTTGGTGACGTTAGATCAGGGAATATCTACCCACGTTGAGCAGACGAACCAAATGGTTTACACCCGTTAAGGTTATTAAAGCTGGAGAAGTGGTTCTGATCTATCTTAAATAAAATTAAGAATAACATAAAAATAATTAACAATGACAACGGACACATATTACAGTCGCAAATGACAGAAACAAAGCATAAAGTGTACAGCCTATACCACACTCGTAAAAGAGGATTAATTTATAACGTAGAAGACAGGAAAACAATAGAAAAACATCTCTCCACATTTAAAGAAATCATGCGGGAAATTGACGAAATATCAAACAAAAAAATTTATATAAATATGTATTTCAATGATTTCAATATATCGAATATTTAGTTAAATCAGGCAGAGTAGCAATAGAAAGACAATTGAATGCAATAGATAAATTCGAAAATAATAGATATCAGGAGAGCCTATATTACGACCAACAAACAAAATTTCAATTAATAAAAAATAAGATAGAACACTTGCAGGATAAAGTTCCTTCTGCTAGGTATAACATATTACACCCCAGCATATTAACAGATAAGGAAATAAAAAAGTACAATATCGATTTCAACAAATTCAATAATCTTAAGTTAGCTACAGCAAGGCTGGCAAAAGCCGTCGAACTCTTCCCTCTACGCAAGTGCTGGCTGGGCAATGGGCACTGTATTTACCTCGGAGTATGCGGGTATTTCTTAGTGTCACTTGCGCGCCTACAACCAAGGTAGTGCGGGTTCTAGATAAGGCAACGGTACAGTATTCTCTGACTGCTTCGGCTAGTCAGTGTTACTGCTACCTGAGCCATTGTTCAAGGGGCCTGGCGGCAGGCAAAAAACGAATGAAAGTTAAAATGGAAGTTGATGAGAAGGACGCAACTCTGGCTGGGATGTCAGTCCAAACGTCGGTGGCAAGCGTGACTGCTACCACCGGCGGGCACGAAGAGGAGCAATCCTCTCTGCGTGTCGCCAGCAGTCACACTTTCGCCATGGTTGGAGCAGGCCATTGCGGTTGCAAAGCTACTGCCAAACAACAACAATAACAACAACAATACCAACAACAATAACAAGAACAATAATAACAACAACCATAACAACAACAAAAACCCGATCACAACCTGCGGCGTGGCAATGCGGTTGCCGACTCAAAGACGGATTGTGAATCGAACGGTGGACGCATTACGGCAGCGGCGGCGACCTCACCCCTGAGGAGAGGCGCAAGCTGCTGTGGGCTGACGCGAAGATCGAGGAGGGCCGTTAGCACTTTACCACGAAGTCTGCTATGCAGGCTTCATGTAGCAATTTTGTTAACAAGGTCGAGGAACAACTGACTGCCAAACGCCATCGCTCCGAAGAGACAGACCACTAAGGTGGATGTGCCCGTTCATAAGCGGCCTGTCCAAACGAAGAAGTTGTCCAAGAAGTCTGTCAGTATCGTGGCCAAACGACATCTAGTAGGGGTGCTCATTGACAGGAGTGACCCAAATGGCAAAATGTTGCCAGAGCAGTGGAAGATTGTGGGGGCGAAGCTGCTGGAAGTGATGTTTGAACGGATGGAGGCGCCAGATGCCACACCCACCACATTTGATGATGCAGGTTGGCTCAACGGTGTCAAAGTCCTTAGCTGTTGCGATGATCTCACCTTGAAATGGCTCTCGGAGACAACGTCTGCCATGGTCGCCCCATGGAAAGGTGCCAATCTAGAGGTAGTGGACAGAACACTAATTCCGTCCATACCGAATGCAAAAGTACGCTTTCCACAGGTTGTACCTAAGGAACAAGCTCTTAAGCTATTGAAATGCCAGAATCCTGACGTGCCGACTGCTGATTGGCAAGTGATCCATGTGGCTGCAAATTAACAAAGTAGCCGAGGATTTGTATACACACGATATGGAAAGATAGCGTGGGGCGGAGGAAGCGTGTACCTACATCTCAAAAAACGCCATCCGATGTAGCTTTAGTTCAAGAGCCTTGGTTGGCAGCGGGCAACAAGGTTTCTGGGCTAAAGTCTGCTAACTACAACGTGTTGCACGCAATGACAGTAAGTAGGGCTAGGACAGCCATCCTTGTAAGGAAAGGCTTCTATGCTTATTTAATGTCTAAGTACAGCTTAGACGTCATGACCCTAGAGGGCAACAAGGACGAGCCCACGCTTATAGCATCCTGCTACATGGCGCACGACAGGGATTCACCACCCGAAGAAATCAAGAGACTGGTCGTGGAGGCAAGCCTTAAGAAGCAGTCCCTTGGCTCATTTTGAATTAAGAGGATTCGTTGAATTCGTTCAGAGCAGCTTGAATGAATATGGGAACAATTATGCGAAAGCTTTAGTACAGTTGGATAGCAAAGCGGTAGATAAGATCATAGGCATGTTCTGAGAAAGTCAACAGGATAATCTTATTTTTGACTTGAAAATGAATCGCGTTGACAAGGATATTGTCAACGCGTGAAACGACCAACTAAAAGGCAACTACTTAGTCTGGTGATGTCCGTCTACGATCCGTTTGGCATGTTTGTCGTTTTAATGATATATGGCAAAATACTGGTGCAGGACGTGTGGCGAACAGTCATAGGTTGGAACGATTTAATACCAGAAAAATTATTTGAGCAATTTGTGAAATGGCTGCGACAACTAGACAATGTAAAGAACTTCAAACTGGCACGATGTTACTCATCGAAGTTAGAGTTGGAATTGATAAAGAACTATCGTTTGCGCACCATTGAAGCTGTTGTCGGTGTCAAGATTAGAATTACAAGCAGCAGTTTTGGGCACTCGCCTAAGGACATCGATTTTGGAGAGTCACGACGTAAAAGTAAAGCGGTCAGTAATGTGGTCTAACTCGAGAACAGTGAGCGCATAAATCTGTTCTAACCAACGACAATATAAACAGCGCACCGGATAAGCGAGATTTTTGAGACGACAAAGGAAAATGACTGGCGCTGGGTGCCAACACAACTCCAGCGGACAAATCTACTAGGACAAGCTAAGGCATTAATTACGAGCCACAGACGACTTGGATAAAATGATCCAATTTTTTAATGGAACTGGAGGTACTATGGCCTTGTGAAGAAAAACTGGTCACTATAGATGACTCAAAAGAAAAGCGCAGAATCATCTTCCATGAAGCTTCAGGCCACTGATCGAGATTGGGCGATTTTTCAGATACGTTCGTCTGAAGCGAAAGGTCGGATGAATATTAAGATTTGTGAGAAGCTCACGGCATTCGAAGGATAGGATAGTAAACAATGAATTGTTATTCGAGGAGTTGCGTCAGGCGAAATTAACTAGTCTATTATATTGCCGAAGGGACACGGTCTGACTAATTTGATTGTTCAACACCACCACGAGATATATCACCACCAAAATGATGAGTTAATTGAAAACGAAATCCGACGTACCCAATTTACGATCGACTTAAGTTGTGCCTTTAAGCGCACAAAGACATCATGTAAATTCTGTAAGAATCGAAGCGCAAAACCAGTACCTACGTTGATGGGACAGCTGCCACTGGACCGCGTGACACCGTATAATCGACCATTCACTTTTACTGGACTCGACGTGATAAAAAACTTTGTCAACAGAAGAGATATTCCGAGCGTCATTAGATCTGACATGGGCACAAATTTTGTAGGTGTGGATAACGAAATAAAGAAAACGAAAGATATATTTGACTGAGAATACGCAAAAACAGAGTTGGCGGCAAAATACATTAATAGGAATTTAATTGTTCAGGCATTCTCAGCTTAGACGGAAGCTGGGAACGACTAGTTCAATCAACGAAGCGCGTGCTAAAGGTTACACTGAAAGAGCAAGCACCAAAGGTTGAGACTCTGAGAAGCCTACTGATAGAGACGGAAAATATTGTAAATAGTAGACCGCTTACACATGTGCCGGTAAATATTGATGAGCCAGAACCACTGTTCTACTGGGCGCAATGAATTCGACGCAGACACCTGGAGAGGGCGGTAGCCATTGTTTTCGCAAGCAGTATCGCATAGCACAACAGTTAAAGGACAACTTTTGATGACGTTGGATCAGGGAATATCTACCCACGTTGAGCAGACGAACCAACACCCGTTAAGCCTATTAAAGCTGGAGACGTGGTTCTGATTTGTGACGAGAACCAATCCAGAGGCAGTTCGAAAAGGGCTGTGGTTATTCAACCTATACGAGCTAAAGACGGACAAGTCAGAATAGCTGAGGTACAAACGTCAACAGGTATTTTGAAGTGACCCATATCTAAGCTAGCTATTCTTGACGTCTTGGGTAAAACTCCGTGGTCGTTTTACGGTGGGCGGGATGTTGATACTCGAATTATATTTAAATTTAAATTTAAACATAGCTGACGATCTGAATTACGTTGTAACCCTGTGGTTTTGAACCCATGTTCAGGCTTGCAGATTAACTTAACATTTTTCTGTTACATATAAATTAGTCGATAGAATAAGAATGAAATAATTTGTACCAAAATCATTTTCTGAAGTTAGTCAGTTAGTTAGAAGAACTGGCGGTAACTACACTATTTAACAAACGCTATCAAGCACATTTTCTTATACAAATTTGATTTAACTAAATGGTGGAAAGTGTGAAGTTCTATTAAAGTGTTAGCTCGCGTGCTCGGCACGCAACAGATACCATTTCACAATCAAATGTACCCCCAGCGAAGCGCAAAACAACAAGGTATAATTGAGAAAAATAGAAGAAAACATAGATAAGTTAAAAAAATTATAAAAAAAACTTAGCAGTAACAGAGAAACGTATGAGGAAAAGCGAGAAGAGGGTTTTATAAAAAAAAAAGCACTCGGGAACAAAGAAGCGCCAAAATTCATAAAAAGAAAACTTGAAAAAATCGACCCAAAAATACTATTAATTTACAGAAAACAATCTTGATGATGATGGCAATAATGACAATATCGGGAACGTTGACAATCCGACAGTTACCTGACCAGGACGGGTATGAAAAAATTGACATGAGGAATCAGGATATAATTATTACAACGGATATAGAAGTCCATATAAAAAACTTAAAGGACATCGACAATATCTTAATTAAATTAAGAATTACATAAAAATAATTAACAATGGCAACTGACACATATTACAGTCGCAAATGACAGAAACGAAACAGAAATTGTACAGTCTATATGGTAACCACACTCGTAAAAGAGGATTAATTTATAACGTAGGTTGTTCAGCAAAGTGGCTGTTTGGAACAATGGACGAAGAAGACAGGAAAACAATAGAAAAACATCTCTCCACATTTAAAGAAATCATGCGGGAAATTGACGAAATATCAAACAAAAAAATTTATATAAATATGTATTTCAATGATTTCAATATATCGAATATTTAGTTAAATCAGGCAGAGTAGCAATAGAAAGACAATTGAATGCAATAGATAAATTCGAAAATAATAGATATCAGGAGAGCCTATATTACGACCAACAAACAAAATTTCAATTAATAAAAAATAAGATAGAACACTTGCAGGATAAAGTTCCTTCTGCTAGGTATAACATATTACACCCCAGCATATTAACAGATAAGGAAATAAAAAAGTACAATATCGATTTCAACAAATTCAATAATCTTAAGTTAGCTACAGCAAGGCTGGCAAAAGCCGTCGAACTCTTCCCTCTACGCAAGTGCTGGCTGGGCAATGGGCACTGTATTTACCTCGGAGTATGCGGGTATTACTTAGTGTCACTTGCGCGCCTACAACCAAGGTAGTGCGGGTTCTAGATAAGGCAACGGTACAGTATTCTCTGACTGCTTCGGCTGGTCAGTGTTACTGCTACCTGAGCCATTGTTCAAGGGGCCGGGCGCCAGCCAAAAATTGAATGAAAATTAATCAAAATGGAAGTTGATGAGAAGGACGCAACTCGGGCTGGGATGTCAGTCCAAACGTCGGTGCCAAGCGTGACTGCTACCACCGGCGGGCACGAAGAGGAGCAATCCTCTCTGCGTGTCGCCAGCAGTCACACCTCCGCCATGGTTGGAGAAGGCCATTGTGGTTGCAAAACTACTGCCAAACAACAACAACAATAACAACAACAACAATAACAACAACAATAATAACAACAAAAACCCGATGACTACCTGTGGCGTGGCAATGCGGTTGCCGACTCAAAGACAGATTGTGCATCGCACAGTGGACGCATTACGTCAGCGGCGGTGACCTCACCCCTGAGGAGAGGCGCAAGCTGCTGTGGGCTGACGCGAAGATCGAGGAGGGTCGTTAGCACTTTACCACGAAGTCTGCTATGCAGGCTTCATGTGGCAATTTTGTTAACAAGGTCGAGGAACAACTGACTGCCAAACGCCATCGCTCCGAAGAGACAGACCACTAAGGTGGATGTGCCCGTTCATAAGCGGCCTGTCCAAACGAAGAAGTCGTCCAAGAAGTCTGTCAGTATCGTGGCCAAACGACATCTAGTAGGGGTGCTCATTGACAGGAGTGACCCAAATGGCAAAATGTTGCCAGAGCAGTGGAAGATTGTGGGGGCGAAGCTGCTGGAAGTGATGTTTGAACGGATGGAGGCGCCAGATGCCACACCCACCACATTTGATGATGCAGGTTGGCTCAACGGTGTCAAAGTCCTTAGCTGTTGCGATGATCTCACCTTGAAATGGCTCTCGGAGACAACGTCTGCCATGGTCGCCCCATGGAAAGGTGCCAATCTAGAGGTAGTGGACAGAACACTAATTCCGTCCATACCGAATGCAAAAGTACGCTTTCCACAGGTTGTACCTAAGGAACAAGCTCTTAAGCTATTAAAATGCCAGAATCCTGACGTGCCGACTGCTGATTGGCAAGTGATCCATGTGGCTGCAAATTAACAAAGTAGCCGAGGATTTGTATACACACGATATGGAAAGATGGCATGGGGCGGAGGGAGCGTGTACCTACGTCTCATAAAACGCCATCCAGACAACAAAAACTCCAAAAACACGTTGAAAGCCGACAAGGTGCAGCAGAATCTTGACCTTGAAGCCATGGTGTTAGCCGCTCACGACGTGGATAAAGATGGTGACACGACCATAGTAGTCATCCCATCAGAGCTGGAGACATCCAACATCCGTGCAGCCAAGGATACTCCAGCTCAATCTTCATAAGAGCAAATTAGCGTCGGCAGAGCTCTTCTTAGCCCTGGAGCAAGGGCTCGCCGATGTGGCTTTAGTTCAGGAGCCTTGGTTGGCAGCGGGCAACAAGGTTTCTGGGCTAAAGTCTGCTAATTACAACGTGTTCCACGCAATGACAGTAAGTAGGGCTAGGACAGTCATCCTTGTAAGGAAAGGCTTCTATGCTTATTTAATGTGTTTATACAGCTTAAACGATCTTACAGTCGTGGCCCTAGAGGGCAACAAGGACGAGCCCACGCTTATAGCATCCTGCTACATGGCGCACAACAGAGAAGCACCAGCCGAAGAAATCAGGAGACTGGTCGCGGAGGAAAGCCTTAAGAAGCAGTCCCTTGTTGTCGGAACGGACGCCAGAGCACATCACACAGTGTGGGGCAGTCCAGACATCAATGACAGGGGTGAGTCTCTCCTAACGTTTATATTATTACAATATAATTAAAGTATAGCAAATGTTGGTGAAGAGCCTGCTTATGTGGGTCCCACTTCGTCAAACATCTTAGATTTAACGCTCGCAGCAGGGATCAGTACCAAGGTGACGGAATGTAGGGTCCTTGAGAGAACTTCCTTCTCAGACCACAAGTATGTTCATCCAATTTAATGTTAAATTTGATTATACTCATAAAAAAAAGCCCCGGAGCACAAACTGGTCGAAATTTTGTAAAACAATAGAGGAGAAGTTGCAAACGGTACTAACAATCGCTTCAAAGGAGGATATAGAGCAGTTCTTGAAAACGATCGTAAACCACCTTACCAGCGCATACCACGTATCATGCAGACCTTCTTAAAACAAAAGGAGCACCAGACCGCCCTGGTGGACTTCAGAGCTCGGCGTAAAAAGGAAGGATGTACAAGATCTCTTCAAACTTGCCAAACAAGCGGAATATGAAATGATCATATGGAATGAATACAAAATAAATAAATGCAATTGGAAAGCAGAACAGGATTCATAAAGAACCTTCTGCTCTAGCATAGAGAAGGTCAAAATCATGGAGCCAAATCAACACGCATTTACAAAAGGAAAATCAATGGAGACAGCGCTACACTCCGTTGTAGCCACCACTGAGAAAGCACCCCACCATCAAGAATACGCAATGGGCGTATTTCTGAAAATCTCTGGCGCATTCAACAATGTGTTGACGGAAACAATAATGCGAAGCCTAAGAGCTGCAGCATCCCACTCCGCTGTAGACTCATAAATACACAATCTGTTGAACTGCAGAATAGTCAGTGCCAAGAGCGGCGCATAGAGGCACGCCGCACGACGGAGTCGTATCACCGTTGCTGTGGAACCTAGTGGTAGACGGACTTTTATATGTATATGATGATGATATAAGCATAATTATCACAGGCAAATGTCCATATGATAATGATAATGAAACATATTAAATATCTAGGAGTGGTTCTGGACAGCAAGCTGACTTAAAGACCCAATGTTGAAGAAATAGTGAAAAAAGCAAAAGTCACGCTCTATGCATCGCAAAAGATGCTGAGCCTGGGGCCTTTCACCACGTCTAATGAATTGGTTCCATATTTCAGTGGTGAAACCGATTCTACTCTACGGCGTTCTGGTATGGTGGCAAGCCACTGAGAAATCCACATACCTTAAGATGATGAAGAGAACCCAACGGAAGGCACTAGTCTATATCACTGGGGCGTTGAGGTCCACTCCAACTAAAGCACTAGAAACAATACTTTGCGTTAACCCCTGGACATTAAAGCACAACTCATTGCACAGAAGACAGCACAACGGCTCTGTGAAACTGGGAGAAATGACACTCCATGGTTTTGGACACAGCTCGATTGGCAGGAATATGCATACTACGTAACTCCTCTGACCAATTTCAAAAGTACAACAACGCTAATGGATCGGACGAATGACTTTCACAGACGGCTCAAAAATGGATTCGGGAGTCGGAGCAGCAGTTTACTGTGCAGTGCCGGAGCTCAGGCTGCCGTTCAAGCTGCTTGATTACCGCAGCATATTCCAGGCGAATGTTTTTGCGATACGGAAGGAAGCAGAGGTAGCCCAAGAGCTCCACCGAACACACAAACATTTCAATATGCCAAGCGGCAATAAAATCTTTGCAGGCATCTACCATCAGCTCCAAAAATGTTCTGGCAAGCAGGGAAGCATTAGATGACCGAAGCACTGCTAGAACAGTGCACATCTACTATGTTCCCAGCCTCCGGGGTATTGATGGAAACGAAATGGCAGTCCGCCTGGCTAAAGAAGGTGTCGGGCTATCATGAAAATGTGGAAAATATAGATATTTTGTTACAATCGTTATATAGCGACCAGGAAAAAACGGCCTTGACTGCAGCTGATGGGAAGTGGAAAACCACCACGGTGGTTTACCGGTTCAACCTAACCTAACCTACCTACAGCAATGTTTAGAAAAAATCTATTAGTCTTTGCAATAGAAATTCCAAAAAACTTTATAACAGTAAAAATTCAACAGTTACTAACAATACCTAATAAATAAATCTTCGAAATAGATCAGAAGCTGAACTTATATTTAACCACAAAAATTTTACATACACCTAATAAAGCAAATAAAAAAGTAAAAGAAATGCGAAAAGCATTGCATTTTTAAGAAAAATTACTTATTAATACAAAGAAAAAATATGGAAATAATAGAGCTAGACGAAGAAACCTTAGTTATTAAGAACGTAAATAACGCAACGTTATATCAAAGCAGTAATAACCAAAAAAAACAATCGAAAAAAATATTCTAATACATTTCACAAATTTTACAATAGGTGTAGATGATAATTATTATACAAATACATACGAATTAGAAAATGATAAAACATTGTATGAAAAAATAAAATACAAACAAAATTTTACACAAATCAAATCACTTTCGAAAAAATTTTAAAAAATAAAAAAATAACTGGTTGAGCATAAGAAAGTTGAAGACACATAAGGATATAAATATTTTTGCAATACAGTCATAATTAAACTGATAATCATATTAATGGCATACATTATTCTAAAAAACAAGAAAATTAAAATTCAGCTCAATCACAAAAGAATTCAGGAGAATTCTTATCTAAAAGAGGGAGAAGTTATGTATAGTCCTACTTCACTCCCTACAAAGAGCCAGAAACCACTTCCCTCTTTTCCACCATTATATAACCATTATATCTTAAGCATTTACATTCCGTAACGTCGGCGTCGAACGCACATTCTACTTGCCAACTCGGCCATAGTTGGCGTTCGCTGGATTTCTTAACGGCGAAAAACCGAACTGGAAGCAAATCCGAAGAATTTGGCATAGCAAAAGAAAGCACGGTAAAGGAGTTGCGTGCACGACTGCCAAAATTTATTAATGAGTATACCCATTCTTAGGCAATGCTGACGCGTTTAGCTGAGCTGGAGACCAAATAGTAGTTCTACCCCAGAGGTGAACGCACAGGGCACGAAACCCATAACCCGTAGAAAGTGGTACGACGATGATCAACGGAAGCATTCAAAAAAATTGCCACCGAACACAAACCTACTGCAAGTAACGGAACCACACTCGGAATCCCTAGACGGCGATCCCATTACAGGAAATACGACGATTATAGCGCGGCAGCCAATAAAATGAAAAGATGGAGTATCACATACGATGGCACTTCAGACCTTTTGTGGTTCATTTAGCAATTAGAGGAACGAGCGACTTCTTACCGAGTCGCGGCGAAGCACATCCCGCAAGCGATACTGGAGCTGTGGACCGGTACAGCGGAGGATGGGTCCGGGCCAGCCGCCTTCAAGGAGACATATAGACCCATTTTCGTCGATAATGTCCACCAACCCATTTCGAAAGCCTCGGACAAACGAACCACGCGTCAAGAGGGTCTCGCTCCAAGCGGTACCCCGGAGACCCTAGAAACCACCATAGAAACCATCGGATTTTGGAATTCTTTTGGATCCTAAGCCTAAGTTTAGCAAGCATATTATTTCTATTGCTCATCGAGCCTTTGGAGTCCTGGGTTTCATACAACGCTGGTAGAGAGAATTTAACGATCCTCTATATTACTTATGCTCTTTATACTTCACTTGTTCGTCATATTCTGGAATATGAACCTTGTATTTGGTGTCCCCATATAAGGTTCATAAGAATATGGGCCTCAAAAACACCACATATAGATAATTTGTCTTATCTTTAAATAGTCCGTTGATACTTTTCCGAAGAAACTGCTAATTCGAAATGGAGCTTCAACTCTGTCCACTGATCCACCATACAGAACACAGCAAAAGAGTGAGCAAAACTTTTTGAGTTCTTCATATAATCGAACCACTGAGTTAAATACCAGTTTCGACTATACAACAATTTGAAAAAATTCTTGTATCCCGATCTTTTTAAAATTGTATGTGGAATGGGTCGCTGATCCCGAGAATAAAATTTAATAAATAAGTTGCTTGACCGTTTTCGAGATAATCGAAAAAAGCTATATTTTCGACTTTTCAAAAAGGTAGCTTTGGAAAAGTGACAATAACTCCGAACATAGCTTATTGATATATTATTATATAAATAATATATATTAATGATGACGTTTCTCCCAGCTTCACTTTTATTTTGCTCTCTTAAAAAATATACAAGATTCATGACAGCGCCCAGTGCACATGACCCTTATAATTATATACATATGAGTCAAGAACCTAATTTACTTTATTACATTATCATATTTGTGATGTTGGTCAACCAAGTCAGAAGTAAGATTACCCCATTCTATAATTCAAAGTATCAACTGCATATATTGCCTTTGGGCGCTGCTCAAGGTGGCACCCACCTGCCACAAGTTCTAGAAGTTGGAATTCGTACCATAGCACGACCATGAGATTTCCAATTAAGTGCATATGCTCATTTGAAATTGCACTTGTAATAAAAATTCTGTTGGTTAAATTTAAAGAATATTTATTACTTTGTTTACTAAGGTTTTCATCCTTGCAAACAAATGATCAGCTGATTGCAAACGCATCCAGTGCAGTAAAAACACCATCCAAGACCTATCGCATCAGCCTGTTATCGATGGCATGACGCGTTTGTGTGGAAATCGACTATAAGTCACTGCATGCATTTTACGTTCAGCTGTTCTTCTTCTTCCACAGCATATAAAAGAAATTTCAATTTTAAAAACCCAATTTTTGGTTTGTTGGGGTAAGTTTAGATTAAGGGCAATAACTTGGCCATTTATTTATAGATTTTTACTAATGATAAAATTTGTTTATGGTTTTAACAATTAGTAAGCATACTGATCCAAACAGTGATACAAAAAACTAAAAATCGAGTTTTGGAGCAAAAATTGCACATAAAATAGCTTTTATAAAAATTATTATGCAAAATTTCCATTTCAGTCCAAAATAATTTCTTAACGAATAATCTAATTAAAAAATGTTGTATGGATTGGCCATTGTATAAAACACCTTTAATATCAATGAACAATGTTCGTTGTCGTTATCACTTTACCAAAGCAACCTCTTTGACATGGCGAATATATAGCTTTTTCGATTATCTCGAAAACGGTTCCGGAAACCTATATAAAAAATTTTTTTTGGAATCGGTGACCCATTTAAATATAAATAGGCTCTAAAAGGCCGTCTTATAAAATGCTGTTGATACGAAAAAAATTGTTGAAATTAAATAAGTATCCTACATTTTATATGCTCGTCCGAGGAAGTGAAAAATATTTCAGAAAAATTCGAGAACGATCATTATTTTTTGTTTTATTTTTAATTCCTACAGTAAATATTGCGTTTTGTACCCTTGCAAAAGGGTATTATGATTTTGTCTCGAAATGTGTAATGTATAGAAGGTGAAAGATGAACAGGGTAAATTTATTCTTGGGTGTTTTTACTAATTGCTGAATAACTACCACATTTACTGACCGATTTGGACAAATGTACACTTAAAGTAATCGTAAAAGAATTGTCTAACATTATAAATCTTAAAAACTATTTAAACGATTTTTTTAAATTTTTAAATGAGCAATTGAAATTCAGCAATTTTTTAAAAATGCAAAAAACGTTCACATTTTTCCACTTTGAGGGCTTATAATGGCTTTGTTTCTTATTCGATTCGCATAAACGGCATACCGTTAGAAAGAGGATACAATTATCTATTGAATTGTGTAACATTATTTAAGATCAAATAAGATCTCATGTAGATATAAACAAATAAGTCGAAAGACTGCCAAAAAACTAGCTATTCGCGGTTTTCTCGAAAACCATTCTTTGAAAAAATAAATGGTTTGCATTTTTGAAATCAGCGACCAAAAATACATCAAAAAAAGTATATGAGAGCCCAGCTCCCTCGATCAAAAAATAATTTGTAAACTAGTGTAATTAATGACACCTCCATTGGCATCAATAATTGCCTGCAACCTACCAGGAATTGTTGCAATTAATGATTGCGCATATGCAATAGTCAATTTTGACCAAATTTCATTAATTTCGGAGATTGTACCGTTATTTTATTCAATTCCTCTTTCATGCGCTTCTGCATAGATCAGGCGACGAGACTGCATCATTTGTTTTTGCAATTTCGTTGCCACAACCACAACAAATCGCATTTAAAGTTGAAAATGCGTAAAAGTGTGAATACTTTTGACCACCCCTGTATATATAAATATCGGACATCCACAATTTAATTCGATTGTTTTATTGTTATATTTAAAACAAAGCGAACCGTTGATTACTACGCTCTTTAATTTTTAAAATATCAATTGCGTATTTTACCTTTTGGCGCTACTCAATGTGACGCCCATCTGCAACAAACTCTGTGTTGCAATTCGTACCATAGCTGGACATTGAAATTTCATATTAAGTGCACTTGCTGTTGAAATTTCACTAATCATAAAAATTCTGTTGACTTAAGTATTATTTAATATTTTTATTTACTCAAGTTTTGCTGTTTGGAAACAAACAATCAGTTGATTGCAAACACATCCTCTCTAGTAAAAACACAAAACTTCTTAAGACGGTTGGCATAGGAAACGACTATAGTAGCATGTAGAGTCTTGTCGCAAAATACTTGATTTGGGTTTGCGTGTTGACCTAAAAATCAGTTTTCCCAACAATGGAACTTAATATTACGCCTTGGATCTTACCTCCTCCGTCGCTAAGTCTTGTGTCTTTTCCGCAAGTTGTACAGACACACTAATAGTTGTTGGGAGATTAATTAATTAATTATGAGGTAGCACTACACTCCCCAAATCCGAGTCCTTGCGGTACCCGATCACATTCGTATTAGTAGCAAAACTTTCACATTATCAAGATTTATATCAGCTTCAAATATACACCGAGTATAACTTTTAAGTGACTTTATGCTAGAAATATTTGATTAATTTTTTCGGGAAACCATCCAATAGAATTTATGCCTGCTGTCAGATATCTTAAGGGCATCATTTTGTTATGAAAGATGTACAGACAGGGGGCATTGCCCTCCTCCATTAATTGTTATCATCAGAAATATAGAATTCAAAATGGTTATTTTGAAAATGCACGTTCGTGCGTCGACTACTATTATTAAAGTACTTCTTGTCGCATACTTGAGACTTAGATAAATGCACTTATTCGTCCTCTCGAGAATGATTTTGCTTCCCAGGCCGTTAGCTTTACAGCTGAACGCAGGCGCAGTGAATGTGTAAAAGGCGAAACCTTATTTATTCAGCCTTTGCCGCCCAGCACGTTCCCCTTCACCGCATTGCCAATGCCAAAGTGTTATAAGCCTGTGGTGACAGAAACTTTTGCTCATTTCATCTTTATCTACCCAGTTATATACGTAAACAGCTAATAACGTTATAGGACCTACTGACATTTGCTATTAATGTAATTATCAAAGCAAACTTTAATTTATAAAAGGTTTCAATCTACCGAAACAATTACAGAGAAAATTATGAATGCGGTAAATGTCGCAAAAAAAAGTCAATTTATTCATGTGTAAACAAATAATTGGACAAAAATATCATTTGTGATTTCAGGCCCATTTCTTATATTTCCAAATTTACGTTAGTTCACTCTTTAAAAGGTTCGATAACAATTCATATGACAAAAAAAATTAATCGTCTTACAATAGAATCATAGTCGATGATTTTACTTCACTGCTTTCTTGTTTAATTTTGTAGTCAAAAAGTATCTGAATAGATAAGCGCCGTTTATGCAATATTTAATAAACTTTACTGAAATGCATTTTTCCTAAATGTTAAGTGTTAAACACAATGCATTCATATAAAATTGCTGTGTGAATAAAGTGAGACATGTATAAAAGAGAATATGAAACTTTGTTACAAATAGTCTGTGTTGTGTATTGCTGCTTGCGGCGGTGTAGCTGTTGCGTACACAACACGTAGGGACTACTACGATGTTGGCTGCACTCTAAAAAAAAGTGCAAGCGAGATGGCTATTGTTACTAGAATCATTGTATACAACATCTTACATATACATACATACATACAAGGCAAGTAGCGCGCGAGCGCTCTCGTAGCCGACATTGTCAGCTCTAGCGACTACGGAGCATAGAGAAAATTAAAATGAATATAGAAATCGGTCGTGCTTACAACTGTATCCATATACATACATATATATAATACCAAAAGCACTTAAAAACAAACAACATAGTGAAAGGTGTATTTAATAAAAATTGTAAAATTTTGTACAAATGTATACAAACATGTGTAGATATACTTACAAACACATGTACATATATAATACAAAACCCCAAAAATAAAAACTTAGTTTAAACCATAGTCAATAATATATATACATTTTATATTATATTATATATATATATATATATATATATATATATATATATATATATATATATATATGGTTTTAATATATGTGATTTTATTTGTTTTTTTTTTGTTTTGTTCAGTTTATAAATATGTGTTTGTGTATGTATGCGCACATCAAACAGTGTGATGAGAAGTGTAAAAGGTGTAGAAAAGGGAGTTGGGGCTTCAAATGCTACTCCTATATATGTTCATGTGTATTCGCGTACAACATAAATTCTTACTTATGTATGCATAGGTGTAAATTAGTATTTTGGCAATTCATACCATTAAATTAAAAAACAAAATAAGCCCAATAAAATCAAATTAATAAGTCAGATATTTCACTAATACGCTATTAAATATGAATTGGATAAGAAACAAAATAATAATATAATGGCAAGACTGATTAATATTGCGAGCAATGTGCTAAAACGAAATTTGCGATAGCTTCGTCTGTCTGTCTAAAACAAACAAATAATAATAAAATAAAGGCAACTGGAGCATTCCATCGATTTTTGCATGTTGGTTGATGTTGAAATCGTTAATCGATGAAGTCGAATTTTATTATTTTTTCCATGTCACTAGCAAGGTGATGATGCACCCCCATTTATCCTTTACTACACCAATGGACATGGATTACGATATTGATGATTACTGTTTCAATTACAGCCGTAGCATCAAGCAATTAAAAGGAGTGTTATTTATACTGAAGAAGGGCCCAAACACAACACAAAAACAGTATCATCAACAACAGCAGTAGCAGAAACAGAAACAAATAAATGCGTCAGTGACATGGACACCAATAATACAAACCCAACTGTTGTAACGCCAGAGTTAAAGTCGCATGCAGCTTGCAGCGTTCTACAAGAGTCACACGCTATTGTCACGCAACAGGAAAATATAGCTTTAACGACAGCTATTACTTCGGTAGCCGCACCCGCAGCAACAGCTTCAGTGAGTGCTAACCAAAATCAAAATCAAGATGCGACGAAAAAGCATGAGACAGCACCGCTATTTAACGCTACTGCAGTCACTTCAAAGCTTACGACAACAACGATAGTAAATACAACGGCCACCGCATTGAATTTACCACCACCAACGCCGAATTTAAGTGTTTCAGGGCAGTCTGCAGCTGATGTAGCTTTGTTGGGTTGTTTACTGCCAGCACCACCTTCATTGGAGAACTCTAACATGAGGCCGTCAACGTCGACCCCACCACTTCACAATTCTGCAGACCCAACAGCATCCACAGGACAAACTCCTGCACCATGTCAAAGTGATTTTGACTCGGACACGGAGCTCTCTATTGTAGCAGCGGCAGCTGCAACAGCTTCGTCGAATGCTGTTGTTGCCACAGGAGCGCACTTGATGACCACAACATCACCTGTCTCATCAGTCTCAGCATCAACGTGTGCATCAGTTCAGGCAGGAATGGTAGCAACAATGACAAACGGTCACATAAAATGCAACAACACCTCTAATAATTCATCTCAATTGAGTCTAAACACAAAACAGCAGCGCCAGCAAAAACGTCGGCGAGAGCGAGCCCAGCGCCTGCAGGCAGAGCGCGATAGTCGATACAATTCAAGTGCATTAAGTAGCGGAGGATCTCTGATTGGGGGATCAGTTGGCGTTGGTGTTGGTGTTGGCATAGGAGTAGTCGGTGGTGCTCCTGGTGGTGGCAGTAGCAGTATGATTGGTGCCATAACTGCACCTGCCATACTAATGGGTAACAGCAGCGTATTGGGTCCTGGTAATGGTATGTTATATCATCTGAATAGTGCCGGCAGCATGGGTGAGGATAGCAATAATTCAAATGGCAACTTTACAAGTAGTAGCAATGGTAGTAATAATTTGCTGCCACCTACGGACAGTATTGCATCACTGCTGTTGAATCCGCCAAATTCACCCGAATGTAATTCCGGTCTTATGGCCACCCCTAGTGACAGCGAAGGTGAGTCACTCGATGAAGATCTCCTTTCAACATCATCGTCATCGACATTGTTGCTGCCGCGTGATAAACCTCCACCAAGGCCTCCACCTCCAGTACGCCGAAAGTTGCCAAGATCCCCTGTGCTAGAAGAGGAGATTATTGACGGATTTGCCATATTAGAGTTCAAAACGTATGAAGATCTTGAAGTAAGTTCCTGTACCGTCTGGCATCACATTACATATATTTATATATTTTGTTATTATATTACTAATTTGTATCTAATATTCCCAACAGTTTGCTATTAAACTGGGACAAAAACGCAAGGAAAAACGCCTTTCGGCCCTGGAGGAGCTGACATGCACCTATAGCGTTGAGGAAATGAAAATGCCAAAGATCATCGATACAGGGCAACCGCATCTGCACTCGCATCCGCTTCGAGCTACTAACCTTACTAGTTTATCTGTTGTGGGCAACAATAATTTGAAAGATATCAACCATCATCAACATAGGTCCGTTGGTGTCGTTGGTACTATTACGGCCACAACTAACAGCAGCAGCTCTAATATTAACAATAATTCGTCAAATAATAATAACAATAGCAGTGTAGTATATACAGTGCCTTTGGCGAGCATGTGTACAGCACCAGATTCTGAAGTTGAAGTTACTTGGGCAGGAGATCAATATCGCCAGCAACAGAATCAACTTAGTGGCTGTGCCAGTAGTAATATTAATACCAATAGCAATATGAGCATTAGCATTAAGAGAAATGCAAATCAAAATCAATTTAGTAATAGTCAACATGTGAACCATATAAGTCAGTCCAAACTAACCGAATCATCTGTCAACAACGGCAACGGCAGTGCGGCTATTACTGGATCCGTTAATACGGTCACCGGCAGCTGCTTGTTGGAGAATGGCAATGAAAAGCTCAAGCCAACTATTACACGACCAGCGTCTGTTGGTGCTGGGCCACTCATGGATGGGCATGTCACCATTAGTAGTAATGGAAATGCAACTGGAAGTTCAGCTGACAAATCCAAAAATTCCACCAACAATTTAGGCCAACAGAATTGCCTGGTAACAGAATATATTAGTATTAAGGGCACACAATCATCTGATGTAACCGCAGTTAACAATCATCTAAGTGTTATGCTATCATCGGCACCATGTCCAAAAATCAAAGTGAGTATATAAGCTTGTTATAAAAGGATAAGAAATAATTACCTGGTTATTGACAGAAGCTACACAACAACTTAGAGACCAACGATGCTGATATGGTTGCAACAGCAGCAGCCACTGCAGGCCTCACTTTGGAAATTCAAGACTTTGCGAATGGTGGTTCGGCGCAGGCTGTTGGGACCAGCATTCTACTTAAAAATGATAACGATCTTAATGAAAACTTTACTGATGTAAGTTATAGCAACACTAATATATTAAAATTATTTATTATATGTTTTTTTTGGTCTGTTTGTTTCTTCCAGAATTCAAATAATGGCAATAGTGGCAGTAAAGAAACTAATATCGTATGTATTTATGCTAAGCATATTGCTTATTATATTTATAATCATATTGTGTTTATTTCAGTGTGATACAGCTAATGGAGAGAATAAGGTAAGTTTAAAATATTAGCTCTTTGTGAGTAATTGTGCACCAAATGCTGAATGATAGAGATACCTACCATTGTATGGTCTGATGTTAATCCTTCTGAATAAAAAACTTTTTCTTTTAGTATTTACAAAACTAAACAATTTACATGCTCTACACCTCCCGTCTTTTTAGTTAGAGTAACAAAATTGGAATTGATTTCATTTTTTGGAAAGATTTATTCGACAATATTTTAACCTTTTGCTGCTTACTCCCAAAATTGGAAACCGACTATATAGCAATTTAGAGCCTTTTGCTATAGTGTAAACGCGCTTTTTCGCCATTCAAAGTTTTTGCTAGCGTTTCGCTCGGTCATGAACCAATCATTGAATCTTAAATATGGTGAAGTGCATGTGTCTGTGGGAATTATTTTGTTTGTAAATGTGCATAAGTTTCGCGGGAATTCAAAGTAATCTACATATGTTTAAGGAACAAAACAAATAAAATAAAAGTCCTAGAGTCCCAATCCAAAATCCGCAAACACAAATAAATATTCACATATAAACACAAATTTAAATAAAGCAGTAAAAAACAGAACGGCTTCCGTATGATGTAATCCTATTCGCTTAAATACCTTCCTGTGTTAATTATCCTATCGATATCAGCATCTGAAGTACTTATGACAAAAATTAAAGCAATAACATTAAAATTGTGGTCGTTAATCATTTATTATCGGTTTGCGTATGAGAGGATTTGGTCTGCGTATTGTATACATAATACTTTACACATGGTGTGTCTATCTCTTAGTCTCCGATATCGGTGTGTTCATTACGACGCAATTTGTCACATTTTAGTGGGTATATCGTTGTGAATTTTACGAAATTAAGATTTAAAATAAAATTTTTAAATCTATCACCCTGTTGATGATTATAACTGAAGACACTATGGTTCCGCCAAAAATTCAGTTTCAATTTAATCCTATATTACCGTGCAATTTTCTGCGTTCGCAAAAGTAGCGTAGGTTCCACACAAATATTGTTTTATGCGAAGCAAATTACTGAGCACATAAAATAAATTTAATATTTTGAGCTATTTATTATTAGATTCTCATTTGAATTTGCATATTCATTAATCTTTCTTGGGTGATTGTTTTTATACCCTTGTAAAAAGGTATTATAATTTTGTCACGAAATGTGTAACGCATAGAAGGAGACGTCTCCGACCCCATAAAGTATATATATTCTTGATCAGGACGACGAGCTGAGTCGATATAGGCATATCTGTCTGTATGTCCGTCTGTTTATATGTAGATAACTGTTTCACGGCTTCAATTTTTTGGTCGAGATGAGTTTTTTAAGACAATGTAAACAAAACACAGAGTGACCGTACAGCAAAAAATTCTATTCAACAATAAGCTACAATATATTTTTCTTTTAAATGGAAATGACAATTGCAACATAATATTGCTAAAATTAAATAACAACGCTCATATAGTGATATAATTTTATTAAAAAATTTGTTTATTTATCCGGAAAGATATTTGTTTCGGTAGTTGAGTGATTTATTTGTCAACGTAGTCTACTCTTAGCTCGATACATTTAGTCCATAGTTTATCCAATGTTTTAATTCCCTCCAAATATGAATTCGGATTGAATGTTGATTCGAATCCACATGTTATAGGCACGCGGCTCATTCGCAATATATGCAACATCACTGCAACAGCTGCTTTGCACATATACATAATAGTAAACAAATGTTAAAATCAGAATGGGGCCATTTACTGAATCATCCGCATGTTTTATGGCAAAATTATGCCGAAATTTTGTCAGGTTAATAGATCATTTTATTTTCATTAGTTTCGATAATGATTTTTTTACACAAATAATAACGCTTCATTAACACACGAAATTAAATTTTTCCATTTTTAAATAACCAATTGGCGCGAATAACCAAAAGACGCGGGAGCAATGTTGCATTTAAACTTATTGCACTGGATATTTAAAAAGACACTGATTTATCAAACCACCCTAATATACTTTAAGCAAGTTGACTAAACTGGAGCAACATTTTAAAACTGCCATCAATGAGTAGAAAGAAAGTTATATGAGAAACTACAAATTATTTGTCGATATAAACGTTTACATGTCTAAAAATGTTATTTGTTACCAGGTAAACATTGTAGTATGTAATTTTTCCTAATAATTGATTGATATTTTGTGAATCGAATTGAAAACTTTTAAAGTTGAAAACAAGTAAGAATGCTTTAGTCGAGTATACCCGAGAACGGGTATACTCTGTACTCAGTCCGAGAACCACAAACACAAATGTAGTCAAACATCAATCTGTTCAACGGTCACGTTTGCATGGCTAGTGGCTGGGCTCCTTCTGTATGTATGAAAAACGAGAATTCTCGAACTAGCATTAGAATTACGTATACCAAAATTCAAAGCTATATCTTTGAAATTATGATTAAAAATTTTTTTTACTGATTTGCAATGGGGAGGGTTCAATGGGTTCATACGGACGGACAGGCAGACGATAGACGAACATGGCCAGATCGACTTTGCTATTGATATGCCTCCTTATGCCTGTTATACATATACAAGTAAAATTACATAAATTAGAATGGAAGAAGAATAGTTGCATATTTCCATGTCCGGACTATATACACAAGTCGACATAACTATTCTTACCAGTAAATAAAATTCTCAGAATAAAACACTTGCCTTTATGGTTTATTTTTTGGCAATCTGAAAAATTTGTTTAGGGATACGTTAATTTTAATCACACAAATACGTACTAGATACTACTGTTTATTAAAAAGTATTAAGCCGTTTTGCCGGAAAATCTTCCAAGAAAGTCAAACGGCTTTATTCTGCGTTTTTGATTTATTTAATAGGGTGGCTGTGTTGGTTGCCATTGTCGAATCCATAAACCAACATCAATGTTTTGAATCGTTAAATGATTAAAATATGCATACTGCGTTTCACTCTTGTGGTTGATCGGAAAAGCATTCATACATAAACAGGATAACGATTCATGTCATGATAACAGAATCAAGACGTTTATCGGTGTAACGACATAATCTCGGCCAGTACATTGTGTTGCCGAGTTTATGTCGTTTTTTCTTTTGCGAGCTTATGACGTTTTAAAAGGATTGTTATTATACAGGTAGAGTGTTTATTTTAATGCAACATAATACCGCGTTATAAAAAAAATATATTTTTTTCGAAAGTTTGAAGTCGTTACTTTATTATGAGGAATTTTTGAGAGCTAACCAAGAATATTTATAAGGAATAGTTAAATTCTAGAATTTAGGTTAATTATCATATAGTTCTTAGCGTCTACTGTCTACTTGTAAAATAGCAAATATCCTTATAAATGTCCTTTTTAAGGGCAAAACAAATCCGGCATATTGGTGGAATATTCTCATTAAATTATTATCTGTTTTGCCAATTCCTTTGTGAAATGGCTTTATTTAAACCTGATCAAAAAGTACCGAACGAATTTCTGTATCGATATGGGGAGTTTAGTTCTGATATCTATAAGATCAAAAAAAATGTTGCATAGAAAAACTCATTTCTCAGCCAATTGTTTCTATGGCAGCTATTATATATAGTGGCCCGATTTTGATAAAGCTTGTATAGATCACAAATCTATCTATTGAGTTTGATTTTGATATCTTGAAAATCAAAAAAAAGTTTTTAATACAAGCAACTTTTGACCGATTCTTTCAATGGGGGCTATATAAGAAAGTGGTCTGATTTTCATTAAACTTGGTTTCATTTCCTTTAATATTAATAAACTATGTTAGGAGTAATTGTCACTTTACCAAATCTACCTTTTTGAAATGTCGAAAATATAGCTTTTTTCGATTATCTCATAAACGGTACCGGAAAGCTATTTTTTAAACTTTTTTTCGGAATCCGTGACCCATTTTACATATAGATCGACTCTAAAAAGGCAGGGATAATAGCCTAATAGCCGATTTCCACACAAACGCGTCATGCCATCGATAACAGGCTGTCGCGATAGGTCTTGGATGGTGTTTCTACTGCACTGGATGCGTTTGCAATCAGCTGCTGATCAATTGTTTGCAAGGGTTAAAACTTTAGTAAACAAAGGCAGGGATAATAGCCTAATAGCCGATTTCCACACAAACGCGTCATGCCATCGATAACAGGCTTTCTCGATAGGTCTTGGATGGTGTTTCTACTGCACTGGATGCGTTTGCAATCAGCTGATCAATTGTTTGCAAGGGTTAAAACTTTAGTAAACAAAGTAATAAATATTCTTTAAATTTAACCAACAGAATTTTTATTACAAGTGCAATTTCAAATGAGCATATGCACTTAATTCGAAATCTCATGGTCGTGCTATGGTACGAATTCCAACTTCTAGAACTTGTGGCAGGTGGGTGCCACCTTGAGCAGCGCCCAAAGGCAATATATGCAGTTGATACTTTGAATTATAGAATGGGGTAATCTTACTTCTGATTTGGTTGACCAACATCACAAATATGATAATGTAATAAAGTAAATTAGGTTCTTGACACAGACGTTTGTAATTATAAGGGCCCGTTGCCCGGGCCTCTGCCATGAATCTTGTATATTTTTTAAGAGAGCAAAATAAAAGTGAATCTGGGAGAAACGTCATCATTTATATGGAATATTAGAACATTATGAAGCTCTGCAGTTCTAGGAATTGTTTTTGAGATATGTCATTTTAATTTTCACGGCTTAATTTTTAAATTATGATTGTTAAAAACAGCTGTTTTGTGCTAAATTGAGCCAACAGCAACTTAACAGCAACGCAATCTATGAAATTCTACCAAAAACGAGTTGGCATAATCCGCGTTCATTCCAAACTCGGCTTTTTCCCATATCTAACTATATCTACTATAAAAAGCTATTTTCACACAACACTACGAAAGAATTATCGGCTAATACCTCCTACATTTATCGACCGATACTTAAAAAAATGTTTATGGCTTTTATAATTAGTAAATCTATAGGTCTAAAGAGTGATACAAAACAAACCAATTTCGGGTTTCCGATAAAAATTTTTACGAAATTTTTATTTAAATCCGCAATAACTTCTAAATGTCAGTCTAATAAAAAAAAATGTTGTATGGCTGGTTGATAGACCATTTTGCTATCTTTTTAAAAAGATAAATATTTTTAATATCATTAAACTATATTCGGAGTTATTTTCACTTTACCAAAGCTACCATTTTGAAAAGTTGAAAATCTAATTTTTTTCGATTATATCGAACATCTAACCTTTTTCGATTATATCGAAAACGGTCCCGGCAACCTACTTTTTCAATATTATTTTCGGAATCATCGACCCATTTAACATATAAATCGGCTCTAAAAATTGCGGAATACAAGAATTTTTTTTTTAAATTGTTGCCGTTCATAAAATAATTTATTTTTTATATTAAATAAAAAATTACAAAAAAAATTAATGCTTAAAATCGCTCATTTTCTAACAAAAAACATTTTCTCGACTAGTATTAATTTAAAAAAAATGGTATGTTAAAATACTTATGTCGACTTGTGTACGTATTTGTTATTTCCTTTTTTTTTTAATCTTTTTTCTATTATCTTTGAAAATTTGCATATGGTAAGGATAAAGTTAAAATGAACATTTTCGATGGGATTTTATTTTTTTCAGAGTTAGCACACTTTACCTCGATCCATTACTGTAATTGTTGGGTTTTTCGAAAAGCCTTCTTCAGCAAAGTTGCTCAAAATATTCCAAAGTTCAAATATTATGAACACACCAGACCTTGATGTTTTAGGGTAAAATTATGAAAAAATTGTGTTCTTGCAGCCTTATTTTGGTTTTTCGGTTAAAATTCTTTAGGCTTCTATCGATACCTTTGCGGAAATGCGTCGATATCCTGTTGTCAAAACTAAAGAATTAGCCGAGAGGTAGGGGATTTGGGTCGAAAATAGCGGTCATCACTGAAACAAAAGCTTATTTTCAGTTTCTTGAGAAAATTCTTTATTTAGAAGAAATAAAAAAAATTGCAATAATTCTGGCCCAAGTGTATCGATTTAAAAAAAGACTACGTTGAAATAAACCAAAATTCATTATTGGCCTATATCCCAACTCCCGTCCGTCTCCTTTTTCCCTGCCATTGAAAATCAAAAATCATATTATATCCTATTTTATCTCAATAATCAATAATAATTTGACAATAATCAGCATTAAAGTTTTTCAACAAACAACGACCAGCGAAAACAGTAGCTGTGGCTTCTATTTTAAGAGTAGCGGATATAGATACTCGGGAAATGTATGCATCTGTGATTTGAATAAGGACGAACCCGAGCTTTCATTTTAAGAGCAGGGACTTCCTATTCAATAACATACAAAATTTTGTGTCCCTAGCTCAGAGATTGACGCGTTCATACATACGAACCGTAAAAAGAGGAACTGGGTTTCATCGTCTCAGTTGTTGATGCTGTTGAAGAATATATACATACTAGATTCGTCTAATGGTCGAAATTTGACCAGCGAACCGTTCGAATAAACTTGCCTATCAACCCGTCAGACAACATTCTTAGTATTTTCATTCATAAGTTATTAATGACAGAAATGGAAATTTTGTATAAAAATATGCTCATTTTCAAAAATGCTATTTTGGGTTTTTTTAACCTCTCTTTGGATCTGTAGGCTTACTAATTCTAAAATAAATAATTCTTTTTTTGTAATTGAATTATTAATTAAGAGATCATTCAAAAAGAACATAAATCTCTTGACGGTGAACAAAATTTAAGGGATCAATTTTGGTCCCTAATCTCATCTCCATTAGAGTTGCGTGATGACGGTAAAACGAAAAATTATTGACGGTGATGCGGATTATCTTCAGTAGAAGGACTCCCAATCTCACGAATAACTTGCAAATTCAAGTCATCTACCCGACCTCTCCTATGCACAAATATAGAAGTTATTTAGATAATAATAAAAGAAGTGGAAAATGGAAATTTTAACTTTTGTGTGAAAATTTGTATTGTAGGAGATTATGATATTTTAACAAGTCTAGAAAATTCGAAAAATAAATTGAAACCCTTCAGCTGAGCCCTTTATCCTAACGTGTCAAACAAGGTGTGTTAAAATCTACAATTAAATGGCCAAGATATAGCCCTTAACCCAAGCTAACCTTAACATACCCAAAACCGTTTTTTCGCATTAAGTTTTCTTTTATACATGGACATTTCCACAGAAAGGTCCACCACAACCAAAAAATTTAAAGTCATCCAATACTTTTTTTTAACTTTAATTATTATAGTGAAATGTCCAAAATTTAATAGATTAAAGAGTTCAAAGCTTTTTTTTAGTTGCATTAGCGAGTAATCGTGCTTCAAAGTTGAAAATCATTTT
Organism: Hirtodrosophila alboralis; assembly: GCA_035043045.1. Lineage (NCBI taxonomy): Eukaryota > Metazoa > Arthropoda > Insecta > Diptera > Drosophilidae > Hirtodrosophila > Hirtodrosophila alboralis. The sequence goes on from JAWNNH010000017.1 coordinate 160,866, forward strand.
TTGGTTAACTTTGTACATTTCTAAGAGCGTATTCTCCTTAAAATTAACTTTTCTTAGTGTAATGATGCAGGAACACTTTTGACGCAAAAAGTTGTTAAAAAAATAGAAGAGAGCAAGCAAACATAAATTTATGGTAAGATTTTGATTTGCTTTTACCGATATTCTAATGTCACGTAACGCCACAAAAAACGACATATCGTATTATTACATCTGCACTGATGATCACAGGTGCGTGAAATTTCAGATCTAAACAAAGTTTCATATAACAATGTAAATATAATAAACCTTCGGGTCACGAATTTTTTAGAAAATTTTAAATGTGTGTCACGTAACGGCACAGTATACGCTCTTCTTGTGAATACACCTAGCCATCGCTTTACACAAATATTAGGTAAAAATTTTTTTTTCTAAACTAATTTTCTCTTTAATTTAAGTTTATTTTTATATTAAAGCCGAAATAAATGTTTTATTTGCGTTAAATAAATTTTTAAGTGCGATCATAACTTCAAAATGTACTATGGAAATTTGTGTCAGGTCACACTTTATACTAAGGCTTGTAAAAAAAAATTATCGGCAAAATTAACTTACATTATTCATTACAATACTAAAAATAGTTTTATACATAAAAGGCTTGCACACTTCACGAGTTTTGCACTTTTACAACTTTTAGTCGAAACCGACGTCTATTCTTGTCACGTAACGCCACACCTGTTTTTTGCTTATATCTTTTAATCGGAAAGGTCGAATGTTTTCATCTCTTTTACTAAATGTAGTCCAGCTACTGAGATAAAAAAAAAATTTTCAAAAATTTGAATTTGAAAATTTTTGTAGCTTTTTTCACATTTAGGCGTACGATTGTCATGTAACGCCACTCTGGAAATGCTCATATGCTGGGGAAGTAGAAGAACGGTTCAACGTGAAATGCATGCATTGAGCTACGCTTGGCCTTAAACTGACAAATCTGATGGGTTTGTTGGCTATAAATGGCCATAACTTGGCCATTTATTCACGAATTTTAACGAACGATGCCTGTTGCCCTCACGGGGGAGGTTGTAACTTAAAGGTGCGTGCAAGGCAAACTGCGTGTGCTGTGGCACTTACCAAACAGTTTGCCAGTTGTCAGTTGCCAGTTACCAGCTGACTGTTGTCGTTGTTGTTGTTGTCAGTTGGGCCCTTAGCTGTTTTTTTTCCTGTGTTGTCCTTTTGGCAGTCTTGTAGTTTGACGCCTTAATTATTTATCTTTATGAATTAAATGCTCTACTGCCGTCTTCTTGTTTTGTATTTGAAGACCCACATGCTAAAAAAAAGAATCCAACTGCACCCTTATCGCAAAAAATTGTGTACTTTAACGCATAATGGTATATTGCAAACCGTTTCATAATTTTGTGTTTTAACTCTATTTTCGGATTCAATTAAAATTTTTACTTAAGAAAATGCAAAATGTTCAGGATACAAAAAGCGACTTTCAAATAACACTACGTAAGACTTATCGGCTAATAACTTCTACATTTATCGACCGATACTTACAAATTTTTTTTATGTCTTTTTTCAATTAATAAATCTTTTGATCTAAAGAGTGATACAAAAAACCAAAATTCAATCTCGAAAAAGGTTTCGGCAACCAATTTTTTAAATTTAATTTTCAGACTCAGTGACCCATTTTACATATGCATCGACCTTAAAAAGTTCGGAATATAAGAATTTTTTCAAATTGTTGCAATAATATAATGCAATAAAATAATATATATATTTTTTTGTGGTTTGAACCTCGCTTAGCATATTAATATAAAAAAATAATTTTGGGATGTTCTGGGCCCATTTTCTTGTTTTTCGAAAATTTTTAGTGGGTGTGTTAAATTTGTTAATATTTTGTGGAAATGTTTCTAATATAGTTAATACGCTATCATTTTTTCTTGTTAGACTTATCTATTATTGATAAAGAAATTCATCTAATAATTTTAATACGATTGACATATTAAAATGGCTGATTGGCGACTGATCGGCTGGTCAAAGAGTAGAAGCTAGAAAACTTACATTTATACAGTAGCTTCCTATTATTATTATTATTATTATTATAGAAAGAATAAAAATAAAAAAAAAAATGCCTTAAACATATATCAGAAAAATGCCTTAAAAATTTTATGAAACCTCTGCGTTTTCCATCTTCTGTGCAGCAGTACCAGAACGTGAGAGTTCAAAAGAGATAAAAAATCATTTTGTATGGACTTTAGACATTGTCAAAAATTTATTTTATCTGGTAGAAAGCTCCAGCAATGATTTCGATTGATTTAAGTTAATCAACTTCGAGGTTATTTTTGGATTACATAGAGCGTTTATCGCTGCCTGACTGTGAGATAAGATGGCTTTATTCCTGTTCTGATAGTAACGTTTGAAATTCTGCACACATCCCAATGGCCCATACCATTTCAGCCTGGAAGATGCTCGAATACTTGCCTAGAGATTCACGGTATCTTATCCGACGACCTAATAATTCGAGGCCAGTGCCTTGTTTTGTTAGGGATCCGTCAGTATACCATATAATTGTTAGATATTTCGACTGGATTTACTTAGATGTGCAGTCAAATGCTCCCTCTATGTCTAAGAATGCGTAGATGGCCACCTCGTTGGTATTAACTGCTTTACTTAATGTTTTCTGCAGTTGATATAGCCGACCTACTCTGTATGCACGCCGTGTTGAGTGCACCGGATTTTGTTTCAGAAGAATGGTTCTAATATTGTAGTCCACAACTTTTTCTTTCAATAAAAACGATGTCAATCTGATGGGTCTGAGGGACTTTGGGTTGGTAATCTCTTTCTTCCCTGCTTTTAGGATGAAGACCACTCTAGTTCTACTCCAGGCACTCGGTATGTGTCGAAGTTCTAGGCTACTTATCATAATTTTTCTGAGGTGTGGAAGGTGATTTGTGGGGCTGGAAGATTACCAGAGCCCATTCTTGTCTTTCGGTTGTAACTTAAACTTTGCTTTTCTTTCTTACGTGACCAGGATCTGCTTATATTTTCGTCACCTTCTTCCGTTAGGCGGATACTTCTTAGGAAGTGCGTTTCGAAAAGCTGTTCTAATTTTTTCATGTTGTTGGAGGTGAAGGTGGCAGAGCGCATCTCCTGCGAAGTAAACTGAGCTTCCACTGTGATAGTGGCAGCACCGATCGCCTGCACTGCAATGGAGACTCAGTCCCTCGGAGTGCAGAGTGTAATTAATGTCTTTCCTTAACATGATGCATGTTCTTGAAGATGGGCTCCTATGGTCATAAACTATCTTTGAATCCTTTGTGTATGGACCCTTGATGCCGTTGTTGTACCACGACTTCTGTACGAGGGCTAGCCGAAGATATTCTTAGGTGAACATTCTACCTAGGACGGCCAAGGCCGCCTTCACTCGATCAAAGTTCACCTGTGCTAGCCCGGTTTTTATAATATGCGTCATTTTAATGGCTGTTGACTGCTCTCCGTTTTCCGGTTTTGTACCGACTTCTTCCTCCATTTGTCTACTTGGCCTTTTAAGGCCACTTACAGAGATCGACTCAAAGCGGAAGGAGAGTTGGTACCCTCTTTGGGCTAATCGCTCTTTCTATGCCAACGACGAGGAGTGCTGCATATTCCTCATTTCTTCGTGAGATTGGTCTCCGTCTCGACCCCGTTTAGGACCCTCAGCATATTCAACAGGTTTTCGGTCGTCCGGTCTGCACTCCTTGGGCAGAATACTGTAAAATAGTGTGCGGATGGGATGTCTTCAGTCATTCTTACATTAAGTAGAACTCCCTTCCACGCGTTGAGACTCGACGCTACACTCTTAAGCCAATCGGCTGATTCTTTGACATCGCAGTCGGTCCCTGAGATGGAGAGTGCAGAGTCGCATCCTGTTGAAGTGATAACAGATAACTCTCCGTGGCCACCTTTGTCTTTTTCGAAACCGTTACGTACGATGCGCGAGGTTCGGTGACGAAGAGGAAGGCTCAACCGCTTCTGATGTTGCTGGGGCGCTCGTCCTGCTTGGCACGCTGTATTAGTGTGCTTACCTTCGTCGACCCTTGCACGGATGTGCAGGTTTTTTGGGCGTATCGGTCTGCGGGGTAGGGTTGCTATTAGAGCATTTTGAAGCTGGTGTCCTGGTTTGCTCCGGCGCCCGTCTTGGTTCCTTTACCCTTCTTAATTGCGTCTGTTCGGGTCATCCAGCCCAGCTGGCGAGACCGCGCGTTGGTAAGTTCTCCTCTCTCTTCTTTGGGCGTGGGTGAGTGTTCTTGCCTATCGTCGTTTATCGGGAGTCGCATCGGACGGGATGTCAGGGGTGAGATGTTGAGGAAAGGATGGTGGTAGGTAGAGTGTGAGCGAATTGGGTGTGTGTGAGACTATGCTTTATTAGACGACGAAACAAGCTTCTTGTCAGTACGTTAGATATTAACGTTTGTTTGTCCGGGATGCTTATTCGAGATAACTCGCTATTCGAAGCTGACCTCCCGATGGAGATTGTTCGCTATTCACAACCCGCGACCCGCCTAGTGAAATCAGTTTAGCCCCTTCAGAACCATTAAACAATTTCATCCGACCAGGGAGACCCACCAGGGTTTTTTTTTTAGAGGTATAGAACTTCGAATTGAAATAAAACACACAATAATCGTCTTAGCATCCATCAATTTTGCTTTATTGGAAAAATAATTTTATGCCATTAATGGTTAAATATGATGGTTAAATATGATGGCCGCCACGGCTAGCTCGAATATAGCCAATTCTAGAGCTACAATTTTCAAGCACTTTTTCGAGCATTTGGGGCCGTATGTCGGCAATAACGCGACAAATGTTGGCTTCCAAGTCCCCTAACGGTTGTGGTTTGTTTACGTAGACGAGCGACTTCACATATCCCCAAAGAAAATAATACAATGGTGTCAAATCACACGATCTTGGTGGTAAATTGATAGGTCCACTCCGCCAAATTGTACGCTCATCGAATGTTTCCTTCAGTACATAGATTTTCTGGTGTGCGGGAATTCGGGAACAAATTAGTCGGTAATCATAGCTCTATACCGGTTTCCATTAACGGTAACTGACTCTCCAGCATCATTTCGGAAGAAGTACGACCCAATGACTCCAGCCGCCCATAGAGCACAAAAAACAGTCAGTTTTTGAGGATGTAATGGCGTCTCAAGGGACTCATGTGAATTATCTTCACTCCAAATGCGGCAATTTTGCTTGTTGACGTAGCCATTCAACCAAAATCGAGCCTCATCACTGAACAAAGTTTTGCGATGAAAATCAGCATCGATATTAATCTCATTTTCGGCCAATACACCAAAATCACGATGCATTGCATGGTCTCGAGGCTTTAATTGTAAGGTCGTAAGCCAAGATCTTTGCATAAAATCTTCCATAAAGTTGATGAACAAAGCTCCAATTGCTGTGCACGGTGGCGAATCGATTCATTCGGTTCCTCTTCAACATTTTGCTCTACAGCGGCAAATTGTTTCTTCGGTGCGCTTTGTTCGACGTTTCTGCGGATGCGTAGAGTAAATGTAGTGCGAAAACGATCCATGGTTAACTGAATTAATTGCTCTGATGGACGATTATGTCGACCATAAAATGGATGAAGCTTGCGGTAAACTTCGCGAACTGAACCATTATTTTCGAAATAAATTTGCACGATTTGCAAGCGTTGTTCTTTTGTCAACCTGTTCATGATGAAAACGCAAACTAAACTGAACATAAATGACATAAGAGTTTCCAGATTTATCAAAAAAATGTCAGCTTTATCTCTACTCGGAAAGCCCACCTCTAAAAAAAACACATAGCATGCTGTTTTTTTTTCCATGAATATTTGGCTTGGGTGTCAATGAGGTGGTATGGCCAGGTAGTCCCCATGATCTCCTTTTCTTTGGGTAATCGTAGTGAATACATTTGTCGATACCGTATGAGATGCATAAAACCCTCTTAGGCGAGGCAATCAGCACTTCACTCACGCAAAGTCGTCTTTCAATGTCTTTTGGTTTCAGTTTATATGGAACCCAACTTTCTCTTTTTGGATCATTCCCAATGATTTTTAACAATGTGAAATGTTTTATATTCGTTTTGCTTTTGGTATGCATCTACTTTCATTAATTCTTCCAATCCCTTATCTGCGTTCTTAGTCTTCTACGTCAAATCATCGTTTTTAAACTTCTCACAACTTTTATCACTTAAGCCACACTATATGATTCTCCAACCAATCGATTATTTTTAGCTTTAGATGAGTATTGAGTCTAAACAAAATCAAATTTGAATTTTTTTTTCCTTAAGCGAGCACAATATATATGACATATGGCGCGCATCCTGGTGAAATTCGGTAACAAAAATCACGAAGAAAAACGAAAACAGCTCAATAACAATCTAAAATACAATAAAACACTAAGAATATAATAGATATATTTGACAGATGAAGAGTATAAAAAGGTATGAGAGTAAAAATAAAAGTAGAATTAGTTATAATATGAGAAAGGCTATTATAGTTAGCACAAATAATCCGTAAACAATTTTGGATAGCACAGTAAAGTACTACAGGATTAATGGGAAAGATGAAGAACGTTTCTAGCATTTCTGATCGGAACAGCTTTTTAACTCGGTAAAGTCAATTTCATTGTCAATTAATTTGCGTAAAAAGATTACGCCAAGCATGGTTCTTCGATTAGAAAGAGAGTGAAGATTTATTAGTTATAGTAGTCTACTTCGATAAAATTGCATGCGAATATTATTATTTCAGTTAACACAAAGAAAATAAATTATTTAAGTACATTATTTCTGTCCTGATGAATCTTATATTTTGGACAAGACCCATGTTAGAAAATAGTAAAAATAATTGACTTATAAAGAGTTTTAATTATGTAAGGGTCGTGAAATTCCTTCGCCTTATAAAACCCAGGACATCAAAAGTACGATAAACAATAAAATAATTACATTTTCTTCAATTAAGATTTATCTAAATTACTGTACACCAGGTTAGAAAACTGCCAAGATCAGCTTACACCCAGATAATAAGATGATCGTCAGTACCCAACAAACAAACGAAAATTAAGATTTTTCAAATCAGAGCTACTATTAACATCGATGTTTTATAATAAGTAAAACAAGCTCTTAATTTTGATACAAAAAATACAGTTTTATAGATAAAAATCAATGTTTTGATTTTTTTTAATATGTATATTTGATGCAAAATTTTCAATTTAATCCCAAATCACATCTGAACGAATAATCTAATTTAAAAGTTTTACATAACAGATTGATTTGATATTTTAATATCAATCCAAAAAGTTAAATATCACTATAATATTAACTTCAAAGATATTTACAGTTATCCAAAGGTACCTTTTTAAAACACTCAAAAATGTACTAACTTTTGTTAGCTCGAAGGCATTCCAAAAATTAAAAAAAGTTTTCTTGAGTTAGCGAATGATTTTATATATGGATTGACTCTTAGATGTTTGATCTGCAACATTTTCTTAATAAAATATCTATATATGGGCATTTCCACAATGAACGAAAAAATAAATGTTAAGAAATGTTTCTATTGAAAAGTACATTTACAAGGTGTTTAAATTAGATAATTTACAGGATATTTAAACATAGAATTGGCAAGTTTGGTTGTGATATTTTGCAAGTTTGGCTGTGATATTTGTTTAAACAAAAATGTTGCTCAAACAACACGGTTTTCAATCGATTGTTTTTTTTTTTTTGCTTTTATGATATATCCTGCGCGCCATCAGATTAGCACACCCTAAATTTGAATTTTCAGTTGCTCTTATTCAGTTGTTGTTACACCCACCGTTACAAAATTTTTTTCTTCAGCACAGTTGGTTTGTTCTGAACTAGCTGTCATAGGGACGATCGGTCTAAAAAATTGTTTTCAAGATATTAAAACCAAAACTTGGTATATCGATGAAGCATTATGATCTGACCACTGTGGCGAAGTTTAATCAAAATCGGACCACTTTATCTTATAACTTACATAGGAACAATCTGTCAAAAAGTGATTGCATGAATTTTTTTTGGTTTTTCATGATATTAAAATAAAATTCAACAGTTCGATGTAGAATTATGATTTGTATAATCTAACCAAGATTGATAAAAATCGGAGCACTATATTATATAACTGTCATACGAACAATAGTGTGAAAAATAAGTTCTTCTCTGCAAAACTTTTCTGATTTCCAAGATATCAAAACCAAACTCATCATATGGATGTAGAAATACGTTCTATACTTTCAGATAAAGTATGACTGAAATCGGACTACTATATTATATCGCTTTAATAGAAATAACACTAGTTTACAACAAAAAAGGACCTAGGCTCTCATCACACTTTTGCTATCAATTAGTTAGCAGGAAGTGTATATACATACTTTATAGGGTCAAAAATCTCTCCTTCTAAGCATTACTCATAAAATGATAAGATGACAATTGACAACATCATTTTGCAAGAGGATAAAGGTCGAGGGTTTAAGTTTTATTTTTTCAGCAAAATTTATTATTTTTTGTGAATTGATCATATTTGCTTTGAAGCCCTATTTTTACATACCAATAATGTTGAAGTCTCGTCCAAAATCTTTAGTTATTGCCAGTTTCGGGCAACTTTTTACACCTAACAGCAAGCAGAGGGTAGAAGAATCGATAATTTGAAGTAACCTGGATATGCGTATGGTATCCAGTCTCCTGCATACCAAATTTGCTGCTACATACATTTACACAGCTGTATGACTCCTTCTTATTAATTTTGAATTTTGTTAAAGCACTTTATGGTGGCCATGTAGTTTGACATTGGAAATGTCTATCATGACTATAATGATTTTTATATGCCAATACATTATTAGTTGGTTGTTAATAAGTTTTTTATTAATCGTTCTATTCGCAGAATTCGGAAAACTTGATAGCTTTTGTTTTTCCCTCAACGCCAACACAAGTATCGAGCGATTTACCCAGACAAACCAGCACGCGCAATTCTTTAGAATATTCGCAGTCACAGACCATTCGAAGGGAATGCGCGACGGTTGGCAGTGATATGGGATCTGCAATGATACTATCAACACCGGAAGCAAATACTGTTTCAAATACCTTACCTGACGCTGGCACAAATGGGCCTCATTCAATTGTCGGCGAGATAAGTAACTGCCCATCTGCTAGCACACAAAAGACCGCTGGTGTAATTCCAACAACACTTATTACAACGAACGCCCTAACAAACAATGGTGATAGCCATATGCTTAAGTCTGGGACAGATATTCTCCTGCACACTAAGCTTACCCATCCAGCAGCATCTATTGCACAAGTAAGTTTTTTTAAAATCATGCTACTGTTCACGATTACTTGCATTATTCACTGCCTTTTCAGTTAACTAGCGCCAGTTTATCTGTTGGTTGCGATTCACACCTAACGTCATCAGCAGGACAATGTGGACTTGGACTGACGTCGTCTACAAATTCGCAAGAAATTATTTTGAGCACCAAAATGGTTACGTCACATGGAATAGAAGTTCCGGAACTAACACCAACGGCTTCATTGTTGTCTGGTACTCCACTGACATCTGTTTCGATTGCTCCATTACATGGCGGTTTGTTTAGCGAACGATCGTCCAATGTTTTACTTACAACCAGCTTGAAATCAAATGATAATACAATGTTAAACATTGAAGGGGAAATATCGACAACCGTCCACGCAGACACACAGAAAAACACACCTGGCTTGAAAACGCCTACTCCAGTTGCCAACGGGTTCCTTAAGGATTATTCGCCTGTCAGCTGTGCAACAACATCAGCTGTCGGAAATGCTCTTTCTCGTATTTCTCCACATTCAGGAAGCAGAATACTGCCCATCACAATGACTTTGCCATCAAATGTAGCGGCAAATCCTGTTGCAGTTTCTGCCTCTATTACAAAAACGTCATTTAGTACAGGAACAAGTCCAGTTGGATCTACCGGCTCTTCAATAATTTTTCATGGTGCACCTCCACAGATGCCCCAATTGGGTACCGGACTACCTATGCTAATTCAAGCGACGCCATACCGTACACCATATACCAATTACTCATTGTATACACCTTATAATAGCATAGCACATGGACAATACCTGCCATCAATGTTACCAATTGCAACTTCCAACACATCATCTTCGCCCCACCGTTCGGATGCACGCAGCAGTCGAGAACCGCCAACATCTCTGAAAGCACCAGTAACAAGTACAACTACATCACAACAGCATAGTGTCAGTGGTATCTCATCATTGCGACCTGTTACACCACTTGGCTATGTGATCAGCAACAATAATACATCGCAGGCAGTAGGAACGGTGGCTCCAACAACGACAACAACATTACCCCTGTTAAACTCGATTCACACAAATCACTTACCGGTCTACACAGCAGGTGCATTTGGTGTCACAACAACGGGGCCAACTATCACAACAGCCCCTCTGTCGACACCAGCCTTAACTTCAGTTGTTGCTACGTCGCAATTATTTCCACCTGCACCTACGCAAATGCTTCCACAATCTGGGTACTCTGCCCATATTCCACAATTACTAACTTCATATCCACAATTCGCCCCACCAGCACCAATACAGCAGTCGCTTTTACGTTGCAGTACTACTTCAGCTATTGGCACCAGCAACACCTCAGTCCTTACTGTACAAAGTTTAACACCAGCAATGCCATCGTCGTCAATAACCACTTCTACCGCATCGGCATCATGTTTGATTCAAAAAATGCTTTCGCCAAAAAGCGAGAACGCTAGCAGCAGAGGTCGAGAGACAAGTTACAGGTAAAAATATTTTATTTGAAGAAATATTTGGAGTGTCAACTAATTTTAAAGATTGACTTTAGGGCTTTTTATCTTGTATTTAATTACATCGAGTACAGCTTTATGCTTACTCTATAGTAACACTAAAATATTTAAATTTTATTGCAATATTTGAATACCCTAGCAAAAGGGTATTATAATATTACCTCGAAATGTGTAATGCATAAAAGGAGACGTCTGCGACCCCAGAAACATATATATTCTTGATCAGGAAAACGAACTGAGTTATGTCCGTCATCTACGTTTATCCGGGTGTCTGTTTCTATGCAAACTTTTTTGGCTTTCCCTTTTAGGTACTTTATGAAATTTGGCACAGATTCGTGTTGTTGTTGCAAGTTGTTTCAGTCAGATGGAATCACTGTATTATATAGCTCCCATAGGCACAGTCGGTCGAAAAAGTTTGTATGAAAATCGTCTTTGCTTTTCAAGATATATCAATCGAACTCTGCAGTTCTATATAGAATTGTAATTTTAATAATCTGTTTGGTAAAAATCGGACCACTCTATTAAATAACTACCATACGAACAATCGGGTAAAAAATAAATTCTTCTATGAAAAACTTTTTTTGTTTTTCAAGATATCAAAACCAATCATACCAGTACGATTGACTATTATGATGTAGACAATCAGACCAAGTTTCATCAAAACCGGACTAGTATATAGCCGCTAATGGAACGATCGGTCGAATATATTGTTAGAAGATCATTGCAAGGGTATATAGTTTCGACGTGCCGAAGATAACCGTTTTCTTGTTATTTTTTTGTTTTTTTTTTACGTGTACATTCACTTAATTTATAATGAATTTTCTCTGAAAAAAGTTTGCAAATCTTATTCTATAAAATAAACGTAATAGAATTAGCGTTGGAAGATCGTTGCGTTGCAGTCGAGTTCAGCTATCAACTTGATAATGTGACCTAGAAAGTTATTTTGAAGTCCCTCTGAATATCATCATTAATGATACTGAGGATCTTGGATTACGCTCGCTGAATTATGTCGATATTGCTGCTGCTTGCGCTTTCCTATAGCTCTGAGCAGGACCTTGCAATCCAAATTAAATGGAGAACGGGATTTTTAAGCCAGTGAATGTTGCCGCCTTCAGCTTTAAGTGCGTTTTCTTGGCTTCGTTGAGCTTGCGCGTCAAGTGATCGTTAAGATAAGTTACTCCATTTGCTTAGAGTCAGTGTAGGATAGTTGCGTCTGTTTAGAGTACTCGTAACGTATTTGCTTTTTTGTTTGTTGATTTTGATGCACCATTCTACAAGACATTTCCCGACGTTCACCAGATGATCAGATATTTTTGCAGTTTCTTGTAAGGAACGTCTGAATTTTGTCGGCGACAAAACAGTTGCATCTAATGGCAAAACTATTCCGTGCAGATATGACTTAAGGAGTTTGTGGGCCTTTGATGTTTCTCACGGAAACCAAATTAATGTGAGGGGAATATGTTGTGTGTATTTAAGTAGGAATCTTTACTATGATATACAGGGATGTCACGGAAACCTCTTCCAAACGAATTCCAATCGTAAACCAATCTGTTGGTGTCACAGAAACCTAAAGTCGATGATTTCAAAATCTCTACTGTTTTAACTAGAGATTTGTGTAAATACACAAATAAATATTTCTTATAAATAATAGAAATGTTTAATTTAGTTTTAGAAGAAGCGTGATACAAAAAATCAAAATTCTATTTTTCGAAAAACAAAAATTGCACAAAAAATAGCATTTTTTTTAATGGGCATATTTTTAAGCAAAATTTTCATTGCAATCCTCAATAACTTCTAAACGAATAATCTAATTAACAAATTTTGTATGGCAGATTAATAGGCCATTTTATTTTCTATTAAAAAAGATAAACACCTTTAATATTTTTAAACTATGTTTGAAGTTATTTTCAGATTACCGAAGTTGCCTTTTTGAAAAGTAGAACATCTAGCTTTTTTGTTTTTCTCAAAAACGGTCCCGGCAACATATTTTTTTAAAAATTTTTCTTCGGAATCAGCGACCCATTTTACATATAATTAGACTCTAAAATGGCCGGAATACAAAATGCTGTTGCATTGTGTTATTATGGACGTTGATGTACTAAAGAACAGTACATTCAAGTGGCGACACCAAGCAAGGGCTTGTTAACGCGCGAACCCATATCTTGCAGTAGCGAAGATCGCGAAGAAAAACAACAAAATTTAGATAGACAATTTAATTTAAATTCATATATATATTATAATATATTATATAATTTCTACAATAAATACAAGAAAATACAGAAAATATACTTAAAAAAGATCTAAACATTAGACACACAAGAAAGTAATAGCGTTATAAGGGAGTAAATAGAAAGAGTATTAGCTATAATATGAGAAAGATTATTATAGTTAGCATAAAGGATTCGAATAGGATTATGGTTAGCATAATTATTACTACAAGAGAGAACGAGGAAGATAGTTTCTAGTATCACCGTTAATTAATTTGTGTAGGAAAATTTCACCCAGCAATTTTCTACGATCGAAAATAGAGTAAAGATTAATTAGTAAAAGTCTACTGCAGAAGGGAGGCATGCGATTATTAGTATTCCAGTTAAGACCCCTGAGAACGAAGAGCAGGAATTGATTTTGTACAGATTCTATTCTGTCCTGATGAATCTTATATTAGGAACATCATATACAATATCCATATTCCAGAATTGGACGAACAACTGAAGTATAAAGAAATTTTGTAATATAGGGTTCTTTAAATTCTTTCGACCAGCGCTTTATAAAATCCAGGACTCCAAAGGCTCGATGAGCAATAGAAGAAATATGCTTTTCAAACTTAAGCTTGAGATCCAAAAGAATTCTCAGTAACCGACTCAATTCGTTCAAATGGCTTCATGTTAAGCACCTACCTATTTAAAAAGGGCATACGTCTACTAAAAGAGTTTACGTTGAGTTGCGTTGTAGTTTGTATGTCAAAATCAGCCCGATCGGACCACTATATAATATAGCTACGGAGGAACAATCGAAGACACTTAATTTTCATGAAAAGTGTTTGTTTGAAAAACTTTTTGTTTTTCAAGATATCAAAACTTGGCATATCGATGTAGAATTACAATTTGTACAATTTGACCAAGTTTGAACAAAATCGCACCACTGTATCTTATAGCTCCTATAGGTTCAATCGGTCGAAAAGTACTCATTTGAAAACCTTTATTATTTTTTAAGAAATCAATAAACCCCCAAATAGCGATTTTAACATAACACTACGGAAGACTTATGGGCTAATAAATTCTACATATGTCGACGGATACTTACAAAATTTATTAATTGCTTTTACAATTAGTAAATTTATAGATCTAAGGAGTGATACAAAAAACCAAAATTGCACTGTGCAAGTTTTTTTTAAAAAAAAAAAAAAAAAGGAAAGCCCAAATTCATCGGTTATACCCTATTTGGGGCCTATTAAATCGAACTACATCATTAGTTTTTCGTGATTTCTAACGAGAGAGGCGTTTTACTACTAAAAATCGCGTATGAAGAAAATCTTAATTGAAATAAAATGAGTTCTTGATACTATTTTCAATTTTCAGTACCACATATATTTGGGAATGTGCATTTTCTAACATAAAACTGATAAGGAAAACAACCATAGAAGCAAAATAACATTTGATGACGGTGTTGACAATATCAAAAAACATTTATATTCTTCGTTTATTTATTGAATGTTTGAACTTCCATTTGAAACATTTGGGTACCCCTGCTTTAAATATATCTAATTAAGCAAAATGCTTGTATTGGAATATTACATGCAAACGCGCACATAAATATATGTGTTGCTTTTCATTTTGATTAATGTATGTAAGCAACCAAACACAATTATACAGTCACATGCTCTACATGCATGTAGCAAAGCAATAGAATTAGACAACAAAGCAGAGAGAGAAATTTAAGTGAAAGATTTGTTGTCTCTTTTGCACGTACACTTGTACAGTTTTCAAATGTTTATAAAACAGTAAATAATTAATATATTTTTTTTTTCATTTGCTTACTTTTGCTACCTATACGCACATGTAAGAATCTTGTGTTAATTAAAATTGTTTTACTATGCTAAAAACGGACACAAACATTTTTATCAGTTCGTTTAGCCTATTAATTTATAGATTTTAAACACTTCACTTATTCTGTCACATATAAGAAAGTATTTTGTGATCAAACATCACACAAGAAATATAATAAAAATCTTGCTTTTTGGATATATTTCACTTTATAAATACCGAATTTTCGCAGAACGTAAGAAATCACGTTTACGTAATTTGGTAACTTTCTACTTTTTTTCAATATCTATAGGTACATTTTTATTTTTTTTGAATATGACAAGCTACAAGCCAAAACACCGTTTGCGAATCGCTCTGATTTTTCGTTTACATTTGAAGAATAAATTTAAATCAACATTAATCTGCCAGTTATCGTAATGATGCTTCAAAAGTAGTCATTTTGAGGAAGCGGAAAACTACTTGATGACTACAATAATAACTGGCAGAATCATTTGAAGTTGATTGGACAACAGTATCCAAACGATTTAAAAGAACGTCCATGCAATCATTTTATGGTTGAAAGATTATGCTTTGCATTTGGTGCGATCAACTTGTGGTTATTCATTATGTGCTACTTTAACCTGAGCAATCTATTACAGACAACTCTACTAACAACAGTTGATGCGTTTAAGCAGTGCAATGATAAATTAACGATTGCAGTATGTAGTAAGACACGAGAGAGTAATTTAGTTTTGTCGCATCTGAAAGCATGCACCAAGTGACTAGAATCGCCAAGGTCTAGAATCCCTAAAATGGGATGTGTTACGTCACTCGCCATGTTAATCAGACATTGCTCCTTCGGATTACCATTTTTACGAGGCATGATTTATGGCTTGTGCGGCGAGCAGAGTCATTTCTATGCAAACTAGTTTCCCAGATTTTAAGCTATCTTGATGAAATTTGGCACTGATGCTTCTCTCTGCTGCAGACGGCAATACGTATATCAGAATCAGCCGAATTGGACGACTATATCATAGGAACGATCGGTAAAAAAATTTTTTTAAGATAAAATCGAACTTGGCAGATTGAAGTAATATTATGATCTGAACAATATGATCAACTTTCAAAATCGAACCCCTATATCTTATAGCTCCCATAGGAACAGTCGGTTGAAAATTACTTTTATGAAAAGCAATTATGTCTTTCAAGATATAAAAACCAAAATTAGCAGCTCAGTATTATAATATGTACAATCTGACCAAGATTTGTCTGTCTGTTTTAATGCCATCACGTCTCATTTTTAGATGATGAAATTTGGCACAGATGTTTCTTTTTGCTGCAGGCCGTACACACTATCATATTGCTGCCAAAGGAACTATCTAAATCGGGTGCCTTGCCCGTCAAGGAATATATTGCTTTATTGAAATCGAGTATTGAAAAATCACCTTCGATAGCTTATGCTTTTTTATTGTAGGTCACGGTAGGATTTGCTGTTATTGCTGCTGGCTTAGCGGACGAGAAGAGTGCTGAAAAATTGGTATTCTTCGCTGTGTCTATTCAGTGTTTGCGGAGAATGCTTGCGATTTCAGATCTATCGGTTGAGTATTGGGCAGTGAATGCTATTGAATGGATTAAGGCCGCAAAAGCGTCGAATGCTGTGGCATATTTTTTGTGAAGGAGTTTATGGATTTATTTGTGCGGTGAATGTGTTAGTACTTTTTTTTTTTATGGCCGCTTTTAATGTGCGTTGTGGCGTTGTCTCGTTTGTATCTAATTATGTTTGTTTTAATGTTCTTTTTTATATAGTTTTTTCCATTAGAATACCTTATTTTTCCGTAGCAACTGGAGTTAAATGTTCCATTACAAAATAAGCTGCAGTGTGAATGATTTTCTGTATATTGGCTGTTCCTTTATTTATTTTGTTACTGACTAGTGTTTTTTGCGTTATTGTGTATGTTGTCTATTATAAACCGTTGTTTGTATCTTGGCTTGTTGATAGAGTTAACCATAAATAGTTTTGTTGTAAAGCATCAATTCAGAGGGACAGAGTGTGGTCGAGGTGAGTAAGTGTGTTGTGTGTACTGCGGTGTGTTGGCGTACCGTCATTGAGAAGGAAAAAGTTGGATCTGATTATGAATTTAACTAACGTTTTGCCTCTATCGTTATCAGTTATTTATCCCACATTTGGTGCCCGCTGTTAAATTCAACGATTATCATTTTTTGAGTTTGCTAAAAAAGGTTCTAATAGTTTGTTGGGATAGCCATTTTTTGAAGTATTGTGGGAGTAAGTTTCCTGAAGTCTTAAGATTTGTGGAGAAAATTTTTTAATTAATAATTGTAAATGATCAATTTTGTAAACTGTAAATGATCAATCGAGTAAAAAATTAGTTATATTTTTTTTTGTTTTTCAATATGTAAAGACCACATTACCAGATCGGTATAAAGAGTTATTCTGATTAAAATTGGAATAATATATTATATATCCGTGAATGGAACGATAGGTCGAATATTGAAAATATATTCACAATCGTTGTCAATGATTGTATTAATTATTCTGTCTGCAAACCTATTTTAATGACTTCTGATGTTCCTTAAGGTAGCCATTTAGACCCTTATTGTTCAACTTTTTTATTAATGATTTCCCTCAGGTTTTAAAATATTCTCAAGCGCAAGTGTATGCTGATGACGTCAAGCTTTATTTTTCATTTAATGATCCAGTGAACCCTTTCTATCTTCATTTTGTCCTTGATGTCCATTCCACTGAATATTTTTAAATGCAATTATATAACATTTCATAGTAATAAGCCTCAACTTGGTGTGTATTACCTGGACTAAATAATAGGTGCTGGTCCTCCATTTTTATCAAAATGAAAATTGTTCATAATTTTTATCATTTAAGTTTATTTTTTGAATGGGAACATTTAGATTATATATTTTATTAATAAACAATAAATAAAATTAAGCTACTAAACTAAAAGAAAAACATACAAATGTTTAAAATTATGGTTAACATCTATTTTGTCTTCGACATAATAACACTATGCAACAACTTAAAAAAAGTTCTTATATTCCGAACTTTTTAGAGTCGATGGAAATATTAAATAGGTCGCTGATTCCGAAAATAAAATACAAAACATATTGCTCTCCACATTGGAAATTTTCACACAGAAATTAAAATTTTCATTTTTCACTAATAACTAATAGCTAATAACTTCTATATTTGTTGACTGATACTTTAATTTTTTTTTTATTTATTTAAGAATTGATTGACCTATAGATCCGAAGTGTGATACAAAAAACTCAAATTTTAGTTTTGAAGACAAAATTCACAAAAATAGATTATTTTTAAATGGGCATATTTTTATGCAAACTTTTATTTCAGTCTCTAATAACTTCTAAAAGAATTGTCTAATTTAAGAAAGTGATATTAAATACTGATAGGCAATTTTATTACCTTTTCAAAAATATAAACATCTTTAATATCATTAAACTATATTTCTCTTAACCAAAGCTACATTTTTGAAAAGTAAAAAATCTAGCTATTTTCGATTACCTCGAAAACGGAACGAGCAACTTATTTTTTAAATTTTTTTTCGGAATCGACTGTAAAAAGTCCGGGAGACAAAATGTTGTTGCATAGTGTAATTGGTACGATGAATAAAACCTAATCTAAAATATAATTTTTATAAAAAAATACTAAATCTTTTAAATTTTAACCATCAGTTTGAACCTCCGACTAAAACCAGAAAGAAACGGCTATCTTCGGCACGCCGAAGCTATGTATATACCCTTGCAATGGTCTTCTAATAAAATTATGAATGCCAATTTTGACTTTAATATCTTAAAAATAAAGATTTTTAAACAAGCACTTTTCGACCGATTGTACCTATAGGAGCTATAAGATATAGTAGTCCGATTTTGTTCAAACTTCAAACAGATTGTACAAATCGCAAATATACATCGATATGCCAAGTTTGGTTTTGATATTTTGAAAAACAAAGAT
The DNA here is from genome assembly GCA_035043045.1 of Hirtodrosophila alboralis. NCBI lineage: Eukaryota > Metazoa > Arthropoda > Insecta > Diptera > Drosophilidae > Hirtodrosophila > Hirtodrosophila alboralis. The sequence goes on from JAWNNH010000017.1 coordinate 179,705, forward strand.
GTTATACATACAAACACTTTTCATGAAAATCAAGTGTCTTCGATTTTTCCTCCATAGCTATGTGATATAGTGGTCCGATCGGGCTGATTGTGTCATACAATCTACATACATTATCAAGCTTCATCTGTGCCGAGTTTCATCAATATAGCTTAAGGCAGTCGGACAGACAGACAGACGGATATCGACTCAGGTCGTCGTCCTGATCTAGAATTTATATACTTTATGGGGTCGGAGATGTCTCCTTCTATGCATTACACATTTCGAGACAAAATTATAATACACTTTTGCAAGGAATATACATCTAAGTGACATGTTTTCTTTTGAAAATGAGCGCATTACCAATTCAAACAATTTTTGTACTTAAATTTTAGCAATGTGGTCGTTTTCAGATTTCGGAGCAACTACTTAAGACCAATCCGACACCATTGTATAGACACCGCCAATCTTAATATAAGTTTTGAATAATTTATATGCAATTATCTGCCTTTTCGACGAGGAATATTCCTTCCGGCATCATTTTCAAACAAAATTATACTTGTTTTCCAGCTCCAAAGAAAAAATTAAATTTTTTTCGAATTGCTTAACCTGCACCAAATTTTGTTTGCCCAAACCGAAATTTCTCCCATCTATTTATTTCCGTACCTAAGCAAAGGAACTTTTTAAGTTATTTTACCAGGTATGTTTATAGCTACCACTGGTCATCTTATTTTTTAAATGACAAATTCTTTAATATTTCGGCTGTAAGAGCTTTTGACGACCGGAAAGGATCCCAATTCGACAAATTTATTATTCGGGTATATTAAACTCTGCAAGTGTATTTGGTGTAAAATGCTTCTTAATAGTTGCTTCATATGAGTGTAGGTGACTACCCTGTCATCCAAATACACATTACATGCCTCTCAAGTCTTTTGAGCTATCTTGATGCAATTTGGCCACATACGTGTTGTTGTTGCAGGTAGTTTGTATATTTGATTCAAGGCGATTGGACAACAATATTATATAGCTCCAATAGGAACAATCGGAGACACCTCATCATTGAATAAAAAACTTTTTTGTTTTTCTAGGTATCAAAACAAAACTCAGCAGCGTGTAGCAGCAGTGTAGTATATTTTATTATAATTTTTTACAATCTGGCAAAATTAGAGCAAAAATCGGACTACTTCATTCCATTGAAACGATCAATAAAATATTGCAATTTTAAGAACTATGGCGAGGATGGGTATATTCGGCACGCCGAAAATAGCCGTTTCTTTCTTGTTTGAAATATGTTCAATATGAATCTATCCATAGTCTTTGCGGATAACAAATACTTTCACCTTTTTTCATTATATTTTTTTTTTTATTAGTCAACTGTACCTATTTTTGTATTCGCGTTTTTATTATTAGTTCAAATATGATATTTATAGTGTCATTTACTTGGTTTCTATGTATTCCTTAAAACTTTATCATTAAAATAAATAACACTGTGCGACAAAAAAAAAACAAAAGTGAAATATGAAACGAAATGATAATACGTACGTTGGAGTCCTACCCAAGTATAGTACTACTAGCAGATTATGGTCAATTATATGAGGCCATCTAACACTAGACGTAAATCTCTCCTATACGTATTAGATCACTAATTTCTTATTTTTTTGCCAAATCAGTTCAAATAAACGTTGTTGTACACAGAATTGATTAATTGGAATAAATTAAAAATTTTTTAAAAATGAATGCGAAGGGAACCTTTTTACTGAATGGCGATCAAAATCAAAAAAATGTAGTGATTTTAAGAAAAAAGCTAGATTGACAGACCTATATCTTGACCAATACTAAATATGCATTTGCTACAAAAAGTGTTATAACCTGTTAAGTGTAAAATATAAGTGAAAAATATATTCCATGCAGCTGGCAGCGGGTGCATATGTGTTTGTAGATTTTTATCGAGTAGAAGATTCATCGTAGCTCTTTCTTGTTGTAAATTTAAATGAGTTTACCTTGCTTAGAAAGTTTCTTCTAATAAAGAAGTTCATCACCTACTAAAAAGTCACAGAGTTTGATTTGTAGCAAATGTCCAACATCAAATTTGTAGAAAACAAAGAAGTTTTCAAAGCAGAGCAAGACAATAAATAAAAAAGATTTACAAAAGAAATACACTGTACAAATGTTTGATGAAATACGTACACACCTGGATCAGAGCTTAAAAAGTTTTAAATACCACATTTACAACAAAATTTTTCTTTTACATCTTGAAATATTTCTTATCAATAAATATGGAAATTACTTCCGATATTTAAAAATTCATTTTTGTGGTTAATCTGCTATTTTGTATGGAAATAATATTAGATACATTTTGTATAAAATATAAAAAAAAACTCGTTTATCTTATACCCAAAAATATATATATAGCTATATATATAAAATACAATTATAAAATATTATACAAAATACATTTATTTAATATTAAATTACATTAAGAGTGGCGTTGTTGTCATTGCAGTGTTTAAGAAAGGAGACTGGTGCAGGACCTTTGTAGATAGTGGAAAGTGTACAAAATTAATTCCTAACTTTATTCGGATAACTTAGCCTTATTACAAATTCTTTTTTAATCAAAATCATCTATTAAGAAACGTTGTACACCAAATAGTACACTTACAGAATTAAATATATCCTTATTAATTTAATTTACTCAATTGGTATCCTTTCCGTAAGTCAAAGCTCTTGTAGCCGAAATTTTAAAAAAAATTATCATTTAGAAAATTAAGTGGTAGCTACAAATCTACAAATTTTCTAAAATAGCTCAGAAAGTTTGCTTAGATACGCAAATAATAAATAGGGATAACTTTGGTTTTGGTCCAAGGATAGTCAAAGAATTCCATGTAAATTATACAGACATAATTTAAAGGAGCTTAAGAGTTCTTCAGTAGTCTTGTCAGTCGCCTGATCTGAATTGAACTGAACATCCTTATCTGAAGGAAATGGAAAAAAATTATAAAAAAATCATTTTATACGTCCCTGTAGACACATGTTGCTACTTTATACAAACAATTCTTAGAAAAATTTACAGAATCCTCAAAAATATTTGTGGCCTCTAACCATCCAAAACAATGAAAATTAAAATAACTATAATTAAAATTGTATATCCATTTTAGTTCTTCGTAGCTATTATTATGTCCAAGGCAAAATCGTTTAGTACCTTAGTTTAGTACCTTAATTTAAATTTTTTTGTTAATACAATATTTAAATAAATATTTCTATCCAAAAAAATAAAATCTTAAAAACTATATAAAAGTTGCATTTTGGCGCGTACCTATTATTTTGTCTAGTTTGTATATATGTATGTATATACGCATGCATACAATGTATAATATAGACACTAAATCTGAAGGGGTACACACCTGGACAAAATAATAGGTACGGGTCTTCCAATTTTATCAAAATGCAAACTGTACACAGTTTTTAATATCTAAGTTTAATTTTTGAATGAGAACTTTTAGATTATATATATAATTAATAAAAAAAATTAATATAAAGGTTCTTAACTAAAACATAATCTTAAAAATAATTAAAATTGTGGTTACCATTGAATTTGCCCTGGACATAATAATACGTACTAATACTCGTTAATCAATTTATCTGATACCCAAAAGTAAGGTTTTAGCTGTATTAGTAAATTGCAATTATAAAATATTATAAAAAATAAATTCATTGAGTATTAATTAACATTAAAAGGGGAGTGGTCGTCGTGGTCATCGTGCAGTTTAGAAGAAAGGAGACTGATCTAGGATCTTCTCAGATAGTGAAAAACGTATGAAATTCATTGCAACTTTTTTCGGATAAAATACGCAAATAAATAGATGGGAGAAATTTCTGTTTTGGCTCACATTTCTATTCGTCGAAGGAAAGGCAAAGAATTGCATATCCATTATAAAAAACTTATATTAAGTTTTGCGATGCTTTTACAATGGTGTAGTTGGTCTTTTACATCTGAAAAAGGCCACCATGATTATATTTAAGTATAACAACATGTTTGAATTAGTAAAGCGCCCATTTACAAAAGAAAACAAGACCCTTAGATGGATATTTCAACAGGATAATGATTTATTAAAACAATTCTCATTCTTAGTCTGAGATTGCTTTCAGAAAAATAACATATCTTAGAGTAAGTTTAATTCATTGTTTCTACTATTATGTTCAGGACAGAATCGATGTTATCCACATTTTTAATAGTTTTTAAGTTTATATTTTAGTTTGGTACCTTAATATTAATTTTTTTTTATTAATTATAAATATAATCTAAGTGTTCTTATTCAAAAATTGTGCTGTGCTCCTTATTCAATGTGCTTCATTTATTCACTTCTACTTCCCTATACTTCTTTCAGTGACTGTTATAGACTGTTAATACTTCATCATACAAAGCGCATTGTCGTCGTCTGTGTGGGCATTTGTCATAAGCAAGCTAAAATACAAAAACTTAGTTTTGAGAATTATTTTCCTACATTGGCAAAAAAAAAATTGACACATGCACTGATAAAAATCGCTTGTGCAACATTTTTGAATTTTGGAGCAAAATAAATTTTTAAGACATTTTTTAATATTCGGTAACACATATTTTGTTTTGAAAGACAAACAACTTTTTTTATATATTGTCATACAGTTTCACATGGTTAGTTAATGTAAGTAGTTCCATTTTAAACATTTGGGCGTCTCTGTTTTTAAAATTAAACCAACGAGCTAACTGTAACTGTGTATTTCTGAGTTTACGCCGAAATAATCCGAACTATATTTTCAGAAAACTTGATTTGATCATGAAATATGTATTAATATATTTTTGATATATCTGACCTCAAATAAATATGTTACATAATCTAATATAAAACTATTCAACCGATCCTTATAATGTTTCAACAGGGTGTTAGTTTTGACCATGAGCCAATTAACCTAGTGAGGTCAAAGACCAGGCTCTATAAACGCATGTGTTAGAAAAATAAGCTTTAAGCTTGTTTAGTGTTTGCTTTTTGTGTGAGTGAAGAAAGAGATTTTTGACAGCTATGTTTTTGGGTCTTTCTTAAACTAATTCAATATTAATATTTTTGGTGAAAGTGGTCATTTCCTTTGATGGCCCTGTTGTTGTATAGGCAAAATCATCCTGAAAATGAAAACTTTTTCAGCTATTATCGTTGAGCCCTATATATATATATATATATAATACTTACTCTGTTTACGAACTGGAGTTTTTGTAAGTTCCCTACACTACACTTTCACTTTCACAGAAAACGACTCGATACCATTCCCTTCCAACCACTTTATATATAAACACAACGACTGGTTTAATATTCAGATGTTTGAAAAACTTGATTATTCTACCAAATTTACCAACTTATCTTATATTAACATACGGAACCCATTAAAAATAGGTAAAAAAGGTTCACAAAACTGTGTAAATGTATGTGACATTGGGAGACCTTTGCGCGGAATTATCGTATTTACATTTTTTTTTCGAAATTGACTGGTGCAAATTTGTTCTAAATTTCACAACGCATTACCTGTTAACATATTACAGCTGAATCCAAAAATTAACTTTATATTTTATCGTGGGTCAATTCATATTCTTGTGGGCGAAATTATCGCATATATTTGGGAATAGCAGTTGACGTAACATCTACTATTATTTTACATCCTGTAAAAATTAAAAATGAGCAAACGTATGTAACAGGCATGAGGAGGCATCTCCGACCATATCGACGAATTTCCGCGAAAGAATAAAACAAATTTGGTTACGATACTTTCGCGGAAATGCGTCGATATGAACATATATATTCTTGGTCAGAAACAATATCCAAGTCGATCTAGCTATGTGTGTCTGTTTGCCCGTCCGTATGTATGAACGCATGAAGACATCAATTTTGGTTTGTGGGTTCTTGTACCATAGTATACATTACGCAGACCATAAGTATACCATACGCAGATCGAGTTTAATTATAATTTCCGATACTTCAGTCGTTTAATAGCTTATAATATATTATATTTGTATTAATTTGATGAAAGCTTAACTATTTTTATATCCTTACAAAAGGGTATTTAAATTTGTCTCGGAATGTGTAATGTATAGAAGGAAAAGTTGCCGACCACATAAAGTATATATATTCTGGATCAGGACGACGAACTGAGTCGATATAGCCATGTCCGTCTATCTGTCTGCCTGTTTCTAAGCAATCTAGTCTCTAAGTTTTTTTTAGCTATCTTGATGAAATTTGGCACAGATACTTCTGTCTGTTAAAGGCAGTACATATATCATATAGCTGCCATAGAAAAGATCGGTCCAAAAAATTGCTTTCAAGATATCAAAACCAAACTTGACATATCGACTTAGTATTATGATCTGACCAATCTGACCCAGTTTGATCAAAATCTGACCAGTAATCATATGGCTGCCATAGGAACAATCGGTCCAGTATTCAAAGTATTTTTTAGAAGATCATGGCAAGGGTATATAGATATGGCGTGCCGAAGATAGCCGTTTCTTTCATGTTTTATTTACATTTAAACGCTAGGAAAGACAGTATTCTATAATACTCATCAATTTATTTATAATCAATGTTATACACAGAACACTATACTATTAGAAATAATTTATTTATTCGCAGCATTACAACTGTGCGTCCAAACAATAATGCTTCGATGTCTGGTGGAGCAAACGCCGTTACTTTGGGTCCGCAATTATGTGGCCTCGTGACGTCAACACCTTACAGTGGCGTAGCTGTTTCATCATCTGCCACAATGTCATCGGCAACACATACAGTTCTAGCAGTTGCAGGGCCCAGCATGGCCACATATTCTCCAAAGACAGGCCTATGGTTGAAGTAGGATATTTTGTTGTTTAATTTACTTACTGTTTAACATATTTTACTTTTAGCCCCTCAGTCATGCCGACGGCGGCAATGACGTGTACGTCTTCGGTACCCATTATGTCGAGTGGTAATCCGCGACCATCACCCTCACCATTGAACTCTGGCTCTACAGGTGCACCTACTAGGGTTGCTGGAAATGCTATTTCACCACAAGCGGTGCATTCTACTGTTGGAAGTGGACATGTTCCTGTTTCCAACTTTCAACCCACTTTTTTCGCAACACCCTTAGCACCGCCACATTCATCTTCGGCTACGCCCATTTCTATTACGCCGAATAACAACAACTCCGTTGCTCATTTTCCCATGGTGCCCCACACAGCGACCGTTATTGCAACGATGCCCACAGCGACAACGACGACATCATCAGTTAGTACCGTGGGTAATACACAATCCACTGTAGCAACGGTGTCAAGTGCAGTTACGCCTACACCTCATCCATTTTCGGCAGAATCTCTCTTTCAGCCAAGCAAAAGTATGAATAGTTCCAATTTCCGGCTTATTATTTTAACTAAAATTTATTAATTTAATGCTCTACTCTGTTTAGATGATCAGGCAGACTTATTACGTCGCGAGCTTGACAGTCGTTTTTTAGATCGCTCTGGTTTGAGCCAACCTCCCCCGACATCGTCGTCAACTTATTTACGACAAGAGTTACATCATCATCAACATCAGCATACGCACCTGCATCAGCACCCACAGCTGTTGCCGACGGCCCCTATGTCGGCAGCAACTACTATTTTGCCCCCCACACCTCCAAATTCAGCACAGATTTTTCCACCACCACTATTTAAAGACATTCCCAAAATCACCGCTGTCGATCCGCAGTTTTACCGTGCCGGTATTGGGCTGCCTCCTGGGTATACAAGCTATAGTACGGCAGGGCTACTGCACGCTGGCTTAGGTGGACCAACTCCATTTATGCCTCCTAACCATTTAACCACATTTGCTCCAAAGGTAAGCACAAATACCTATTTCGTAATACTTATAGAAAAAAAACTAGAAGTTTCATGTAATGTGTAAGATGCGTAACGCACACACATTTGTATGTAATTTATAAAACCAGTGTTTTAACCTGACTAATTGGCGAATATCGGGAAAGTCAAACTGTAGAGGCAAAAAACCTGAAACCTATTATATCGTTGGTAGATACTCTGAAAAAATTTTTTAAAATTATGTCTTGAAGTGGGTAAAAAATGCATTTAAAAACAAGAAAAAACGACTATCTTCGGCACGCTCCAACTATACGCCCTTGTAATGGTCTACTAAAAAATTTCAATACTCGACTGATCATTTCCATGGCAGCTATATATTTTTCAAGATATAAAAACCAAACTTACCATATCGAAGAAGTATTATGATCTGACCAATCCAAATTTTCATCAAAATCGCACCTCTGTATGGTCGAGAGTTCAAAATTTTCTTAGCAGACAGCCGATTCTTTCTTGTTGAAGTATGTTTATACACACATGCTTCTTGTAACGAAACATATTATATAGTAGCGGATAAAAAAATGGTATATGATAACTTTAAAGCACCGGAGTTGTTAAAACTCCATATACACTCCCCGACAACCGATTAGCACAACCTACGCTCAATGACTTTAAAGCTTAATATCTATCTAAACGTGTGTAGCTTTTAAAATTCATTTTTTATCAATATAAGTTTATAGAACTCTACACAAGAAAAAATGATAATGTTTTAACTATATTAATAACATTTTAACTGAATTTTAACGAATTATTATTATTATTATTATTTAACATAAAAAATTAACCCTTTTTTTGCAACAGCCGATTATCACATTTCGCTTCAGTTTAAGGTTTACATTGAGTGTAGTCCTGCATACCTTCAAATATCGAAAAAAAATTTAACGCTGCCGTAAAATAATTTCTTCATTCTTAAGAAATGACCATACCTATGAAAATAATATAAAAGAGGGCCGATTTTCTCTGATTACAGCAGCTGTCAAGCGAATTATTTTAATGCACGCTATTAACTTACACAACTTAACATATTAAGCTTCAGAAATAAAATAAAAAAATCACCTCTAAACCAGCTTCGAAAGAAACAACGGGTTGATTTCTGTCGATTGAGTATGACCTGGAACAAGGAGTGGAAGCGTTAGTCTTTTCAAATTAAAAAAAATTTTAGTTGGGGAGTCCTGATAGCTATGCTTACTATTTTCATGATCTTAGAAAGGAACAGCATCTTTTAGATCAACTGCACTGCCGGTGGTGTCAGTAACGGAGGTGTCACGGTATTGGGAACTATAACATATTTTGGCACTATAGAGCTGCAATTTCTTCCTGGTCGTTTGAAAGCTATAGTATACCATGGAGTATTAAAAACGGCCCTCTCTGCAATCAAGAATACTTCAGGATCCTTGAAATTGAAGAGGTTGTTGGAAATAGCTAACAGACGAAGTATACGACTCTAAATGACAATACCTAACTGAATCTGAACTCATTTAAGCAATTAAAATTAAAATTATATGACTCTTTACCCAAGTGAATATACTTAATCGTGGTTGCACATTGTTAATCCTTTTATAAATAAGTTAAAAGATAGAGAAATTACAATTTTCAAGTGGATGTGTTAATCGGCAGTCGCAAAAAAATTTTCTATGTTAAATTCGTTAAAATTCTCTTAAAATGTTATTACTATAGTTAAAACCCTAATTATCATTTTTTCTTGTGTAGAATTCTTTAATCTTTTATTGGTAAAAAATTCAACTTGAAAGCTTTATAGGATTGGTATACATTAAGCTTCAAAGACAAGACACATAGGGTGTGCTAATCGGCTGTCGTACAGTGTATATCCACAAGAAAACTTTTTAATATTAAAGATAGATTCGCTTGCTTTAATTTATCGACTCTTTTTCTTTTTGTGAAGTGAACAGAGCAAAGAAAAGAAATTAAATTGTGAAAATGTCAAAAAATTACTGAAGCTAATAAGACGGTCATATTGGCTTTCCGGTGAAAAAACTAGATCATTCGGGCTGTAAGCACGAAAGTTCTATTTAGTAAATCGTCTATAAGCGACTTTTTGAAAAAATTTTAAGACCGCGGTACGATATCGTGTAAGCCCGACTCAGGAAGCTCACACAAGAGAGGACCATATTCTGAAACGCCCAACCGTCAAAAAACGGTTCAAAACTGCTGCGATAAAACCACCCGAACTCTACAAAATGGCATCTTCGGGAGGTAGGTTTCAACAGTCGACGGACAGCAAAAAGACCACCTCTGACGCTTGCTGTCCGTTGGCCAAACTTTTTGAAAGTTGGACAATAGATGATTGAAAAAACGTAATTTTCTCTGATGAATAAAAAAAAAACTTGTTTGGCTCTGATGGCATGACAAATATTCGCCGAGAAGTTGAATAACGATACAAGGATGAGTATCTAAAACCATAAGTAAGGCAGGAAGCAAGCAGGATGATCTGCGGATGTTTCTCATATTATTACCTCCAATTAATGAGTCGGACAATGATAGTCTGATCTTTTAAGACGATTCTGCTCCTTGCACCGTGCAAAATTGGTATGTAATATTATTTTTTATTTTGTAATTATAAATGTTTTATTTTGATTTCTAAAAAAATTATTTTTAGGTAAAATAATATTTAACACGTGTTGGAACTAAAACTTTGGACTGGCCCGGAAATAGTCGTAATCTAAAACCGATCGAAAATGTTTGGAGTATATTTAAGGTTTTTGTATTTAATATTATTGAAAAAGTATGATAGAATGGTGATGTAACTACAAAAACAATTCCTAAACTAGTGTAGTTCAGGGCTGCCAAAATAAACCTTGTTATAAAAAACAGAGGAGCTCAGCAGAATATTGAATTATTTATAAATCTCTTAAATAACGATTTGATTAAAAATTTCTTACTCTCACCAAAAAATTGACAAAAGAAGAAAGAAACTTTTACTGGATATCATATAGCTTCGGTCTCAAACTGACTTATATGAAAAAGTATTTTTGTATATCAAGATATACAGATTAACCAAAATACTAGATTAAGTCTCATTATGTACTTTTTCTGACAAGATACAAATTTTGAAACTTTTCTTCAGTTTGTCAATCTATGGCAAAAAAGGGTCAAATATATGTCATTCGATACGCATGACATTTATCTTTATTATCTTCCTATTTTCCATACATTTAAGTCTGTTGCGTCGTGTTTCGAATACTGTGATATCACGTCAAATAATGGTCATAGCGGACGTGTGCGTGGCTTAACTTACTGTCCCCTATTCTGACTTATGCATTGGCTTCTGCTCTTGTTAAAATGTGCATGTCGCGCTGCTGCTGACCTTATATATTTCTAAGGCCACAATTTAGTTTATTTAAATTATTTAACTTTTTAAATTAATTTTGTTGTTTTTCGGTTAAAAAATGTGTGTGTGGGGGTTGGACTTATTAAAAAAATTTGTATTAATGTTACGATATCAATGAAAATGTTTTGTGTATAATGAACCCAGTGGGAGGCATTGGAGTATTGTTCGGTTTGTGGTAGACGGGTGTTGTTATTAAAAATACTCTTATTTATGGTACCATTTGACTCAAAATTCAAAATGTATTCATATATACGAGGACAGTCCGGTAATTATCTACCCAGTGTTGGTAAATTTCGCAAAAAAAAAATAAAAAGAGAAAGTACCGTTCATTAGAAGTTTAAGTTCAAAGATTTTTGCCACTGTAGGGTTAGAACATGGTAAAATTACTGCAGGTCGCATATTTGCCGCTCAGTCGAGCTATAAGATATAGTAATTCAAATTTAATCAAACTTGGTCAGATTCTTAATATCACAATAACATATCGAACTGAAGTGATTAGTTCAAATATCTTGAATAATTTAAAAATGTGATTCATAAAATTACTCTTTTATCAGCTGATAGAAAACTTATGGCTGCAATGAGATACAGTGGTCAGATTTCGATTATCATTGGTCATATAGTTTAAAGAGTAATACTACGGGAAACTGCAAAATTTGATTTTGATATTTAGAAAAACCAAAATGTTTTTCGTAGTAGAACTAATTTTTCCCTTAAAAACCCAAGTTTTTTGTTATGTTTTCTTACATACCTTCAGAAATTCAATTCCAAGGTTTTTTGTGTTGCATATACGTTGAACTGGAATAAATATTTTGAACAATTTTTTTCAAAAAGTCAAACACCAACAGAGTTATAGATCGACGAAAAGTATGATACTTCTGGAAAATTACCATTCCATCGAAAATATTTAGAAAAATTTTTTTTTAATGAATCAATCACTATAGCGGAAAAAACTTATAATACAGTTCGATTTCTAAGGGCCGAAATGTGATAAAACCCCAAATTAAGGGCATGTCTTTATTTGTAATGACAAGCTAAGTGCATTACATTAAAATCTTAATTAATTTAAATCTTACAATACAATATAAAGGCCCAAAAAGAATCAAAGAATACGCAATATTTTTTTTAAGAACATAATGAAAAGCTTAAAATATTCTTATCTAAAGTTTTATAAATGAGTTTAAAGTAATTTGCTTCGCATTAAAAAATATTTGTGTGTGCACACAAAGAAATTTACAGTTACAGGCGGTAAAATTGAAACTACATTTTTGGCGATACCATAGCGTCTTCAGTTAAATAATTTTGCAGTGAAATGAGATTTGTTTTAAACAATTTTGCATTAAAATCTCAATTTCGAAAAAGTGACGCTAGTATCGCGGGAATGCGTCGATATGTTCGGAAAGAGTTTAGAAATAGGCAGGACCTTCTTAGTTAGAGGAAACGTACGAAATTTATTGCAAACTTATTTGGATAACTTTGTAGCTTTATTTCAAAAGCTTTTGAAATCAAAACCTGTTAAGAAGCATTGTACGCCAAATATATACACTTGCAAAATTAAAGATACTCAATAGTCCCTTTGTCGAATTGGGATCCTTTCCGGTCGTCAAAAGCTCTTGCAGCCGATATTATAAAAAATTTAACATTTAAAAAGCAGAACCTTGAGTCGGCTAAAATAAACATCCATAGTGATATCCAAGCATCTATCAAATCTATTACCGCTATATCCACAAATTCGCTATCAGTGGCAAACTGTCGCAAATCTCTACACGAGATGGTCCAACAGTTCGCAATCAGCCTTATTTGGGTGCCGGGACACCAAGCCATCGAATGCAATTGTATAGCTGAAGAGCTGAACAGACAAGCACTACTCTCCTTACCGAGGAAGAAAGCACACGTGTGTCTATGGCTACTTGCAAGCTTCATATTTGTAACTACTTCAAACGTTAAGCCAATAAAAAATGGCAAAACGTAACAAACTGTACGGCCAGTCAAACTTGGCCAATTATCCAAGCCAAGCGTACCATATAACTATGCAGCCTCAGCCGAATTAACTGTTCTGCAGTTATTCGCGCTCCTTCGGGCAATGCCTAGTAGTTGTCCATGTAGCCAGACTAAGCGCTCCACACAATGATTTCTGCAGAAGAAACTGTGAAACATCGTGTATTATCCAAGATACACTCAAAGCAAATAGCAGATTTTATATCTGTCACCAAGTGGAACCCCGTCTTATTTCTCAGTCTCAGTAAGGAGCAGGATTTCAGGATCCAAGGTATCACAATGGACCAATTATGACCTAAGTGTGTCGGACTGTAAATCGGTCTGCGGCCGCCCTAACCTAACCTAACATTTAAAAAAATAAGACGACCACTGATAGCTATAAATCTGCCTGGTAAAATACCTCAAATAATTCCTTTGCTTAAATACTCAAATAAATAGATAGCAGAAAGTTCGGTTTTGGTTAAAAAAATTGGTGCAGGTCAAGTAATTCGAAAAAAATTAAATTTTTTCTTTGATGCTGCTAAACAAGGATAATTTAGTTTGTTAATGTTGCCGAATGAAATATTCGTCGACGAAATGGCAAATAATTGCACATAAATTATTCAAAATTTATATTAAGATTGGCGGTGTCTATACAATGGTGTGGGGGAGCTTTTTGTATCAAGTAGTTGGTGCGAAAGTACAAAATTCTATAACATCAAAAAAAATTTCTATAAGCGAAACATACCGCTTTTGATGTGGCCCGCTTAAAGCCAAGATCTCAACCCAAATGAGAACCTTTAGGGTATTCTTTCCAGTCATGGCAAACAACATGGGTCCCTAAAAGTTGAAGGAAGCAATTGTGGCAGAGTGGACGTAGTTGGAGAAATTGCTTTTTGAAACTTTAACAAATTCTATGCCAGGTCCCGTATTAAAAGCGATTAAGTACAATAGGGGACACATGTAATATTTAAACTTTAGAAATATGCCAACAAGAACGAATAGTTATGAAAACAAATTTCTTTTTTTTTTTGTATTTGATCAGTTCACTTATTCTGTTTTGAAAAATATTCATTTAATTTAAAAATACAAAATTAATGACTTCCTTGAAAATGTATGTATTTAATTTGAGCTATTATTTTATTAATTTAATTTTCATTTTTTTTAATTTATTAATTTCAGTAAGGCCTTTGACTCTGTGAATCACGACCTCTTACTCTTTAAACTTAACTGCATAGGTTTCCCTCCTTCCTTCTTAAGTTGGATCTCAACCTACTTAAAAGGCAGAACCCAAAAAGTACTGCTTAGGTCAACCATTTCGAGTTCGGTTTATGTAACTTCTGGTGTACCTCAAGGCAGTCATTTGGGACCATTATTTTTTACATTATTTATTAATGATGTACCTACCATTCTGTCTCAGTCTCACATACTTATGTACGCAGATGATGTAAAACTTTTATTTTCATACACAGATTCCCTTCGTCATAGTCGTCTACAAGACGATTTGAACGCTATGCAACTTTGGTGCTTGACCAATAAGCTGCAGCTCAATTGTTCTAAGTGTATGTTTATGACATTCTATCGCACTAGGCCCTATTTAGGCACTTATACGATTGCCAATTCTCCATTGCAACGTATAACTACCGTAAAAGACCTTGGAGTTTTATTTGATTGCAAATTGAACTTCAATTCACACATTTCGACCATTGTTAATGAAGCCAAGGGAGTACTTGGATTTATTAAACGATGGTCGAAAGAATTTAATGATCCTTTTACCACTAAATTACTTTATGTCTCCCTTGTTCGTCCGATTTTGGAATATTGTTCCTGCATCTGGTGTCCGCAGTACAGTGTTAACCAAGATCGGATTGAGTCTGTTCAGAAGCAGTTTTTGCTTTTTGCCTTACGTGGTTTAAACTGGGATCCCAACCTTCGTTTACCACCTCTCACCCTCCCAGTATGTACAACTGATTATGCCTTGCACAGTTCTTTTCACGCTTTATGTGTCAATTATAATTCTTTATATCACGTACTCGCAACTGAACTCTCTCTTCCCTCTTTAAAAAACTATCTTTCCCTATATCTTACAAGAAATCCCTGACCACAATAGATGTGAATATAGGCTTAGCCGGCCAGCCCGGCTAATACATCTCCTCTATTCGGTCAGAGATTTCTCTCTAACTTTCTTTAAAATTTCCTTATTTTTCTCTTACTTTTTTTTTTCTTTGTCTCTCTATACCTATCTTTAAATTAATCTTATTTTCCTTTTACTTATTTTCTTATTTATTTACTAACTTTTATGTTATTTTATTTAATTTTTTTTTCTTTCCTTTTTTTTTTTTTTAATTATGCTTTAATTATATATATATATTCTTTTTTTTTTTTTTTATATTACTAATTTAACTTTTAATTATAATCACTTTTTCAACTTTTATTACTAACTCTCTTCTGTTTAGCTTCAGGTTCAAATAATGACACTGACTAACCTGGCTGTGAGTAGGGGCATAGCTGGCCGGACTGGCAAATAAATATCCCCTGTGTCAGTGTCATTAATATTTGAAACTTATGTAATTTAATAAGGCTTTTTCTATCCTTCTATTACATTTAAGAAATATTATAACGTTTGCTTATCTGGGACAGCACTGATTGTCTGCCAGAATAAATAAATGAATAAAATAAAAAAAAAATAAAAAAAAAAATAAACATTCAAATCAAATTATTTAGGAAGACACCTTTTTTTTTATCAATATGTTGATAAGGTTAGTTTTTTTGCTGGCCTTACTAAAGCCGATGAATAAAACGACTTACAAAACCTCATTCGACGTGCAAAAAGATCGTGCAAAATATTGCTTTGATACAAGTGGGGTGTATTTTGAAAAAAAAAAAAAAATAATATTTGCCGATATAATACGTTTTTGTTGTTTTCGTGGGACACAGTTTGGACAGCTGTGTGAAAAATAGTAGCAGTGCTTTAAAAAAACGGTTATGTCCAAAATAGTTTTTAAAGGCTCTCCTGGAACCGCCCAAAGAACACATAACTTTATGCGTATATCTAGATTAGTGTTATATACGAAAGAACAGGGAGCGAAAATAAATTTGTGGAGTTGTCGGTTTTAGCAACGGAGCTTATTCCAATTAAGAACTGGTTGGTGCATATAAAATAGTTGTTTTTGAAAAAAAAAAAACCCAACTAGTTTGAAGATGCTTTGGGTGGTTAAAGAATAATTGTAGAATAATATCCTAATTCAAATACATATAATAAGTTTAATAGTTCTTAGTCGAATGAATACATTCATTTTTATGCCTTAAAGACATATATATAACTATTGTTCTTTATTGAAATATCTCTTATTATGCACTGATATATGCAATTCATTATAATTGTACATGCTACTATAAGCTGTTTGGTTTATATATATGTTTATATATATATCTCATTTGATGTCTCATTCAGATTAATACACTTCTGTATACGTTGAATTTTTGAAACATTTTTTCCACTCCGAATGTGATAGCAATTCTTAAGTAACTTGGAATGTTGTCAGGCTCATGAGAGAAAATAGATTTAAAACAATTAAAAGCAAATATTTAATTTATTTAATTTATTATATTTAAAATATTCAGAGTAAAAATGTCAGAAGGTAATATACGTGGGTTGCTATTAATCTATCTATCTGTTCTAGATAAATTTCAATCATATTGATGTACAACTACTTCTATACATAAATAGAAACTTTCGTGTTATAAGCATAAGCTTATCAGTTTAAGTTAATTAAGGGCACCAATAAAACAGTATAAGACACATTAAGCTTTCATTGATTATATATTTATTTACTGATTTACTGATATTATTTGGCACACTCAAAAATTTTATTTGACGAATTTTAATTCAACAGCAAATGTACAAGGAATATAATAACCGTTATATCTGATTTGGATTGTCAAATTAAACTTACTTGTCAACAACTTATTTAATTAAAAAATTTATGAAAAGTTAACAGGCTATTTTATTACCTATAACTCCGTTCACAGCTATTTTCTCTTAACAAAAGTTACCCTTTTGAAAAGTAGAAAATTAAGATTTTTTTGCTTGAAATTGATTAGCAATATTATTTTAAAGGAGAGTTGTTGGTTTTTTAAAGCACTGCTTTTATTTTTCATGTTAAATTTATATATATATATCCTGGCTAGAAGAGGCGAATATCCTGGCTAGAAGAGGCGGCTTAAAATATGCTTCTCTGCTTTTCGGCCAGGATATTCGCTCGTAAACGACCTCGACTAGATGAGGGTTTGCCAGATTGTTCATAACATTCTCTACAATGATATCTTGAAAAATGGTTTTTTTGGATTGATTGTTCCTATGACAGCTATATGATATAGAGGTCCGATGGACTGTTTTTACATGCTAACTACCTGCTACAACAACATGTATCTAGAATGCATATATCAACTCAGCTCGTCCTCCTGATCAAGAATATATATACTTTATGGGGTCGCAGACGTCTCCGTCTATACATTACACATTTCCTGACAATTATATTACCTTTTTGACAAGGGTGTAAAAAGAACTATAAATTCTCATCAAATTTTACTCAAGTTCCAATTTTAATAAGCCTTGTCTATATTCAGCATACATATGTGTGAATGCCGTGTATGCGTGTTTTGTACAACTCAGCTAGAATTTATCATAAGCTCTGCTTGTAGCTTGATGCTTTAGGCTCTAAAACAGGCACAAAGTAAACGGCGGGTGCTACACATATACAATATGACTGGGTGGTCTAGGAATGTGAGTGCGCTGCCGGCTTGGTTTTCTCCGCAGTTATTGGGTTGTGTAATTCTGATTAATAATATTTCGCTTAATATTGAGTACCGTCTTTTAAATTTATATATTGTATGCACAAAACACTATGTCGATAACTTTAATATTCACTGACGTAATAGCAGTTGGTATTGTTTACTGTGCTTAAAAAGAATGTAGTTTAACTGGCAGACTAACTATTTATACATTATCCTATTTTAATCAGAAAACTGGACGTTGGAATGCTATGCACGTACGCATTGCGTGGGAAATTTACTACCATCAAAACAAACAAAATTCAGAAAAAACAGTTTGTACAGCTTCAATTGTTGGTGCTAGTCTTGGGAGCAGCAGTATAAGTGTTAACTCTGGAACTGCAACAGGCAGCGCAGTCAATATGGCCAGTGCAATCGGAGGTGGTAGCTCTGGCATATCCGTAAACAATATCGCTGTTTCAGTATCCAGCGGAAATGTTGTGCCGACAAGCGCGTCCTCTGCAGCGCTTGGTATGAAGCCCTCTCCGGCGTTGACTCTTAATACGACATCACCACACCTGCTGCATCGATCTAATGAACTGACATCAGCTGCGACGTACTCCAGGTCAACTTTCGAAACTTCGCCGTTAGCTGCAAGTTTCATTGGGGCACCACCCAGTCATATTGGTAAGTTGTTAATAGATGTATAATTTATGTATATATGTAAACAAATTACGACAGGCACAGCGGTTTCCCCCTTTGGTCGGTATGCAGGATCATTTGGTTTTGCGGGTCTAACGCACTTTGGACGTGATATATCTTTAGGTGGACATTTGGAAGCATGGAGGTAAGCTTAAATATTAATAAAATAAAAAAATCTATAGACATTTTATTTTGATTAAATTTCTGAGCAGCCAATTCTAACCTTAAACGCATAAACCTTAAATAAATAATAAGGAGAAAATAGTATTTTTAATTTGAACAATGTCCATATGTTTCCTTCTCTCTATCTCTCTCTCTCTCTCTCTCTCTCTGTATATTTTTTATACCCTGTACCCACGATATAGAGAGCTATAGGTAATGACATGAAGCTAAAAAGCTAATTTTATTTTGTTACTTAAAAATAGTTTAAATTTCAATTAAATTTGGTAGAAATGGGTACAAGAGCATTTGCATATATTTTTTTAAAAATTTAATTCCAAAAAGGCACAAAGGTCCAACAATTTTTCATCAGGTTATCATACCCTACCTTATTTTGGCTTTTTCATTTATTTTAAGCCATAAATTATATTTTAATTAAAATTATACTTAAATTTGACTATTATTTGTTAGACTTAAAAAAGATTTAATCCGCTCACTCTAAAATAACTTAAAATATACTATTGAGAAATAAGTGGTACCGGTTTATTTACAATGTAGAGAAATTTTAGGCAAAAAGCATTTTATTCTTTCGGTAAGCTCAGTTTTTATAAGAATTCTGTTTGTTACCCTTATAAAGAATACCCTTAAGCCATCATTTTACATATTTGGTTATTTTAAGATCGATTAAGTACGAAAGCCTTCTTAAAATATCAACTTTCAAGCGCTTAATTCATGATCCTAAAACCCAAAAAGTGTAAGCGTTCTGATTTTTGTTGCTGTAAATATTACAACAAATCACTAATCAAAGTTTCTCAGTTGAAAAAATGCAATTTCAAGGAGGTGGTTTTTAAGTTATCTCCCATTTTTCTGGGCAACAATTGTAACTCGCATATCCCATAATATATGATGGATCCTTTCACCATCATACCGCCTTTCAAACTATACAAAAATTGTTCATGCGGATCGAATAAAAATTTCAAACCCATTTCAAACCCTCAAAGTTGAAATATTTGAACTTTTTTACATTTTTAAAAAATTGTTGAATTTTACTTGCTGTTTTAAAAATGTAAAAAATTCGTTTAAACACTTTTTAAGAATTTATATGTTTGATATTTTTTTACGAATATTTTAAGTATAAATTTGTCCAAACAGGACAATAAATGTGATGGTTATTCAGCAATTTGTAAAAACACCCAACAAAAAATGCACCTTGTTCATCACCTTTCTTCAATTAAAAAAAAATTTGTAAACTAGTGTTATTGACCATTGACCTGAATCTGCTAGCGAAGTAGAAAGAATTTGTAACATGTTTTGGAATATTTTTTTTTTCATCACTTAAAACCACTCTATTATTACAAAAGTGATTATATTTCCCATATTCCAACTTATTACAATGGATAATGGACATAAGCCTTGTGGTTATACCGATTATTTACAAAATTGGCAAAAAAAATAAACCAAATTTATTCGCGCTTCAACTATTAATTTTTTCTCTGTATATAAAAATTTGTATTCTTATTTAAATTTTTTTTAAGTTCAGAACAAGCCAACTAATCTTCAAAAAAATTCGTTCCCATAGGTATTCACATATAGAAAAAAATATAATTTTCATTTGGGTGTGCTAATCTTATGGCGCAAAACCAATGCTCTATTTTTCTTCGAAAATAAAAGACAACAAAAAATCCATATAATGGAACTTCTCAGGAACATAATTTTTCGCGCAAAGAGAGTGGCCACGAAGATGATTGTAACAACAAATCTAAAATTTAAATTCATCGGAAAAGAACTGAATAAGAGCAATTGTAAAATTCAAATTAAGGATGTGCTTAACTGATGGCGCACGTATAGGCTCAAATATATTAGTAGGTGCGCTAGACATTTTCTTATATTATGTTAGTAGAAATTTCCAAGCCAGCAACAACAGGCGATTAACCCAAAAAGAAGTCCCTATTTATCATATATGTATTGAGTCTATTGCGTCATCTTTGGTAAAATATGACGTCACGATTTCCCGTCGCCCAATAAAGGAACATGACGAACGTGTGGGTGGCGTAAACTAGTCTCTCTCAATCGTGCCCTGTACCCATTAGAAATGATTAGATAAATTGGAGTGCATATGGTTGTACATATGGAAGCACGCATATATAAACGTAGCATGTATTACAAACACATGCATACAGACGATCAGACAAACGAACATTTAGGCGACTGATGCTAGTCAAGAATATATACTCAATGGGGTCAGAGATGCCTTCTGCCCATTACATACATTTTCACAATTTTATGACTCCATTGTTAATGGGTACAGGGTGAAAAATAGTTCAAAAAAGCAACAACAAAGAGTTCTCTTACTTATAATGTTTATTAAGAGTATTGCTATTTTTTTTTTTAATATGTTTTCCAGAACAAGTTCAATACCGCGGTCTGTGTCATATCATCCTGCAGCTACCGCTGGACCAAGTGGTTGGCCTATCAAATCGGATCCCGCGCTGGAGAATGCCCGTCGTGAGGCAGAGGAACGAGAACGTGAACGTGAGATACGTGAACGTGAACAAAGGGAACGTGACAGACAGAGACGAGAACGTGAGGATCGCGAACGCAAAGAAAAAGAAGAAAAACTAAAGCGCGAGCAACAGGAGCGAGAGCGAGAACGAGAGCGTGAACGTGAGCGCAAAGAACGCGAACGACGTGAAATTGAACGCCGCGAAATTGAACGTGAACGAATGCTACAGCAACAAAGGATTAATGAAAGCAACAAGCAGGCAGCAGTTGCAGGATCTTCATCCTCATCTCGGGATCGCTCACCTCACCGTAGCATTAGTGAACATAATATAGAAATACGCATTAAAGAAGAACATCCGCGCACAAAAGAGGAGCAAGATGTTATGCTCATGCGTGCATCGGCGGCAGTTGCTGTTGGGGATCCACGCTATCATCCCTCTTCTTTGGTAGCAGTACAGGCAAATGCGGCCGTTGCAGCTGCACATCATCATGCGAACTTCATGGTGACTGGACGACATGGACCACCGCATGGGTTACCACCACCAGCATCTCATCTTTCTCGCAATATGATGCCACCTACATTGGGAGTCGGTGGACCACTTACACATTTTGCTTCACCTGGTCCACCAGCGTGGGGTATTGATCCATATCGCGATCCTTATGCACCTATCCTGCGATACAACCCCATAATGGAGGCCGCGTTTCGACATGAAGCCGAGGAGCGACAGAAGGCCTTAAGCATATATGCAGCTCAATCGGCAGCTCATCTGCGAGGTAAAGAACCAAGTCCTATTCCGCCACCATCGGTAGGTCCCTTGGGTCCTCCCCCCACACATCTTCGAATGCAGCCACCTACGGGAGTAGGCGCCATTGCTCCATCAAATGCACCACAGCCCGCACAACCACAACAATCACCATTGCCTACAATTGGTATCGGGAAGGTATCAGGGCTGCCGGTCTCTACGATGAGCATGTCAGTACAACATATGATAACAGTTGATCCTCAGAGTCATCCGCCGGTAACCACAAAAAAAGAACCTGATCACTCCATAGGTATAGTGGTAAGTGCCCCTGGTACAGCTGTTAGCCATAACACGATGCCTGGAAGCGTCATAGGATTACAACCAGCTCCGCCGGTAACGCCAAGTCGATGATAACTAACCTACTAAGAAAACTATATATAATAGCTATTTTAATTATAGAAATTTTTAAAATTTCAAGCACTTCCATACCAATGTCAATATATGTATGTACTCTACTCTTTAGCCCTACCTTTAAAGAAATCCTTATCCTGAGAAAAACAACAAGATAATGAGCGCAATGCTTTTGTAATATAAAAGAACAAAACAAAATATGTATAAACATAATTTTAATGTGGCAAGGCAAAAATGTCTAATTAAAAAGGTAGGGTGAATATTTTATCTAATCAAGAAAAAAGAGAGAGAGAGAGAGAGAGAGAGAAATGTAGGTGGAAAGCTCATTTGCCCTTCCTATAAAATTATATATGCGAGTCATAACCATCGCAACAAGCTTCCAACTTACGTCTGCCTATTAGTTGAAATAAGATATTTCGGCTTGCATACGTAAGCTCAGTGCACTTGTATTATTTGTAGTATAATGTGAAATTTAAATGAACACGTAAGTAATTCAAGAACATAGTTATACTCACATGTACATACATACAGGTGCGGGCGTATATATAATATACACACGAATACATCCGCATAAAAAACAAACTGTAATAACTCACAAATACAATTGGGTGCTATTATTTAGCAACTTTTTCGAATCATACCATACCATTCCAATCTACATCATGTGTTTTCAAACGTAGTTTCATGTATACCGGTAATGTATATTATTTTGACGAAAATTATAATAGAAACATTGCAAATAACTGACAAAAAGAGTTTTTTTTTTAAAAGCTGCATTGTTTTTAAATTAAACTATTTTATTTTATATTTTTTAATACGTATACTATACGTCCATGGATTGAAAAGATTATCTGTTCACTTTTAACGGCGTTATTATAGAACAAACTAGAGTTTAGGGTTGCTTTTAATTAGAAATTGTACTGCGCGTTATTATATTAGCACCCAATTATCCTTATAGGTTTCAGCTGCATATTCTAACAAATTAGGTAAACTCGTTTGCTTTAG
Source organism: Hirtodrosophila alboralis (assembly GCA_035043045.1). Taxonomy (NCBI): domain Eukaryota; kingdom Metazoa; phylum Arthropoda; class Insecta; order Diptera; family Drosophilidae; genus Hirtodrosophila; species Hirtodrosophila alboralis. The sequence goes on from JAWNNH010000017.1 coordinate 203,202, forward strand.
CAGGCTCGATGTCAGCAACTATAGGATAGATTTTGAAACATTTAAAAAATGTGATATTCTTAAAAATCCTGAAACCTTTTTAGTCCATTTAATCCTGTGAAATTAATTTTATTTTTTTTTAATTTAAATTTACAGTGAAGTTAATAAAAGATATTTAATGAAAATTTTCTTAGATTTATAGTACAAAAGCACTTTTGAGCCTGGGTACACTTAATAAAAACAGGTTGCGAAATTATTTGTATTTTTTAATTTTAATGTACAGTGAAGTTAATAAAAGATATTTAATGAAAATTTCGTTAGAAGAGACAATATAACAGCACTTTTGAGCCTGGGTACACTTAACCAAGTAGAGTCATTAGAGAAAGTTCTCTTAATTGTGTTGGGCCAGACATCAGTACCCTGCTGACTTGCAGACTTGTGCTGTCAAGTGGGCTTGCTGCTCTCATTGTTTTGCATTTATTATTATAGCAAATTACGTGAATATGTTCACATGGTGCGTGACTTGCCATAAATTGTTTGTGGGAAATCCTGAAAGGCTAGTGAGGGATCCCAAGGACTTAAAGTTTGGGAAAAACTAGTAACTTATAGCAAACATACAAAATAAATGTAAACAAAACCAACCAAAAATCGTGCTATCTCTTTCCTCTCTCCTACAAAATGTTAAAACTAAGCAGGCTAAGAGCATCTCTTTCTAACACATACATTAATTTTATAGCGTGGCCCTCGCTCTCACCAATGACTCTACCTCAGAGACCGCCTCGGGTCACGATTGAGAGAGACTAGGTTACGCCACGCGCATGACCGTTATGTTCCGTTATATTGCGTCGCAGTCTTGTGACGTCACATTTTACCAAAGGCAACGCAGTAGACTCACAGTCTACGCCAAATAGGGGATCTGATTTGGAAGGGACTCCCCGCATAATATAGGAAAATGTCAACCGCATCTAATGACATACCTCTGACTTCTACATTTTCCATACATTATCTACAATAGCTTGCTAAAGTCTGAAATTGTTGAAAAATTTGTATCTTTGTATGAAAAAGTATTTTGCCAAAATTCAACCCAGATTCCCCGGACTCTAAGGCTGTCGCATGGTGTTCACTACAAATTTAATCTTAACAAAAACTCTGGAGAGTAGTGCTCTCTTCATGGCACTACGCAAATCATTAGAGAGCAGTGAAATGAATTCAATTCAAGAAAAGGAGATCAAACTCCAGCAAACAACTCCAGTGTTCATTGTAAGGAATCCGCCTACTAGACGGCGCCCACGATTGAGAGAGACTAGGTTACGCCACGCGCACGACCGTTGTATTCCGTTATATTGCGTCGCAGTCGTGTCACGTCACTTTTTACCAAAGACGACGCAATAGACTCACAATGTACGCCAAATAGGCACTTTTTTTTTAGTTAATCGGTGGCTGCTGCTGATTGGGGGATCACGTCACATTTTACCAAAGGCAACGCAGTAGACTCACAGTCTACGCCAAATAGGGGATCTGATTTGGAAGCGACTCCCCGCATAATATAGGAAAATGCCAAGAGCATCTAATGACATGTCTCTGACTGCAGCTGCTGCGAGAGCTCAGTGGCAATTATGCTTTAATTGAAGAAGGGTCATGCTCGTTTTTATCGCATTATTTTCGAAGTACATTGAGCAAAAAAGCTCTGTACATTCGATCGACACAATATGCGAATATGAGTTGGTGCTCAGGCACTTACGTCTTTTACGTTTTTGTAGTTGTTTTAGTATTTTTCTTATTAATTGTTAAGTTTAATTTAAGTTTTTTTTTGTAAAAATAAATATATTCTAGCGCCCACATAATGCGGTCTTTTGCTTGCATAAACTACCAATCTGCTATAAATGTGGAAAAGCTGGGCATATTAAATTGGCTTCCCCTGGAGGATCATCATCACCGATAAAAGAAAATCGTGCTAAAACTTAGGTGCCATATAAGCTGAGTTTCCATTGGTGGATGCGTTAGAATCGTTTGCCAATATCATCGAAATTCGCCTAACGTACGTTCAAAGCCTATGCTATTTGCATAGGCTGTTAGGTATGGGAAAATGTCGAGTTTGAAATGAAAGCGAGTTATGCCAAATCGTTTTTGGTAGAATTTCACAGATTGCGCTGCTGTTGGCTTAATTTTGCAAAAAACAGCTGCTTTCAACAATTATTATTTCAAAATTAAGCCGCGAAAAATTAAAATAACAAATATCTATATTTCTTCAAAAATATACAAGATTCATCGCCCAGGGCAGCGGACCCTTATAATTACATACATCTGTGTCAACAACCTAATTTACTTTATTATATTATCATATTTGTGATGATGGTTGACCAAAACAGAAGTAACCGCTGATTCTCCCATTCTATAATTCAAAGTATCAACTGCATATATTACCTTTGGGCGCTGCTCAAGGTGCCACCCAACTGCAACAAGTTCCAGAATTTGTAATTCGTAACATAGCACGACATTGAGATTTCATATTAAGGAATATGCTCATTGGAAATTGCACTTATCATAAAAATTCTGTTGGTTAAATTTAAAGAATATTTATTACTTTATTTATTGAAGTGTTGCCCCTTGCAAACAAACGATCAGCTAATTGCAAACGCATCCAGTACATTAGAAACCCCAATCAAGATCTATCGCATCTGCCTGTTGTCGATGACATGACGCGTTTGTGTGAAAATCGGCTATAAAAGAGCCAATTGGTACCTTGGTTCAATCTGGTGAGTCGTATTGTTCAAGTATGAAAATGTTACACTACCTGCATGCGGCATCTTACAACAGCTGCAAACAGTTATCCTAACAACTTGTGTTAGGATTTGGAGCAAATGAGTTGCAGATGTGGATAAGCGATCGCGTTACAAGCGATCGCAATAGATTTAGTTATCAATAACAAACAAGCGGTCGTATTACAAGCGACCGTAATAAAAATAAACGGTCGTCTTACAAGCGACCGTAATAAATAATAAACATGCTGTTGCCTTACCAACGACAGCATTAGAGATAAGAATATTGTAAGACTTAAGATTTTTGCAATAAATAAAGGATCGCTCAGCCGAGTGATTCAGTTCGAAATTAAACGTCGTCTCGAGTATAATATTGTATTATACATTTTTGGTCCTTCGAGTCGGAGAATTATACAAAATTTTTGAGTTCGAATCGGCGAATCTAAATTTGTATACATTATTTGGTCCTTTGAGTTATTTTACAGCGTGTTCTGTGGCTTACAAGATAACAGTGGAAAATAAAAAGGAGAAGCATATCGCACTATTAAAGAAGCGGGTGTCTCAGGGATGAGTTTCACAAGCTGATGAATCAAGGTGCTAGTCTGCACTTGATTGAAAACGTAGTAGTTCAAGGTCATTAACTCAACACTGATTAAAATCGGGGTTATTGCGGCATACAAAATGACGATATCTCGAGCAAACTCAGATTGAGCGTGATCAAGCTGAAGAGAAATGTGCCGGACCATCCCATAAACGTGTGGATGAACATGCTACAGAGGAACCTGTCGGGCCATCCAAAAAACATGGTAAACAGACAGGAAAATTTGATTTTAATTTGAACACCAAACGCAGCGTAAGCCCAGTTGTCGGCTTGGTCGAAAGAGTTGACAGGCAATCAGTCCGTCTGCGTAATGAGATGAAAAAAGCCAAAACACATTTGGCACATCTAACAAAAGATGAGCTAATGGACATAAAAAAGAGTATAAATGTCCGAATGGAGTCGATTCAAAGCATGCTTATGATGCTAGAAATCAAATATGAATGGTGGGCTTTTAATACTGATGAAATCGACGATATGAAAGTCGAGGTTAAAATTCTTTCGAATAAAATCGATAGAAAATTGTCAGAATTATAAAAGCCATCAAGAGATGAACATCAAAGGCAAGTTGTCCCAAAGGTGGATCTACCACAGTTTCATTGCAATGCCAAAGAATAGCCAAACTTTTACGGAATATTTACGGAAATTATTTACGAGAGAGTAGATATCAGCGACACAATTAAGCTAAACTACTTAAGGTCATGCCTAAAAGGAGAGGCAAATACAATAGTCAGCCACTTACTGCTCGTTTCAGCTGCAAACTATAAGCCGGGAACTTATATGTACGCGGTATGAAAATAATCGTAAAATTTTTGCTGACCGACTTAACATATTATTGGAGTTGGAAACTCTGAAATGCGACTGGGAAGAAAGGATTCGCAACTTTCTGGATACAACCACTGAGTGTATTTATGTTATAAAGGAAAAATCAAGGATTGGCGAGGAAGCTGATGGCATTTTTGCCCAAATCCTACTTCGGCGGTTTTCAACGGAGGCTCTTCTGCAGTATGAGCAACATGTAAAAACAAAAAACCGAGAAATTCAATCACTAAAAGTTGTATGGGATTTTTATAAACCAGCTACATAATGCAGTAGATTCTGTTCAAAAAAGTGTTTTTAACGGAACAAATCAACATCAGCAAAGATCATGCCGTTTTTGTTCAATAAACGGACATGATACAAATAGATGCCAAAAACTTAAGTCAGCATCGGTAAGCAAACGTTAAGAGTTTGTAAAAAAGAATCATTTGTGTTTCCGTTGTCTCATAGCATAATCGAATGTAAAAAAGAGTGGAAAAGCCAAAAGTGTAACAAAAACCATAACACTTTGTTACATGAGAACACCAAAACGGAAAATGTAAGTTGTGTCAAGCAAAATACTGAGCATGAAACACTATTGGCTACAGCAGTGATCAACGTAAAATATGCCAGCGGTACCTTCGAGCAGCTACGTGCACTAATGGATAGAGGATCGCAATGCACTATAATCTCCGAGGAAGCAGCTCAACTTTTGGGGATGCGAAAGTCTAAGAAGTCAGTCGGAATTCAAGGAATATACACACAAGGCGTTGAACTGTCCAAACACAGCGTCAAACTTGAAATCAAGCCGAGATTCTCAAGTAAATTCAACACAAGGACTGTGGCCCTGGTGCTTCCTAAACTACAAAGAACACTTCCCAACAAAAATATTGATATTGATATCAATAAAGATTGGAAAAATTGTTCCCTAGCCGATCCAAATTTCAACAAAGCCAGCAGAATTGATCTGATTATTGGTGCGGACCTGTTTCCCTTTATTATGATGGGTCAGGTAAAATCCATCAATGGAGCGCTGGGACAGAAGACGAGATTTGGATGGATAATTTCTGGAAATATCGGTCGGACTCCCCCAAAGAGGATTTTGACAGCGACTATAACTGTCAACCTTGATGACCTGGAGCATTTCTGGGAACTGGAGGGAGAAACACCACAGGATATGGAATAAAATCTGTCTATTTTGTAGGTCTTCATTCTTGCATAAACAACAAGAACTATAATGACCACAATCACTAACACCAGCGATGTGTGATCGCTTGCTGTGAAAAATTGCAAGTCGCCCAGATGTACTTTGTGGCTGTCGAGATACTGAATCCTTTTGTGCAGCCATTCTAGTTTATTTGTGTTGTTCACTGTTAATGAACCAACTAGTGGTAGCTCAAAAGGTGCTTGCTCGTTGGCTTCCTTTATGAAGTGGTGAAGTAGATCGCTTTATATGATGTATGCACGCCCTGAGGGACCTGTAGAGTTATTTCCTTGAGTCCTAACGAGCATACTTCTTTGAGGTCCACAATTCCAACTTTAGGTATTGTTACTATTTGATGATGCGAGTCACTGCATTGAACAGGACCTGATGTATTTTCAAATGTTTCAAAAAACAAGCGATTGTGGGATTCAAACTCTTTTCAAAACTATTGACCCCTGTATTCTGTCAATACACCCATTTTTTTTATAATGAGGCTTCATTGGTTTAGTTTCACAAAAGTTTTCACGTCACTTGTTGAGATTCTTTTCAGATATTAAATGATACGTATTCAAGGCTACACTGTAAATCATATAATCATTTTCTGCTTATCGTTGATAAATGGTATTGAAATAATACAAAAAATATCCGACTTGTGAATGCGTCTTGTGTTGGCAGTGTCTTGTATGCTGCTTGTAGTTTTAGTCCAGCTGTTAGTACATCGTCTTTCTCGCTTATAAAGTCAAAGGACGTGAGCTATGCCTATGACTCTATGCGATATAACAGTGTCGAGTATTCTTCATATGAACAGCTGCTATCGTCAAGGATCCGCTTCGGATGGTATCCAACCATGTGGCGGCTTCTCGGAGGCAAAAAGTGCCAGGTTATGCCATCCCGGTCTAATACCGGTGAAAGTTTAGCATTGTTCATAATTGCAGCTTGTAATTCAACATTCAACTTTCTTGCTGCTCCAGCGAAGTTTGTTCCATTATAATAAGCCATGGAAGTAATCAATAATAGTATTATCAGCAAAATTAAAGCTGAAAGATAAACAAAAGATCTGCCTCTACTAATGCAACCTAGGGACGAAATGACTGTCAAACATCTCTTCGAGCGTCAATTCAGAATTTACCTAAGTAGCTAATGAAATTGAACGTCATTAGGTAAAGTACATTCAATGGAAAATCACACAATTATATGGTATACTGACAGATACCCAACAAATCAAGGCACTGGTCTCGAAGTGATAGGTCGTCAGATAAAATAATAATCTCTTGGCAAAATAATAATCTCTAGGCAAGTATTTGAGCATCTTCTAGGTAGAAGTATGCGCCATTGGGAGGTGTGCAGTATTTTATATCAACTGTAGCTGTCAGAACAGGAAGATAGCCATCCTATCTGGCAGTCAAGCATCGTTTAGCAATCAAAGAACCCCAAAAATAACTTCGAATTTGGTTAGGCAGGAATAATAAGGTGGGTTTTTCGGACATAGAGATATACCCGGAAATGAAGCAGCCAATGAGCTAGGAAAAATGGGATCACGGAAGCCCCTAATAGGGCCAAAACCATTTTGTGGCATTGGAAGGCACACAATACGAGCACAGCTAAGACTTAAAGAGAATACCGTGAGACAAACAAGCTCGAGAAACTCTTTAGAACCAAGTCCCTAGTCACACTCAGGAAATTAAAAGCTAAAAGGATTTAAGCACATAATACCAATGGGGAAGATTTCACTAAGAATACTCACAGGACTCAAAACAGGATAATGTAAACTGAGGTATCACTTCAGAAAAATAGAAATTGTGAGCATCGGGACATGCAGATTGTGCGAATTTTTGCACATATTAGCAAAATGTACTGCCATAGCCAGAAGAAGAAACACGCTCCTCAGCATGTATGTACTTCAGACCGGGGACATATGATCCCTCAACCCTATGAAAATTCTTGCTTTTGTGCAAGGGATGGAGTTGGAGAGCGGGCTTTAGGCTCAGTATGGGTACAATAGATCTCATAGGTCGCAGTACGTGCTCCCTCTAACAATAATAATAAAATGTAATAGAACATTGCAAATTTCATTAGCTTCACGTTTAAAATGGTTTCAAATGTGGAGCTAGCAAGTAGCCATTGACTTAAGCGAGTTATCTTACTCAGGAAAAGCGTGCAGTAGTGGCTAGTTCGTGAGCTATGCAACTGCCTTCGATGTCTCGGCATTCAAATAAGGCTGAATGCGAACTCGTGTGTAGACTGGAGACAGTTTGCCACTAATAGCAAATTTGTTGATATAGTGCTAATAGATTAGATAGCTGCTCGGCTAAGACTATGTCAGGGTTGTCACGAAAATCACTCAACCGAATTCCAACCGAAAACCAATCCGTTGGGGTCACAGAAACCTCTAGTCGATGATTTCGAAATATCTACTGTTTTAGCTTGTGATTTGAGTATATTCACAGATAAACGATATATTTTAAATAAATATATAATATAAAAAGTTAAAACAATAATATTTGTTCTAAATATCTGCATTTTCATTTTTCTAAATTTAACTTGTTTCAACTCATCATTTTGTATTTTACAAAATGTCTAGAAAAATCTCTAGTAAACGCTGATAGAAGATGTCAGCTTGTTTCCAATTGAGTTCGAAAATAGTCGATGTTTTACTTTTATTAAAAGGTTAATAAAAAATGTACGATATAAGTGTTATTTTGAAAGATAAAAAGTATTAAAGTCGGTCTTCTAAGATCTTATCTAACTTCATTGCGTTTTAATTGTATATTAATTTCTAAAAATTATCATATTTATGGCCAAAGTAATTTAGCAGATTTTTGTGAATACTAATTGGAAGAAGAAGACTGATTGTAAATAAAATCAGGAACAAAAGAGTATATAGACCCGTCAGCCTATAGAAGGAAAATGCACTTCGGGTTTCGTCGGGTGTTTCTACATTGAGCGAAAAAGTTGTGTACCTTCGATCGACACAATAAGCGTTGATGCGCCAAGACACAATATAAGCCGCCCAAATTACTGAAACTTGAACGTGAACTTAGAGTAGTAGTATTTATTTATGATCTGACAACGAAAAATTAATTATCTTTTATTTTAAATTAATAAGTTAATGCAGAATGTTTGTCGCGTTTTTTCGCGTTTGTCGCGTTTTGCACATCATTTTGGATATTCTGCAGCAGGGTGTGTTTTTCCACTTTCTATCAGCTGCAGCCAATGCGATTTTCTCTAGGTCGCTATAAAGCGACTGTAAGGAAATATCTATATTTTCCGCATTTTCATGAGATAGCCCGACACCTTCTTTAGCTAGGCGGTCTGCCATTTCATTCCATTGATACCCCGGTGGCTGGGAAACCAATAGATGTGCACTGTTCTAGCAGTGCTTAGGTCATCTAATGCTTCCCTGCTTGCCAGAACATTTTTGGAACTGATGGTAGATGCCTGCAAAGATTTTATTGCCGCTTGGCTATCCACGAAAATATTAATGTGTTTGTGTGTTCGGTGGAGCTGTTGGGCTACCTCTGCAGCTTTCCGTATTGCAAAAACCTCTGCCTGGAATATGTTGCAGTAATCAGGCAGCTTGTACGGCAGCCTGAGTTCCGGCTCTCCACAGTACACTGCTGCTCTGACTCCCGAATCCATTTTTGAGTCGTCCGTAAATATGTGTACAGCCTGTTTATCTAGTCCCGAGCGCCAGTCCGGTCCCATTAGCGTAGTTGTACTATTGAAATTGGTCAGAGGAGTTACGTAGTCTGTGCTACTCTGCATCTCCCTGCCAATCGAGCAGTGTCCAAAACCTTGGAGTGTCATTTTTCCAGTTACATAGAGTCGTGCTGTCTTCTGTGCAATGAGTTGCGCTTGAATGTCCAGGGGGTTGACGCAAATTATTGTTTCTAGTGCTTTAGTTGGAGTGGACCTCAACGATCCCGTGATGCAGACTAGTGCCTGCCGTTGGGTCCTCTCCATCAGCTTAAGGTATGTTGATTTATCAGTGGCTTGACACCATACCAGAACGCCGTAGAGAAGGATCGGTCGCACCAATGCGTCAGTCGTGGTGGAAGGCCCCAAGTACTACTTAGCATCTTTTGCGATGCATAGAGCGCGACTGTTGCTTTTTCACTTTTTCATCCACATTGGGTCTCCAAGTCAGCTTGCTGTCCAAAACTACTCCTAGATATTTAATGTTTCTTTGATGTGAGCGGAATACCATTCACCTTTGGCGGGTTCCACAGCGGTACCTTGTATCTCTTAGTGAAGAGAATGTGGTCCGTCTTGTCCGCGTTGATACTAAGTTCGGCTTCTTTGGCCCATCCTAGTATCACTTTTAATGTGTAGTCCATGATAGAGCTGAGAGTCGATGGACATTTGCCTGTGATAATTATGCTTATGTCATCATAAGAAGTTATCCTAGGGGCTTTCCTTTAAAAGTCCGTCTACCACAATGTTCCACAGCAACGGTGATACGACTCCGCCTTGCGGCGTGCCTCTATGCGCCGCTCTTGTCTTGGATGTGGTTCCCCACTCGGCACTGACTCTTCTTCAGCTCAACAGATTGTGTATCCATGAGTCTACTGCAGAGTGGGATGCTGCAGCTCTTAGGCTTCGCATTATTGTTTTCGTCGACACATTGTTGAATGCGCCAGAGATGTCTAGAAATACGCCCATTGCATATTCTTGATGGTGGAGTGCTTTCTCAATGGTGGCTACTACGGAGTGTAGCGCTGTCTCCATAGATTTTCCTTTTGTAAATGCATGTTGATTTGGCTCCATGATCATGCACGCATTCTCATTTATGTGGAGCTCCAGAAGTTTTTCCAGTGTTTTCAGCAGAAAAGAGGTGGTCTTATCGGTCTGTAGTCTTTCGGCTGCACGTGACTACACTTGCCTGCTTTGGGCAAGAACACGACCCGTGCAGTCCTCCAGGTCACACGGAACGTAGCAATACGTTAAACATGCTTCAAACAGTGAATGTAGCCATGGGATAATCCGGTTTTTGGTCATCTGTAGCATGACAGAAAATATTCCGTCCAATCCAGGGGACTTATAACTCGCGATCGAATCTATGGCCCACTGGATTTTCTTCGGGTTGACTATGTCTGAGGGTATATATGAATATGTCTGGTTCAGTAACTTCTGTTCAGCCAGAGAAGTGCGTATCCACAAGAGCACAAATCGATTCCCTACTGCTTTCCGTCCATCTTTCGTCATCTGTTCTTAGCTGACTCTGTATGGGTGGTTGGCATGAGAGCAGCTTCCGGAGTTTCGCAGTTTCTGTGACCTTCTCTATGCCGGAGCGAAAATTTCTCCATGAGTCCCGTTTTGCTTTTCGAACTTCTTTTTTGAAGTCACGGAGTAATATTGTATATTCCTTCTTCCGCTTGTTTGGAAAGTTTGAAGAGATTTTGTTCATCCTTCCTTTTGACGCTGAGCTCTGGAGTCCACCAGGGCGGTCTGGTTCTCCATTTGCTCTTAGAAGGTCTGCGTGATACATGGTATGCACATGTAAGGTGGTGTACGAACTTTTTCAAGGACTGCTCTGCAACTGCTTTGCAACTTCTCCTCTATCGTTTAACACAATTTCTCCCAGTTTGTGTTCCGGGGATTTCTGAATACTTTTAAGGGAGGAGTATAAATTGTACATTAAATTGGATGTACTTGTGGTCTGAGAAGGAAGGTCTCTCAAGGACCCTCCATTCCGCTACCTTGGTACTGATTCCTGCTGCGAGCGTTAAATATAAGATATTAGACATTAAATAAGATGCCTTAATAATAGATGCCTTTCCTTACAAGTATGGCTGTCCTAGCCCTACTTACTGTCATTGCGTGGAACACGTTAAATTTAGCTGACTTTAGCCCAGAAACCTTGTTGCCCGCTGCCGCAGACTTCGTGGCAAAGTGCTTGCGGCTCTCCTCGATCTTTGCGTTGGCCCACAGCAGCTTGCGTCACTCCTCGGGGGTGAGGTCGCCGCCGCTGATGAGTCGAGCTCTAATCTTCAGAGCAGCCTTATATTGGGCCTTGGCTCTCATACCCTCCTTCGTTCGTTTGGGCCCGACCCTACGAGAAGTACTGGCATCCGCCTGAATTGGGGAGAGCAGAAGCTTATTCTCGGCCTCTGATGTGATGCTTCCACCATGCGATTCACAATCCGTGTCTGATTCGACAACGGCATTGCCACGCCACAGCTTGTCATCGGTTTTCTTTACTTGTTGTTCTGGTTGTTTGGCAGTAGCTTTATAACCACCATAGCCTTCTCCAGCCATGGTAGAGGTGTGACTGCTGGCGACACGCAGAGAGGATTGCTCCTCCCCGTGCCCGCCGGTGGTAGCAGTCACGCTTGACACCAACGTTTGGGCTGACATCCCAGCCCGAGTTGCGTTCTTCCTGTCGACCTCGATTTTGATTTAATTATTCTGGGAATCACCCCTAGCGTTTTTTGCCTGCCGCTAGGCCCCTCGAACAATGGCTCAGACCGCAGTAACTCCGGCTAGCCAAGGCTGTCAGAGAATACCGTACCGTTGCCTTAGCTAGACACTGCACCACCTTGGTTGTAGGCGCGCAAGTGACACTAGGTATTACCCGTTTACTCCGAGGAAAATACAGAAGAAGGCTCATGCTCGTTTTTATCGCATTTTCGAAGTACATTGAGAGAAAAAGCTCTGCACATTCGATAGACAAATATGCGAATATGCGTTGGTGCACAGACACTTACGTCTTTTACGTTTTTGTGGTTGTTTTAGTATTGTTTTTATAAGTTGTAAAGCTTAATTTAAGTTTTTTTGCAAAAATAAATAAATTCTAATAATTTCTTTATATATATAGCGCGCACATAAATAAAAGTCGCTTTTCCTTTTGCGCAGTGCATGCAAGCAGAAGAGCGCAACAATACTTTCACATTTTTGGTGCTATCTTTCTACCGGTCTCTGGAATACATCGACAGAAAGAGCACGGCCAAAATGTGAGAGCAGTTCTCTCGCATACACTGCTCAAAAAGAAAAGTAACACATATATTTATGAGCCCATATGCATGTATTATTGTAATACTGATAAATTTAAAATAACTGATAAATTTAAAATAAAAGATAATTAATTATTCGTTGTCAGATCCTAAATAAATGTTTATTACTAAGTTCGTGTTCAAGTTTCAGTAATGTGGGTGGCTTGTATTGTGTCTTGGCGCATCATCGCTTATTGTGTCGATCGAATGTATACAACTTTTTCGCTCAATGTACTTGAAAATGAGTGCCCCCGTCTGTCCACAAGCTGCTCTCTCTCTCCCTCTCTCTCTCTCTCTTTCCACCACCAAAGGTCCGCCAACGAATTTTAAGTTCTCTCACGTGACAAGAGCGTAAGAAACACCCGACGAAACCCGAAGTGCAAAATGGACCTATAATGAAATTTTGGGGGTGCCATTTTCCTTGTATGGGGCGACGGGTCAATCATCATTACGAGTTTAATCATCGCTACGAGCCAGTTATCACAATAATTCAGCCAACGCTCGGCTAGCAAAACACCAGTTCCAGTAATATAGTAGAACGATAACTCATTCATCGTTTAAGCTAGCGGGACACTAAGTTCCAGAAATTCATCGTAAATACTTTCAAAACACATCATAACCATACACATCATACACCATACACCATACACATCATTAGTGTTGAGTCAGAATATAAATTGAAAGCTAAGCTTTTTGACTTCTCATTTATCGCATGTACTGTACAAATATAAATTAGTTGGCACGAATTCCTGGTCAATTGAGATTAGTCCGCGTATAGGTTCGTAACATTACTTGATTTCTCCTCCGATTTTATATGCGATATGTGACATGTGATTTCAAAAGTTTATTGCCTTACAAAACGCAAGAACGATAGATTTGAATGGTCTTTTTGTTGAACTGAACGTTTACAATCAGATTGTTTGTTTGCAAGGGGCAAAACTTCAAAACACAATTTGATTAATTAACTAGTTAATTTAATTTAACCAATTTTAAGTTATGATAATAGTATATTATGTGAAAACGAAACAATAAGAGGAAAAGTCAATTTAATCGCTAAAATAAAACGAAAAAGTAAATTAGTCCATAGGATCAAATAGTTGTAAAGTTGATGTCAGTTATATTGATTAATTCCCTTTTGACTTCAACCCAAAGGATTTCAATAGGGTTGAAGTCTGGCGATTGTGGGGGCCAATCTAGGACATCAAAATGGTTTTCCGTTAAACACTCGTTAGATTTCCTGAACGTGTGCTTAGGGTCGTTATCGTGTTGAAAAATAACGTCCGAAAGTTCTTTTCTCTACATTTGTAGGCTTTCATTCAAACCATTATCTAAAATAGTCGCGTATTGATCAGCGCTCATACGACTGGATCCTGACAATTTTGCCGACGCCTTCGGTGGTCATACAGCCCCAGATCATTAGGCATCCACAGCCGAATTTGACAGTAAGTTTGACGTGGCGCTCAAGCTACTTTTCGTCGCTCCTTTTACATGACGGCTTTTGTCGTTAACTCGATTCCATCAGATTGTCTGAAATCCTGTTTACTTGAGCGGTATCAATACTGCTTTTCTCCCCATCTCTTTACTTACTTTAGCAGTTCTCTATATGTACATTCTGTTCTGTGCGTTCAAGAAGTTTTTACATGTAGTGTTCCGCAGAATGTATGTGTACTATTGCAATAACAGTGGACGAAATTTATAGACAAAAAGGACGCTTATGATTCAAGAAGTGGCAAAAGAAGAGGAGCATATTTTCCCACCAAAACTTATTGGATGAATTAAGCGTTTCGACACCCGGAGATTTTAAAATTATTTTAAGATTAATAATAACGGTTTTTGATCAACTTTTATCGCTTGTTGGTCTAATAATTAAAAAAAAATGATACACAACTAAGTGCGGCAATACCAGTTGAGCAACGTTTAGCAATTATCTTGCGTTATTTGGATTGTAATTGAAACTTGTGAAGCAATTATTACGACACTTAAATCAAGTATAAAGGTAAGAAAATAATTTACATATACATATATAAATATAAATATTTTTAAGGTGTTTAATAGTTTTAATATTAATTTTAATTCATGTTATATTAAAAGAAAATCAAATGAATAAATAAACATTCAAATATTTAAAAAAATTCATTTTATTTATATAGATTATTATGGACGATGATCGACCTAGTGGCGCACCGCATTACGTTCAACAACATAGATCGCGAAGAAAAATAAAAAAATGTAGAGATACAATATAATTAAATACATATATTCTACAATACAATACAAGAAAATACTAAAAATATACTTAACAACAAAGAAACGGCAATCTTCGGCACGCCGAAGCTATATACCCTTGCTTCTTGTCTTCTAGAATAACTCTTTTAACACAGTTGTTCCGAAGGCTTTGGTTTTGATATCTTCAAAAACAATAAAGTTTTTCATACGAGCACTTTTCGACCGATTGTTCCTATGGAAGCTAAAAGATAAAGTAGTCCGATTTCGGTCTGATTGTGCAAATAGCAAATATACATTGATGTGCCAAGTATAACTTTGATATCTTAAAAAACAAACTGTCTGTGCTACGAGAACTACCTATATCGTTGCAAAAGACAGTTTTTCCAAGACCCTAAACAATTTTTTAATTTTGTTGATTCGAAGCGTAAATCTTCAAATTTACCTTCCTCTTTTTTTCTTGGGATGGATAAAGCCAGCAACGATTGTGCTTCTGCTGATTTACTTGCCAACTTTTCCAATCAACCTACTCTTCTGTCTCCGCTATTTACTCAACTTATCCTTATAGTATTTTACCCTCTAATTCTATCTTTACTCCAAATATTTCATATAGCTCCTTAACCTCCGCTATTAATTTCTTAAAATCTTCTTTCTATCCTGGGCCTGACAACATTCCTAGTTATATCTTTAAGGAGTGTTGTACTTTTTTAGCTGAACCGTTACTAAAACTTTTTAATTCATCCCTTGCACTGCTTAGGTAAACCATTTCGAGTACTGCTTAGGTAAACCATTTCAAATTCGGTTCACGTTACTTTTGGTGTACCTCAAGCTAGTCATTTGGACCCTTATTTTGTACATTATTTATTAATGATGTACCAACCATTCTGTCCCGGTCTTACATACTTATTTATGCAGATGATGTAAAACTTTTATTTTCATACACAGATTCCCTTTGTCATAGTCGTCTGTAAGACGACTTGAACGTTATGTAACTTTTAAGCTTGACAAGTATGTTGCAGCACAATTGTTCTAAGTGTATGTTGATGACATTTTATCGCACTAGGCCCTATTTAGGCACTTATATGAATGTCAATTCTCCATTGCAACGTATAACTACTGTAAAAGACCTTGGAGTTTTATTTGACTGCAAATTAAACTTCAATTTACACATTTCGACCATTATTAATAAAGAATTTAATGATCCGTTTACCACAATTGCTCTTGCATCTGGTGTCCGCAGTACAGTATTAACCAGGATCGGATTGAGTCTGTTCAGAAGTAATTTTTGCTCTTTGCCTTACGAGGTTTAAACTGGGATCCAATCCTTCGTTTACCATTGTATTCCAGTAGGCTTCTCCTTCTCAATTTTCCGCCTTTACTTAATAGTAGAAAAACTCGTGGTGTTGTTTTTATTCATAAATTAATTATTGGTGAGATAAACTTTATGTTTCTTTTAGGTCGTATAAATTTTTCTGTTCCTCGTCGTGCAACGAGAAATTATTTTCCTCTTACCCTCCCAGTATGTACAACTGATTATGCTTTGCACAGTCTTTTTCCCGCTTTATGTGTCAATTATAATTCATTATATGACGTACTCGCAACTGAACTCTCTCTTCCCTCTTTAAAATTCTATTTTTTTTACAAGAAATCCCTGACCACAATAGATGTGAGTATAGTCTTAGCTGGCCAGCCCGGCTATTACATCTCCTCTATTGGGTCAGAGATTTATCTCTAACTTTCTTTAAAATTTCCTTATTTTCTTTTTACTTCTTGTCTTTGTTTCTCTATACTTATCTTTAAATTAATTTTATTTTCTTTTAACTTATTTTCTAATTTATTTATTCTTATATTAATTTATTTTATTTTTAATTTTAATTTAATTTAATCTTTAATTATATAATTAAATATCAAGTTCGTTGAATTTATAAAAAAAATGATTTCTTTATTAACTTGACATATGTATATGAGCTTATAAGAATTATGACTAAACTACAGCACCGATGCTATCGAGAACCAAACCTCGGCTTAAGAGTATTGAGTGAAGGTGACCTCAGGCGGATATTTTAGGGTACAAAATAGGGTTATTCTCGTTTTAAGGATTTTACAATTATTTGATTTTCTATATTTTCAATTTGATTTGGATTTACAACATATTTATTTTCAAGTTGATTTTCTTGTTTATGATATTTCTATTTGGAATGCCTTTATATTTATAAATAACAAATAGTATAAAAATAATTATAATTACAATAAGTGTTGTTAATATTATTATTTGAAATGTATTATAACTTTTTGTGTGCTCATCTTAATAAAATTTATAAAAATATATATTTAATTGCAATTAAAAGCCAAAATCATCCTTATGCCTGTTTAATACAAATACACAATTTATATGTAAATGTTGAGATAGGTCACGAGAACATTGAAATTACAAACATTTATATGTATGTACATGCATATACGTGCGCAGCCTGAACAATTTTGCCGCGGACTCTTCGCTAACAGGCCCATGTGTATATGTATGTTTATATATGCATGTGCATGCTCTATAGCTATAAGTATGCATATACTCGTATGTATGTGTGTATACTGTATGGGCATTCAAAGGTCTTAAAACGAAATTCAAACAAAATTTCTTTAAGAATTGAAAATCGACAACTGGGCAAGTGCCAACAAAATATTATTAGTCGTGTTGGCATACCCTGCAAATTTGAATGAGATTCTATAGTAATATTTTGAGTATTTGCTTACTTGATTTAAAAATAAAACATCAATATGTTGTATTATGCTATAAATGTGGGAATAATTATGAATCTGTTCATTTAAATACAAATTCTAATAATTTTTATGTTGAGTCAATAGTAAAGGGTATTTCGTGCGTAGTTATTAAATTCTTTCAGTTCGCGTAAAAGTATACATCGACACCACGATATAGAGAGCCATAGGTAACGACAAGACGGCTGCAACTTTTCGGCTCTCACTGCGCATGTACGTCACTTTTTACCAAAGACGACGCAATAGACTTGCAATGAATGGCAAATAGGCACTTTTTTTAGTTAATCGGCTGCTGCTGCTGATGGGGGGATCTGATTTGGAAGGGACTCCCCGCATAATATAGGAAAATGTCAAGCGCTTCTAATGACATATCTCTGACCTCTACATTTTCCATACATTACCTGCAATAGCTTGCTAAAGTCTGAAATTGTTGAAAAATTTGTATCTTTGTATGAAAAAGTATCTAAATTTTCAAATCAGATCCCCCAATCAGCAGCAGCCGTCGATTAACTAAAAAAAGTGCCTATTTGGCGTAGACTGTGAGTCTACTGCGTTGCCTTTGGTAATATGTGACGTCACAAGACTGCGACGAAATATAAGGGAACATAACGGTCATGCGCGTGGCGTAATCTAGTCTCTCTCAATCGAGCATCGACACAAAGAGCACCACCAAAATGACAGAGCAGTTCTCTCGCATACACTGCTCAAAAAGAAAAGCAACACATATATTTGTGAGCCCACATGCATGTATTATTGTAATACAAACATTCTGCATAAACTGATAAGTTTAAATAAAAGATAATTAATTTTTCGTTGTCAGATCCTTAATAAATGCTAAATACTAAGTTCGCGTTCAAGTTTCAGTAATTTGGGCGGCTTATATTTTCTTGGCGCATCAACGCTTATTGTGTCGATCGAATGTACACAACCTTTTCGCTCAATGTACTTGAAAATGAGTGCCGCCTCCTGTCCACAAGCTGCTCTCTCACTCTCTCTCTCTCCACCATTAAAGGTCCGCTATGGAACTTTGAGTTCTCTCACGTGACAAGAGCGTAAGAAACACCCGACGAAACCCGAAGTGCAAAATGGACCTATGATGCAATTTCGGGGTATCCATTTTCCTTCTATGGGGCGGCGGGTCTATGTATACTCTTTTATTAATGCCTATACCTAACAGCCTATGCAAATAGCATAGTTTCGATGTGAATGGCAAACGCGTTCAACGCATCCACCAATGAAAATCCACTATAATTTGGTCGTTCTTGCATTAATTAATGATCCATTTATATATTTATGTGATTCTAAAATCAAAAGGCCAGAAAAATTAGTTTAGGCGGCATTTCCGGTGCTCGAAAGACCGAATTTCGTAAAACATTCAGTAAAAAAATAGTCAATGTCGACAAAAACATATTTCTATCAATCGTTTCAGAGATTCATATCATAAATGACGCCCAATTAATGCAGCTATGTAAAAACAGAGGAAAGTTTTAAAGTCGAATTTTAAAGTCAAGAAATCGTAAAAAATACCTCACAGAATATTATAATTTTTTTAATTCAAAATAAGATAGTTGCAAAACTCGTAATTTAAACGTATATGTATGATTAATGAACCTATTCATAAGCTTTCAGAAAACGTAACGCACCAAAATCGGCGAGTAATGGTAAAAACTGCAGGCTCGCCTCTAAAAAAAAACTTCAAAAAATACTAGATTTAAAAAAAAAATTACAAGAAAAGTCTCACTATAGATAATTTTTTAACGTGACTATTCGTCATCTGGGCACCATATATATAAGAAAAAATTTGTTACCTAATATATATTTTCTGGTATTGTATTGTAGAATATATGTAGTTAATTATTTTATTTATTTAGAATTGTTTGTTTTCGCTAGTGCACGTAATGCGGTGCGCCACTCGTCCGGTTGGGCGGAAGGTGGCTTACTATTTTGCCTTGGTCTGTGCGTTATGTACTGTTCGTTATTACATCAACGTCCATAATAAATTTAAAGTCCGATCCTGACCAAATTTTTACAGAATATAACAATGAGTAAAAAATACATAATCTGTGAATTTCGATGAGATAGCTCAAAAAACCACAAAGCTCTTCATACAAAATTTTAATTTGCATCTGATTGCTATTGCATCCGATCTTGACCAAATTTTTACAGAATGTATGAATAAGTAAGAAATACATAATCTGTGAGTTTCGATAAGATAGCTCAAAAGACAAAAAATTTACACATTTTATAAACTCTTGTGACATATGTCAAACACTTAAATACGACAGACAACCACAAAAACTAATTTATTTATAAAGAAACAGCAACACCCTCAATACCATTACAAACAGTTCACATTGACATTTATACTATTGACTAAGATTATATAAACAACGATATTCCAAAGATAGTTATTTACTTTCGACACTTACTGAAATCTACAGAATTATACTCAAGAAAAGGAAGACACCATTTGACCATGAAAACATAACCAGATAAAACAACTCAATACATTCCACGACTAAATATACACCTCACGAAATTCTCTACGGACGACCACTAAACACTAATTTTAATAAAGAACATGTATTCATTAAATGAATACCAGATTCAGAAGTAAAAAAAACATTGAAAACAAAATGAAGCAATAACTGCACATTTTAAACAAATTAACAGACGCACGAAACCAATCGATATTGATTCAGAAGTATACAAAGGAGAAAATCGTAGAATTACACTGGAAAATAACACAAATATTATAACAAAAAAAAAAAAGAAAAAAAAAAGACATATAGAAAATATTATAGAAAAAAAACGCAACTAACAAACATACCATCAATACAACTCATTGGAAGGAGGAACAACGGAGGATCATGGAACACAATCTGGATAGTCTTTTTTTTATATATGTTTTTCAAGAGTCTGATTTTGGTTTTTCGGGTTTTTCCTTAATCCTCGCATTGAATGCTGGACCTCAAGCTGCCCTGTCTGTCAATACTGCGTCCATAGCGTAGAGTAACCAGTCCAATTCTAGACCATATGCTATCACTTGCTCATCCAGCGACTCCAAAAACTGCTCGCCCATCAAACCGTAAGCCCCATTTCCTGACCTGCTCGGGCACGACTCCAACTCAGCCAGTCACGTCCAAGCCGGAGTATGATGCATTCCCTCCTTCTACCTATCCATTTCGTTCTAAAACAAATTCTATGGCTATGTCTTCGGTTTCTTCCTTGCGTCGAAAATGACTGCAACAGGCCCCTTCTCCTTAATTTTTGCACCTACTATTTTTTTTTCTCTTTCACACTCTCCGTTGAAACAAACTGCCTCCCGTTTTCCGTTGGCACGCACCCTTTTTTATTTTTTTTTTATTTATTATTATTATTTTTAATTATAATTTATTATTTACCTCGGAGCAAACGGGTAATACCTTGTGTCACTTGCGCGCCTACAACCAAGGTAGTGCAGTGTCGCTAAAGCAATGGCGCGGTATTCTCTGGCAGCTTCGGCTAGTCGGAGTTACTGCGACCTGAGCCATTGTTCGAGGGGCCTGCCGGCAGGCTAAAAACGCTAAGCCCCTGACAGAAAAATCATTAATGGTCGTAATAATGAATACAAAAAAAGGATTAACCGGGGCTGGGATATCAGTCCAAACGTTAGTGGAAGGCGTGACTGCAACCACCGGCGGGCACGGGGAGGAGTAATTCTCTCTTCGTGTCGCCAGCGGTCACAGCTCTGACATGGTTGGAGCAGGCCATGGTGGTTGTAACAACAACAACAACAAGAGAGAACACAAAATATGAGGCCAAGCTGTGGAGAGGCAGTGCCGTAGTCGATACAGACTCGGACTACGACTCACATGGTGGAAGCATCACGACGGAGGCCGAAGCAAAGCTGCTACTATCTCCTGTTCGCGAGGGTGCGGCGATCTCACCCCTGAGGAGAGGAGCAATCTGCTGTGGGCCGAACAAAAGATTAAAGAGGGTCGAAAACATTTTGCTGAGAAGGCCAGCATGAAGGCGTCCAGCAATAAATATGCCAACGTAGTCGAGGAGCGACTGGCCGCAAAACGTCAGCGCTCAACAGAAACCGCCAGAGTCGAGGTGCCCGCTGGCAAACGACCCCGACCAAGAACTAAATGTCGTCTCGCCACGTCGCAAGAAAGCCGAAGGAGTCTGCTAGCGACGTGGCGAGACGACATTTAGTCATAGCCCTGATAGACAGGAATGATTCCAATGGCAAAATGTCGCCAGAGCAGTGGAGAGTGGTGGAGACCAAGCTGCTGGACGCGATGATGAAAAGGATGGAGACTCCCGATGACGCACTTACCACGTTTGATGGTGCAGGTTGGCTCAATGGGGTCAAGATCCTAAGTTGTCGGGACAATCTTACCTTGAAGTGGGTCACCGATACCGTAGCCGCCATGGCCGATCTATGGGAGGGTGCTAAGCTGGAGGTAGTGGAAAGAACGCGTATTCCTTCCGCTAAAGGCGAAGGTGCTGTTTCCACGGGTCGTGCCCCAAGATCAGGCGCTACGACTTTTGAGGTGGCAGAACCCTGATGTGCCAACCGCTGACTGGCAGGTTCTCCATGTTGGGAAGCCCGATAGCAAGGGCCAGCACGTGGTCCTACAATCAGCAGGAAGGCCGAGGACATGTTATACCCCAGATTCAGGAAGATGGCGTGAGGTTCGGGCAGTGTATACCTGTCTACCACAAGGAGCGCCACCCGGCGGACATCACCAAAAATAGACTGGGGCCGGTGAGGTGGAGCAAGACCTGGGTATAGAAGCCATGGTGGAAGCTGCCCACGGCATGGACATAGAGAAAACCGTTGGAGCGGATCATGTCCCTACACTAAGGACGAACGCAACGACGCTTGCGGTCGAACAGTTGAGGCTGGAGGATTCAATCAGCCATGCAGCTGAAGGTCTTCCAGGTCAACTTGCATAAAAGCAAGCTAGCGTCGGCGGAACTCCTTTTAACTGTGGAGTAAAGGACAGCTGATGTGGCTCTAGTCCAGGAATCTTGGTTGGCGTCGGGTAAAAAGGTTTCTGGGCTAAAGTCAGCAAACTACACCACTTTCTTCTCGACCACAGTAAGTAGAAGTAGAAAAGCCATCCTAGTAAGGAAAGGCTTCCATTTTTACCTAATGACTAATTACAACACGAATGATCTCACTGTCGTGGCGCTAGAGGGCCATGGTGCTCGACCGGGAGGTTCCACCCGATGAGCTACAGAGGCTAGTTGAGGAGACCTGCCGACAGCCCCGACAGGGGTGGGTCTCTCTTAAATTTCTACTACAAACAAACTTAAGATTAGCTAACGTTGAAGAGGTACCCACATATGTAGGACCAACCTCATTCAGCATTCTTGATCTAACAATACCAACTGAAATGGGTACACAAGTGGTAGAATGGAGAGTCCTCGAAAGACACTCGTTCTTAGATTACATTAAATTTAACTTTACTCCTCTGAGAAGTGTATACAGGAACTCCTGGAATACAAACGTGGTGAAGTTCGCAGAAACACTTAAGCTATCCGCACCACCCACAATCTTACCAGAAGAAGATGTAGATAGGCCCCTGGAGACGATCACTAATCATCTGATGTGTGCCTACCATGTCTCATGTAAACCTTTAAAAAAGCAAAAAGAGCACCAAGCCACCTTGGTGGACTCCTTAGCCTAAAGGATAAAAAAAAAATACATTCAGGAAACCTTCATGCATACAAAACTAGCGGAAGAAGAGATTATTTGGGACGAATACAAGATCAGGCTACGCAATTTAAAGAAAGAAGTTCGAAAAGCCAAAAGAGACGCATGGAAAACCTTCTGCTCCGGCATAAAGACGGTCACAGAAACCGCGAGACTCCGGAAGCTGCTCTCGAGCTAGCCAACCATACAGAGTCAGCTTAAAACAGACGACGGAAGACGGACGGAAAACACTTCCCGGGCTGTACGGATGTCACAAAATCAATAACCTCTTAACACACGCACGGTAAACTCAAAAGTATACCTGTGGCCCCGAGGAAGATTCAGTGGGCTGTGGGCCTCTTTGCGAGCTACAAATCTTAAGGATTGGACGGCATCTTTCTGGTTATGTTACAGATGACCAATTATATAGTTATCCCGTGGCTTCAACGTATATTTGTGATATATCTGCGGCCTGGAGGACAGCACGTGTTGTGTTCATAAGCGAGAAAGTGCAGTCACGTGCAACCAAAAGACAACAGGCCCATTAGCCTCTCCTCTTTCATGCTAAAAACACTATAGAAACTACAAAAACTTCATATCGAAAAGGGTGCCAATCCTATTATGGGGCCTAACCAAAACGCATACACTAAAGGAAAATCGTTGGAAACAGCGCTACATTCCTTAGTAGCTACCATAGAGATAGCACTGAACCACCAAGACTACGCATTAGAAGCATTTCTTGACGTATCCAGTAACAATGTGTCAACTGGAGCAATAATGCGAAGCCTGAGAGCTACAGCAACCCACGAGGTGATAGACTTATGGATACATAACCTTATGAGCTGTAGGAAAGTCAGTGCCGAATGGGGAACCACCACCATGACCAAAGAGGCGAACAGAGGCACGCCCCAATGCGGAGTCTTGTCTCCTCTGGTTTGAAACCTAGTGGTGGACGAACTTCTGAAAACATTCTACAGGAAAGCCCCCAGGATAACTGCCTATGCTGACGACATAAGCATAATTATCACGGGCAAATGTCCATCGTCTCTCAGCCCAATCATGGGCCATACACTAATCGAAATAGTAAGATGGGCCACAGAAACCGGACTTAGTATTAATGCGGACAAGACGGACACCATTCTTTTCACCAAGAGATACAAGGTACCGCAGTGGAACCCGCCAAAACTGAATTGAATACAATTTATACCCAAAAAACAGACTAAATATCTATAAGGAGTTTTGGACAGCAAACTGATATGGAGACGCATTGTTGAACTTGGGGCTTTTCACCACGTCTAATGCATTGGATCTACATTTCAGTTGTACGACCGATCCTACTCTACGGCGTCTTGGTATGGTGGCAAGCAACTGAAAAATCCATAAACCTAAAGCTAATGGAACGGACCCAACGGCAGGCACTTGTCTGCATTACGGGGGCTTTTCCACTCCAACTAAGGCACTAGAAACAATAATGTGCGTCAACCTCCTGGACATCCAAGCACGCCAAGTTGCACAGAAAACAGCACAACGACAACATGATGCCACATGGCTTTGGACATAGTTTGGTTGGCAGGGAGATGCAAAGTAGCACGGACTACATGACCCCTAGAACTAATTTCAATGAAACAACAACGCTAATGAGACCAGATGACTGGCGTTCAGGGATGAACGAACAGGTCATCCACATATTCACAGACGGTTTAAAAATGGGCTCAGGAGTCAGAGCGGCGGTGAACTGTGCAGATCCAGAAATTAGGCTGCGGTTCAAACTGCCTGACTACTGCAGCATATTCCAGGCGGAAGTTTTCGCAATAAGGAAAGCAGCGGAAATCGCTCAAGAGCTACACCGAGTTCATACACGTATAAACATTTTCGTGAATAGTCAAGCGGCATCTACTCCAGAAATGTCCTGGCACGCAGGGAGGCACAGGATGAACTAAGCATTGCTGGAATAGTGCACATCTACTGGAGTCCCAGCCACCGGGGCATTGACGGTAACGAAATGGCAGATTGTCTTTCGAAAGGAGGAGTCGGGCTACCACACAAAAACACAGAAAGCGTAGAAATCTCGCTCCAGTCCAGAGAGCAAGAGAAAACCGCATGGGCAGAAGGTGATGTAAGATGGAACAACACAGCCAGCTAAAGAATTTCCAAAATAATGTGCAAGACGCGAAGACAAGAAGCTCACTCACTTTCTACTGTACCTAATGGTAGCAGTACTAATGAGACATTGCCTGGCGGCAATCTATGCTAGAAGACTAGATATATCTACAGAGGATAGCTGTCGAAAGTGCAAAGTTGCACGAGTTGCTGAAACACTGGAACAACTTGTATGCAGCTGTTCAGCACTCGCAGCACAAAGAGCAAAACATCTCAACTCATATTGGTTCCCATCACTGAAAGAAGTCGCTAATCACGCTCCCAACACACTACTGGCGATTGTCAAATGCATTCAAACTCTTCAGGAGCAAATTCATCCCTAACGACCTTAATATCCGGCAACACTAAGAACCAATTATGGTCAAAGTGAGATCATAATTTGGTGATCATCCGGTATAACCTAACCTACCTAACACATAACTTTATTTTATTAATTAATTTATTATAATTATAATTTTACTTTATTATTATTATAGTTTTATTTATGTATTATTATTATTATATATTAATAAATTTTTTTTTTTTTGTTATATTCCCTTGCGCATTGTTCACGTCGTATATAACTCACCAAATGACTTATACCCTTCAAAATCGTTTCTCTCGCTCTTGCCTGCGCGTTACCACGTTGAGTGTGAGAAGCGCAGTCCCGACGCTGACCACTCTAGACCGACGCTGCCTTTCTAAGCAGCGCAGTCGCGACGCCGGTCACTCTCGGCTTGTCTGCACGCGGCCACTGCCTACATAGTGCGCGATCTGCCCAGCAGCACAGTCGCGTCGTCTATTCTGCTCTGGTCCGCACCGGCTCTGAGCGAACAGCGCAGTCGTGATGCGTGTAATTCAGTTTCCGCTTATGCTCTTCGTGCCGTCGCCTTTACCTGACGCATAGACACACGCCGTTTTAGTTACGCCTTTTTTGTGTATGTGCGTTATGTCTCTTATTTATTTTTGTATGTTTATTTATTTTTGTAACTAAAACGAAATACATTGCGCAACTAAAAAGTTCTGCCTATGATGGGTTCTGCGATATTTGTAATATCCTATATGACCAATATGTCACCAATATGCCACGTCCTCTATTCTCCCAGTGTCCCTGCTCGGGCGCCACCTGTTAAGAATTTCCTCGGCCGGGGTCAAGGCACGTTTACAAGAAAATTTGTAAGTCGATGGGAAACTGATTCATGGGTTTAAGAATAGTCAGTACAGTCGCCTACTAAAAGTTATTATATGAATTATCTTAACTAATCTTCCTGAAGGCCACCCCTCACTAGAATTGCACTGGGTCTAGCGAGCGCGCCTATCAACAGCGCCAGGGCGTGAACCGCAAGCTCTCAACTAAACTAAGTCATGGTCGGCTCGACTGGAACCTGCATCTCGCGTCAAAACTCCTCGGAGCTTTCGCTCTTCACCACAGAGCAGCTCTCTCGCTCACAAAGAGCTTTGACAATCGAGCATTCAACTGCAGGCTTGACTCCCCTTAAATACTATGACAATTAATTGGCAGCCACTACACTTCTACTTTTAAGTGATAACATATCTCATTTTTACGTATGCGCTCCTCGCGCTGCTCAACTATTATTATTGCTTGCGATTCTTATCCTACCTTCTTATTATTATTTATATGAACGTGCTTTTTGCTCTATGCTTATAAAACGACTATGCCAGTTAACGACTATGCTAGTTAACTGCTTCAGTTGCCAACAATCAAGTTCTCCACAAATGTGATCTTCCGGACAAGCGCCTCGAACATATTCACAAGTATCTGATCTGCCTTTGCCGTTATCCCACAACTCATGTGCATCGACAGATATACACGACGGCCAATGGCATAATGACATAACCGCAGATATATTGATAGCATATTACGACATGCCTCCTTTCATTACCACCGATCAGGGCAGACAATTTGAGTGCAAGATGTTAAACGAACTTACGCAAGTGATAGGCTTCGTGGAGAGAATGCACAGAACACTAAAGAGTACAATTAAATCCCACACAGATTTAAATAGGATTGACAACCCTCCCATTTTGCTTTACAATCTTAGTGCAAAAATCACTTCAATGCCTCGCCAGCTGAAATGGAATTCTGCACAACGCTGAAGCTGCCAGACGAATTCAGTTTGTTATCAACATCAACGGCAAGCATGCCACTATTTCCACAGATTGTGTCTAGCTCCCAAATGACAGACAACCATCAATTTTTTGTGTATCCTTTACCTTTACGAAAAGCCATTTTTTAAAGTGTGTTGGGACTTTTTTTTTTTTTTTAAGTATTTTTGTAAATCTGGTATGTTTTTAAGTTTTTTTTTAAGAGTCGAACTTCCAGTTTTGATCATTACCCGTTCGTAGTCGGTTTAAAAATTTGGAAAAAATCATAATAGTGGAGAATGATGTTCTTTTTTGGAAAATTTGCGATTTTAAACATTATTAATTTTGTAGATATTTTTTATTAAATAAAATAAAAAATATTATGGAGAAGTAAGTATTTTGACAAAGTCACTTATAGCAATAAAATAAGGATTGGATACATTTATCTTAAATTAACTTTTAAATTATTAAAATATACAGTGCCGGAAACAAGAATAGCACCATGGAAACTGGCAAGCCTTAACTTAGAAAAAAATAAATAAGAAATAATATCCTTAAAATATCCTTTCTAAATGCAAAACATGTCTGGTAGTCGGCATATTGATGGGATGTTCTCATAAAATTATCTTTATTATCAATTCAATTGTGAAATGGCTAAAACATTTTCGAAAAAGAGCCCAATATCAAAATTACTCATATGGCAATTGTTTGGCTGAAAAGGTTGCATTCCAAAAAAATTGGGATTGGGAGAAAATATTTTAAATGAATGCAGCAAGGTTCCGATATAAATATAAATAAGCGGTCATAATACTGTATAAAGTTATATTATATTATATATCAAAACAGGTTTATTAAAAATAAGGTATTACATATTTGTTAAGGTTTCA
The DNA here is from genome assembly GCA_035043045.1 of Hirtodrosophila alboralis. NCBI lineage: Eukaryota > Metazoa > Arthropoda > Insecta > Diptera > Drosophilidae > Hirtodrosophila > Hirtodrosophila alboralis. The sequence goes on from JAWNNH010000017.1 coordinate 231,351, forward strand.
AGTAACATTGTCAGTATTTTAAAAATGTTTCAAGTATCGTGTCTTTCAGATTATCGTATGAAATATTATCGTATATAATAGATATGTTCATATACCTTGCCAAATCATTCAATTCTTCCTATGAATATAGCTTGGGACGTTTATCTTCGCATGAGCAGTCACAGCCTGTAGTCGTCGTTTCGTATGATTAATTTATATATTTCTCCGGAGACTGGGACATGTATAACACGCTACCTTTGAAACCAACCAAATAGTTTTTTTTTTCATTCGTGGGAATTCTTCAGTGGTTTTCTCATTTTACCAAAGCACATGGTTTGCATTTAAAAGCACCTTTTCTTTTGACTTTAATATTGTTGATATGGTGGATTTTTTTAGTTCAATTTGCAAACTTAATGATTTTATATTAACACCGTTTTTTTTGTCAAATAGGTCACTGATTGAGAAAAATTTTATTTAAATTTAATAAAACTTGGTTGCCGGGTACGATTTCAAGATAATCAAAAAATATAGATTTTCGACTTTTGAAAAAGATAGCGTTGGTAAAGTGAAAATAACTCTAAACATAGTATAATGATATTAAAGATGTTTACATGTGTAAAAAGTTAATAAGCCTATCAACTCGCCTGACAACATTCGTAAATTAGATTATTCGTTCAATGAAAATTTTACATAGCAATATGCCTATTTTTTGTGCAATTTTTTCTCCAAAACTAGAATTTTGGTTTTTTGTATTACTCTTTGGATCTGTAGTTTTACTAATTTAAACTTTATAAAGAAAAAATTAAATATCAGTCGACAAATATAAAAATTATTCATTAAGAAGTGGAAAATTTTAATTTCTGTGTGAATATTTCCAATATTGAGAGAATATGATATTTTAAAAAAGTCTGAAAAATTTGAAATATAAATTGAAAATAGTTTGAAAATCTGCTGAGCTTAATTGACGCGTTAGACAAGGTTTCGTATGTTAAAGTTGGATTCTCTTTAAAGTGGACAGTTTAGCATTCAATTCAAAAAGATACATTAATAATCGTTCATAAAATTCATTAATAAATGGCCAAGTTATAGCCATTTATAGTCAGCACATACATCGATTTTGGGTATGTTAAGGTTAAGGTGGATTAAGGGCTATAACTTCGCCATGTATTTATAGATTTTTAGAAACAATACCATGTTTGACGCATTACGATCCAAGGGATCGGCTGACGGTTTTCAATTTATTTTTCGATTAATATTTAAAAATTTTTTTTATTTATTATAGAATTAGTAAGCCTACAGATCCAAAGAGTGGTACAAAAAACCAAAATTCTAGTTTTGAAGAAAAAATTGCACAAAAAATAGGTTGTTTGAAAATTTACATATTTTTAGTTCAAATTTTCATTTTGTATACAAATTTAGATTCGACGATAAGTTTCGAACTCTAAAATCTTGTATAATTCTCCGGCTCAAAGGACCAAAATGTATAATATACACACGAGACGACGTTTAGTATCGAACTGGATTGCTCGGCTGAGCAATCCTTTATTTATTGTAAAAAAATCTTAAGTCTAACAATGTTCTTATCTCTAATGCTGTCGTTGGTAAGGCGACAGCATGTTTATAATTTATTACGGTCGCTTGTAAGACGGCCGTTTATATGTATTGCGATCGCTTGTAACGCGATCGCCTATTGGTCTACATCTGGAACACATTTACGCCCAATCCTTTCCATATCCTAACACAAGTTGTTAGGATAACTGCTTGCAGCTGTTGTAAGATGCCGGTGCAGGTGGTGAAACATGTTCACACTTGAACATTCTCCGGGGGGACCATAAATGTGACAGCCAGAAGCTGCATATTTTGTAAATACTTCGTTCTTGCATAAACCACAAGAAATATAATGACCACAACCACTAACACCAGCGATGTGTGACCACTTGCTGTGAAAAAGTGTAGGTCGCCCAGATGTACTTGGTGGCTGTCGAGATATTGAATCCTTTTGTGCAGCCGTTCTAGCTCCTTTATGTTGCTCGTGATTGTGAGGCATTAACAGGCTAAGAACAGTTGCTGCAGCCTTGTTGATCCGCGTGTTTCTTCGTACAGTTTTCACTATTCGTCCCATTGGCCATTTTCCAGGATGTGTAGTTTCATGCTCAGTATTGTGTTCGAGACAATTTACACTTTCCATGTCATCAAGTTTGACAGTTGTAGTCGCTGTCAAAATCCTCTTTGGGGGGGTCGGAGCAATATTTCCAGAAATTATCCATCCAAATCTCGTCTTCTGTCCCAGCGCTCCATTGATGGATTTTACCTGACCCATCATAATAAAGGGAAACAGGTCCGCACCAATAATCAGATCAATTCTGCTGGCTTTGTTGAAATTTGGATCGGCTAGGGAACAATTTTTCCAATCTTTATTGATGTCAATATCAATATTTTTGTTAGGAAGTGTTCTTTGTAGATTAGGAAGCACCAGTGCCACAGTCCTTGTGTTGAATTTGCTTGAGAATCTCGGCTTGATTTCAAGTTTGACGCTGTGTTTGGACAGTTCAACGCCTTGTGAGGATACTCCTTGAATTTTCACTGACTTCTTAGACCTTCGCAGCCCCAAAAGTTGAGCTGCTTCCTCGGAGATTATAGTGCGTTGCGATCCTCCATCCATTAGTGCACGTAGCTGCTCAAAGTTCCCGCTGATATTTTTAACATTGATCACTGCTGTAGCCAATAGTGTTTCATGCTCAGTATTTTGTTTGAGACAATTCACACTTTCCGTTTTGGTGTCCTCATGTAAACAAAAACTGCATGATTTTTGCTGATGTTGATTTGTTTTTTTGACAACACTTTTTTTTAAAAGAATCTACTGCATTATGTAGCTGGTTTATAAAATCCCATACATCATTTAGGGATTGAATTTCCCGGTTTTTTGTTTTCACATGTTGCTCGTACTGCTGAAGAGCCTCCGTTGAAAACCGCCGAAGTAGGATTTGGGCAAAAATGACATCAGCTTCCTCGCCAATCCTTGTTTTTTCCTTTATAATGTAGATACACTCAGTGGCTGTATCCAGAAAGTTGCGAATCCTCTCTTCCGAGTCGCATTTCAGAATTTCCAATTCCAATAATATGTTAAGTCGGTCAGCGAAAATTTTACGATTATTTTCATACCGCTTACATATAAGTTCCCGGCTTATAGTTTGCAGCTGAAACGAGCAGTAAGTGGCTGACCATTGTATTTGCCTCTCCTTTGAGGCATGACCTTAAGTAGTTCAGCTTTATTGTGTCGCTGATATCTACTCTCTCGTGAATAACTTCCGTAAATATTCCGTAGAAATTTGGCCATTCTTTGGCATTGCCGTTAAATTATGGTAGATCCACCTTTGGGGTATCTTGCCTCTGATGTTCATCTCTTGATGGCTTTTGTATTTCTGACATTTTTCTATCGATTTTATTCGACAGAATTTTAACTTCGACTTTCAAATCGTCGATTTCATCAGAATTATAAGCCCACCATTCATATTTGATTTCTAGCATCGTAAGCATGCTTTGAAACGATTCCATTCGGACATTTATACTTTCCTTTATGTACAATAGCTCATCTTTTGTTGGATGTGCCAAGTGTATTTTGGCTTTTTCCATCTCATTGCGCAGACGGACTGCTTGCCTGTAAACTCTTTCGACCAAGCCGTCAACTGGGCTTACGCTGCGTTTAGTGTTCAAATTAATATCAATTCTTCCAGTCTGTTCACAATTTTTTTTGGATGGCCCGGCAGGTTCCTCTGCAGCATGTTCATCCACACGTTTTTGGGATGGTCCGGCAGATTCCTCCGGAGAAATCGACATTTTGTATGTCGCAAAGTGCGCCAGAGTTGAATCGAATATTTTCTTATTGAAATATTCGTGATCAATAACCCCGAATTTAATAAGGGTTGAGTTATTGACCTTGAACTCCGCTATTACGCTTTCAATCAAGTGCAGGCTTGCACCTTGATTCATCAGCGACACCTGCTTCTTTAATAGTATGATCTGCTTCTCCTTCAACATGATTGAACTTCTTTGTCGATTTAACTTATTTACACTTTGATTAATTTTTTAATTAATTTTCACAGTTCCACAGAACACGCTTGGCCTTGCTTGAAGTTGACTTTTTTCAATTTTATTTTCCACTGTTCTGTTGTAAGCCACAGAACACGCTGTAAAATAACTCGAAGGACCAAATGTATACAAATTTAGATTCGACGATAAGTTTCGAACTCTAAAATCTTGTATAATTATCCGGCTCGAAGGACCAAAATGTATACAAATTTAGATTCGACGATAAGTTTCGAACTTTAAAATCTTGTATAATTCTCCGGCTCAAAGGACCAAAATGTATAATATACACACGAGACGACGTTTAGTATCGAACTGGATTGCTCGGCTGAGCAATCCTTTATTTATTGTAAAAAAATCTTAAGTCTAACAATGTTCTTATCTCTAATGCTGTCGTTGGTAAGGCGACAGCATGTTTATAATTTATTACGGTCGCTTGTAAGACGGCCGTTTATATGTATTGCGATCGCTTGTAACGCGATCGCCTATTGGTCTACATCTGGAACACATTTACGCCCAATCCTTTCCATATCCTAACACAAGTTGTTAGGATAACTGCTTGCAGCTGTTGTAAGATGCCGGTGCAGGTGGTGAAACATGTTCACACTTGAACACATTTCAATCCGCAATAACTTCTAAGCGAGAAATCCAATTAAACATTTTTGTTTTACAGGTTAATAGGCAATTTTATTATATTTTAAAAAATAATCACCTAGAGAATAACTAAAACTATGTTCGGAGTTATTTGCACTTTACGACAGCTACTTTTATCAAAAGTCGAAAATTTAGATTTTTTGATTGTCTCAAAAACGGTTTCGGCAACCAGGTCTTAAAATTTTTTTTTTTTTTGAATAAGTGACCCTTTTGCCATAAAAATCGACTCTCATAGCCGATTTCCACACAAAACGCGACATGTCATCGATAACAGGCTAACTCGATAGGTCTTGGATGGTGTTTCTACTGCACTGGACGCGTTTGCAATTAGCTGATCATTTGTTTGCAAGGGTCAAAACTTCAGTAAAGTTAGTAATAAATATGCCTTAAATTTTACCAACAGAATTTTTATTACAAGTGCAAGTTCAAATGAGCATATGCACTTAATATGAAATCTCATGGTCGTGCTATGGTACGAATACTAACTTCTAGAACTTGTGGCAGATGGGTGCCACCTTGAGCAGCGCCCAAAAGCAATATATACAGTTGATACTTTGAATTATAGAATGGGGTAATCAGCAGTTACTTCTGTTTTGGTTGACCATCATCACAAATATGATAATATAATAAAGTAAATTAGGTTCTTGACTAATATGTATATAATTATAAGGGTCATGTGCACTGGGTGCTGTCAAGAATCTTGTATATTTTTTAAAAGAGCAAAATAAAAGTGAAGCTGAAAGAAACGTCATCATTTATATAGAATATTATAAGCTTATGAAACTCAGCAGTTCTTGAAATTGTTTTTAATTTTTGTCATTTTAATTTTCGCGCCTTAATTTTGAAATTGTGATAGTTGAAAACAGCTGTTTTTCTCAAAATTGAGCTAACAGCAACTTAACAGCAACGCAATCTATGAAATTCTACCAAAAACGAGTTGGCACACCCCGCGTTCATTCCAAACTCGTTTTTTTGACAGCCCATGTCCCATACCTAACAACCCGCATCCACCAATGGAAATCCACTATAATATTGCCCTTAGTACCTTTTATGAGACCTTAAACACACTTTTAGATGTGTGTTTTCCTACTTCAACCCCGTTCTCTGGTTCAAAAAAACCTGCTTGGCTTACGCCTCGACTCTTACTTAAAAAACATTAAGTCAAAATATTTTAAAAAATTAAAGAAGTCAGGTTCAAGTATTGACTGGGCTAAATACTCTGTAGCCAAGTCAAACTTCGCCCTTCTAAACTGTCTGTGCTACGAGAAATACCTAGATCGTTGCAAGAGACAGTTTTTCCAAGACCCTAAACAATTTTTTAATTTTATTAATTCGAAGCGTAAATCTTCAAATTTACCTTCCTCTTTTTTTTTTTTTGATGGATAAAGCCAGCAACGATTCTGCTTCTGCTGATCTTTTTGCCAACTTTTCCAATCAACCTACTCTTCTGTCTCCCCTATTAACTCAGCTTATCCTTATAGTATTTTACCCTCTAGTTCTATCTTTATTCCGAATATTTCATATATTTCATATCCCTAACCTCAGCTTATAATTCCTTAAAATCTTCTTTCTCTTCTGGGCCTGACAACATTCCTAGTTGTGTCCTTAAGGAGTGTTGTACTTCTTTAGCTGAACCGTTGCTAAAACTTTTTAATTCATCCTTTAAATCCTCAATCTTTCCAGATCTTTGGAAAGATTCATATATCATTCCTTTCCATAAAAAAGGTGGAAAATCTGATATATTGAATTACAGAGGTATTGCAAAGTTATCTTCTATTCCAAAGTTATTTGAAAAAATCCTTGCTTTTTCTTTGTAAATTTTTTTTATTTTTGTAAATCCATCATTTCCTCTGACCAGCATGGCTTTGTAAAGGGTCGGACCACTACGCCCAACTTGCTTGAATTTTCCACATTGGTAAATGATGAATTTTTAAGGAAACGACTACCGACACTGTGAACCACGACCACGAACCACTTACTATATAAACTTAACTGCATAGGTTTCCCTCCTTCCTTCTTAAGTTGGATTTCAACCTACTTAAAAGGCAGAACTCAAAAAGTACTGCTTAGGTCAACCATTTCGAGTTCGGTTCACGTTACTTCTGGTGTACCTCAAGGTAGTCATTTGGGACCCTTATTTTGTACATTATTTATTAATGATTTACCAACCATTCTGTCCCAGTCTCACATACTTATGTATGAAAAACTTTTATTTTCATACACGATTTGAACGCTATGCAACTTTGGTGCTTGACCAATAAGTTGCAGCACAATCGTTCTAAGCGTATGTTTATGAAATTCTATCGCACTAGGTCCTATTTAGGCAGTTATACGAATGCCGATTATCCATTGCAACGTATAACTATTGTAAAAGACCTTGAAGTTTTATTTGACTGCAAATTAAACTTCAATTTACACATTTCGACCATTATTAATAAAGAATTTAATGATCCTTTTACCACTAAGCTACTTAATGTCTCTCTTGTTCGTCCGATTTTGGAATATTGCTCCTGCATCTGGTGTCCGCAGTACAGTATTAACCAGGATCGGATTGAGTCTGTTCAGAAGCTATTTTTGCTTTCTGCCTTACGAGGCTTAAACTGGGATCCAATCCTTCGTTTACCATTGTATTCCAGTAGGCTTCTCCTTCTCAATTTTCCGCCTTTACTTAATAGTAGAAAAACTCGTGGTGTTGTTTTTATTCATAAATTAATTATTGGTGAGATAAACTTTATGTTTCTTTTAGGTCGTATAAATTTTTCTGTTCCTCGTCGTGCAACGAGAAATTATTTTCCCCTCACCCTCCCAGTATGTACAACTGATTATGCTTTGCACAGTCTTTTTCCCGCTTTATGTGTCAATTATAATTCATTATATGACGTACTCGCAACTGAACTCTCTCTTCCCTCTTTAAAATTCTATTTTTTTTACAAGAAATCCCTGACCACAATAGATGTGAGTATAGTCTTAGCTGGCCAGCCCGGCTATTACATCTCCTCTATTGGGTCAGAGATTTATCTCTAACTTTCTTCATAATTTCCTTATTTTCTTTTTACTTCTTGTCTTTGTTTCTCTATACTTATCTTTAAATTAATTTTATTTTCTTTTAACTTATTTTCTAATTTATTTATTCTTATATTAATTTATTTTATTTTTAATTTTAATTTAATTTAATCTTTAATTATATAATTAAATATCAAGTTCGTTGAATTTATAAAAAAAATGATTTCTTTATTAACTTGACATATGTATATGAGCTTATAAGAATTATGACTAAACTACAGCACCGATGCTATCGATAACCAAACCTCGGCTTAAGAGTATTGAGTGAAGCTGACCTCAGGCGGATATTTTAGGGTACAAAATAGGGTTATTCTCGTTTTGAGGATTTACAATTATTTGATTTTCTATGTTTTCAATTTTATTTGGATTTACAACATATTTATTTTCAAGTTGATTTTCTTGTTTATGATCTTTCTATTTGGAATGCCTTTATATTTATAAATAACAAATAGTATAAAAATAATTATAATTACAATTAAGTGTTGTTAATATTATTATTTAAAATGTATTATAACTTTTTGTGTGCTCATTGATTACACTAGTTTACAGAAAAAAGGAGCTGGGCTCTCATATTCTTGTTTTTGATGTATTTTTGGGCGCTGATTTCAAAAATACAAATCATTTATTTTCCAAAGAATGGTTTTCGAGAAAACCGCAAATAGCTAGTTTTTTGGCAGTCTTTCGACTTATTTGCTCATAGCAACATCAGATCTTATTTGAACTTAAATAATGTTACACAATCCAATAGATAATTGTATCCCCTTTCTAACGGTATGCCGTTTATGCGGAACGAATAAGACTTAAAGCCAATACAAGCCCTCAAAATTGAAAAATGTGAACTTTTTTTTCCATTTTTGAAAAAATGCTGAATTTCAATTGGTCTTTTAAAAATTTAAAAAATTCGTTTAAATACTTTTTAAGATTTATTATGTTAGATTCTTTTACGAATATTTTGAGTATACATTTGTCCAAATCGGTCGGTAAATGTGGTAGTTATTTAGCAATTAGTAAAAACACCCAAGAAAGAATTCACCTTGTTCATCACTTTTCCAGTCATATTTGGAGATGAGAAGTTTCAACTGACTAGAAACTTTAGCTATTGCGGCGATTTGAATGCATTTTTTGCTTTATTAAGAGAAAATCATGATCCTAAGGATTGGCGTATCTTTATCGAATATTTCCGCTTTGATTTTTTCCGTAGACAATATGCGAAATTTTTTCTTTAAATATACTAACGCATCACTGTTTTCTCTCTTAAATAGCAAATTTTCGTCAAATATGACTCGAAAAGTGATGAACAAGGTGAATTTTTGAAATCAGCGCTCAAAAATGCTCCAAAAAATGTATATGAGAGCCCAGCTCCCTCGATCAAAAAAAAATTTGTAAGCTAGTGTTATTTCTCTGGTTTGTATATAAGATAGAGGTTCTAGTTTTGTTACATTATTATTAATATAAATGGTTTGTGTATAATCAGATATTGAGCTAGTAATTATTATTTCATTAAGTTGAACAGTACAATTTAATGCTTTTATAATATTGTTTTCTTCGATAATAATTTATTTATTGATGCAATTTTTGATTATTGACATTCTGGGCAAACTCCAAGTTAGAATAATGTTTGGCTCTATAAAAATAACTTCAAAATTTTTATGTGTTTTAATGTAACTGCATTCAGTAGTTACTTGGTTTAAAATACCTATGATGCATTTGTTCTGAATTATGTTTCTTAAGGTTGCTGAGTAAAGTAAATTGTTTTGAATATAATATTTGTCATGGATAACTTCTGTTAAAAGTGTCTTATCATTATCTGGATATGGTATTATCTCAAAAATAGGTTTTTTAATAACATCTTTTGGAATATGGGAAATAATCAATATCTCGTTTGTTGTGGTTTTTAACCATGTTGAAGTTTTAATATTTAATAATTATGCAGCATTTACTTGAGTTAAAGAGTCGTGTCTTAAAAGTTTTGGATTAAATATACCTAATCTAGTTAGCTGCATACCTAATTCTATATCTTCAATATATTCTGTAAGCTGTTGAAGGTTAAATACAAGAAGTGCTTTTTTTCATTATTTTCATTTGTGGTGCTTAGGTGATTCATTTCATCAATACCTTTATTGATTGTTTCTATTACTAAGTTAAGTTCGTTAACCTGAATACTATTTTCTGATATATTATCAATTTTTTGTGGTAGTTCTCCTTCATTATTTTGGTCTAAGGTTCCGAAAAGGTATTTGTAAATTTTGCCCATAAAATTAGCAAGACCTCTTTTACTGCGCTGGGGTTTTTTTATTCCATTAATTTCTCTTTTAAGTTGTTCTTTTAAGTAAACAATTTGGTCATGATATTCCTTTGTATCAGCTTGTTTAATTAAATTGTTGTAAGTTTGCTCCGTTTTAGTTAGATTGACGGACAGGTAATGGTATTCGCAGTTTATCGGAAGATCTATAGATCCAGACTTAAATATTGATATCCATTTTTAGCTTCAATGGGATTTACTTCAATACTTTGACAATTGATAAATCGGACAAAATTAATGATAAGTAACATTATTATAAAGAATGTGTTTTTAAATGGTGCTCCATTAATCCGCTTGGTTAACGGCTGACCTGGAATTATCGTATATGCTTGCGTTAATTTTCTTTTCTTTCTTAAACTTTGATTTGTAATGGGTAATTTTTTTTACCACGATTAGTTTCTTCAAAATGTGTGTCATCTATTTGTTTTATTTCACCTTTTATATTAAAAGGATTTGTAGCTATTGATTTCACAAGAGGGGCTGCCTGTATTTGGTATCTACCTCGTAACTTGTGCGTCTGTCGTTTAATTTGTTAATTTTGTTGGTTTTTGTTAATTACATGTCATATGCGGGGGTAACTGCATATAGAAATATTTCGGCTGGTATTCTACCAGTTGTATTGTGTTTTAATTGATGATTATAGACTTGCAGTATTGTCTCGAATTTTGTTATTTTATTTTCCATGTTTGAATCGCTGTTGATTACTCTAGCCTTTTCATTTATGGTCTTGTGAAGTCTCTCTACGTCAGAAACTCCCTTTTTACTAGTTGTTATATTTATTTGTACACCTTCTGATTTAAGCTAAGTTTGTAGGCCAATGCTCATGAAAACTGAATCTTTATCGGCTTTTATCTCCAAAGGTTTTTCTGTGTCATTGAAAACTCTTATTATAATAATTATTGCTCTTTTTGTTTGGAGCCAATCTCTGCTATTGACTTCAATTAGTACACTCTTTTGCGTGGAGAAATATTCTTGTATCAATTGTTTAGCATATTCATTTGTTAATTTTTTATAACTGACTTTGATAATCTTTTTATGGAAATAACTAGTCACATTAGTTTTATTTTCATTAATTGTAATTGATGGGCCTTGAGTTTTCTCCCAAGAAATTTTCGTTTATTTTAATCCTGGATAATGCGTCAGCAACGCTATTTTCTTTAAAGGGCAAATATTTAATGTGATAATCAAATTCATTTAACTTGATTTTCCACCCATGTAGTTTCATATTTGGTTCTTTAATATTATCGAGCCAAACTAAGGGACGATGATCGCTAAGGATCTCGAATTTTCTACCGAAAAGATAGAACCTGAAATATTATGTGGCCCAGTCAATAACTAAGAGTTCCTTTTCTATTTCCGAATAGTTAATCTCATGTTCATTGAGAGTTCTGTTGGCATAACAGATTGGTCTGTGACCTTGAGATTATACCACACCTATAGCAATATTACTCGCGTCTGTGGTTAATGAGAATTGTTTCTCGATATACTAATATTGGATATACTAATATTGGGTGTGACATTATAAGCATTTTTAATTTTTCGGATGCTAATACAAATTCATCATTATTAGCCTGAAATACTGCACCCTTTTTAAATTTGAGTGTCATTGGTTTTGCTATTTTAGCGAAATTTGGTATGAACTTTCTATAATATTACAAGAAATGATTTTATTTCTTTAGCTGTTTTAGGAATCGGAAATTTCACGATTGCGTCTAATTTATTTGGGTTGGGTTTTATACCTTCAGTTGTGACAATATGACCAAGAAATTCTGTCTCTTTTTTCATGAATTCACATTTGTCTAAACGTAATTTTAAGTTTGCTTCTCTGAGCTTAGTGAAGACTTTTCTTAGAGAGGACAAATGTTCTTCCAAAGATGTGGAGAAAATTATTATGTCATCTAAGTATACTAAACAGTCTTTATAGATTAAATCTTCTAAGAGAATATTCATACAACGTTGAAATGTTGCAGGGGCGTTTTTAAGGCCAAACGGCATACGAGTGTATTCGTAGTGACCATGTTTTGTTGAAAACGCTGTTGTCGAAATTGATCTTGGGTCCATTTGAATTTGATGGAAACCTTTTGCAAGATCTATGGTAGTGAAGTACTGACATCCTCCAAGTTTGTCTAGTATTTCATCCATAATGGGGATTGGTTATTTGTTATCAACAGTTACTTCGTTAAGACCACGGTAGTCTATGACTAACCTGAACTTCTTTTTTCCTGAAGCGTCATTTTTCTTTGGAACTTTCCAAATTGGAAAACAATAAGGGCTGTTTGATTTTCTAAATATCCCTTGTTCTATCATTTCGTTTACCTGTCAGTTAGCCTCTTCGTCATACCCCCGTGGGTATTTGTAGGGTTTTCCATAAATTTCTTTACCAGTTTTAGTGTTAATGGCAAGCTTAATTGTACTGGTAAAGGTCAAATTTCCGTCTTCTTTGTACTGAATGTCTCAAAATTTTGATAAAACTTTGGTGAGGGTTTTCCTCTCTTCATCGTTTAGATGATCGAGCCTGAATTCATTGAATTCTGTTAACTCATTAGTAATTGAAAAGTTGAACTCCTCGTCAATTGACGATGGCGGATCAAGGCATTTAGTTGCGGTCTTGTCCTGGAGAACATTTTCATGTGGATATTGCATACCAAACTTTACTTTATTGATGGTAACTGCCTTTTTGGCATAATCTATCGAGGAATAAGAGTCTTCTAAGAATTCTCTTCCTAATAGAATATCAAAAGTTTCTGGAAAAATTATGAATATAGAAGTTCTGATGAGTATGGAAAAGTTTACTAGGTTTTAGATAAATGTTTTGCTTTAGTTGAACAATACCGTTTATAGTATGTACATCTAAATAGGTGTTTTTAACTGAGAACTTTAAATAATTTTGTTTCATTATGTTAATCGACGAACCCGTATCGACTATACATTTTAACTAAATGTTTTTCATAGTAATTACTCTGAATGGGTTTCCTGACTTTCTTCTTCTGTTTCTGAGTCCGAGGCAGCTTGATGAAAATTTTCTACGTCCATTTTCATATGGCCACTAGTACTTTCACACTGTCTCTTGGTTGGTTGATTAGGGGCGGCTGAGCTATTCCCTTGCTGACGATTAAGTGGATTTTGATTCCTACTTAGGTCAAGCTTTTGTTGTATGTATTGCTGATTGTGTATTATTTTTGGAATAATTACTTTGATTGTTATTTCCCCTATTCTTACGATTGTAATTATTATTATTATAATTTTTATTCTGCGGACAATCAGCGTTATTTTGCGACTTGGACTGATTGTTAGAACTTTGGGTTTTTGTTTTATCGGACAATATGGTTTCATACACTCCTTCTTGTTGAGCGGTATGTTTTAAATTGGAAATTGACGTGATGTCATGCCTAGCCAGGGTCATAAATAACCTAACTGGAAGTTTGCGCATAATTACATTTTTGATTGTATTTTTCATTGCATTTATATACAATATTGTGTTCATTTCATTATTTTCAAGCATTAATTTATTGAAAATAGTCTGTGACTTAAATTCTAGTTCTTCTACAAACTTACGAATAGTCCCGTGGTGTGTTGTAGAGCCTTCTCAATAATTCTTCGTATGGGGTCTGCACTTTAAATTCTTCTATGAGGGTTGACCTCAATTCTGTCTGTTTACTGCGCGCATCTGCAAAATCCTTTCAGCATCTTCGCTGATTTGCATGTCAATGACACTAAAGAACACCAGCTTCTGACGAACATCTTCGGTAGGGTAGAGCCTTATGATGTAATCGACTCTTCTGATGAACTTAGATCTTGGCTGTTGCCGTTGAAAGTAGGCACCTGACAGATTTGACGTAGAGCGTCATTATGTTTATGTTGTTTAGTTGCGTTGATAATTTTTAAAGATGATTTTTGTTTTTTTGCTGTTTGCAACTTTTGGCACTTTTTTAATTGTTTAAGATTGTTAGATGTTTAAGATGATTAAAAAATTTTTCTTTCGTTGAATGTTAATTTGATGATTTAAAAATTTTTGAACTTTTGTTGAATGTTAATTTGATGATTTTAAATGTTGCACTATTGTTGATTAAAATTTTCCACTTCCTTGCATGACTGGGTTTTGAGCTATTTGACTCCCAATGGTTACACTAGGTAACACACAAATTGTATATTTTACCAAACCTACTTTTTCTGATACATATGGTGCCCCAGATGACTAAAAACCACTTTAAAAATTTTTCTATGGTAAGACTTTTTTTTTTTTAAATTTTTGAAATCTGGTATTTATTTTTTAGCTTTTTTTGAGAGGCAAGCCTACAGATTTTAGCATTACTCGAAAATCTTACAGCCGATTTTCAAATGCTTTTCTGAAAGCTAATAAAGGAGCCTATTAATCATACATATACCTTATTAAGTTTAAATTACTAGTTTTGCAACTATTTGATTTTGAATTTAGAAAATGATGATATTTTGTGCGGTATTTTTTACGATTTTTTGATTTTAAAATTCGAGGAAAAGACGTTTTTCGCTTTCCTCTTCTTTGCTTTTACATAGTTGCATTAATTGGGCGTCTTTTAAGATATTAATCATAGAAATCGATTGATAGACAACGAAATAACAACATCTTATAGTTAAATATGTTTTTGTCGACATTGACTAATTCTCTACTGAATGTTCTACGAAATTTGGTTTTTAGAGCACCGGGAATGCCGCCTGAACTAATTTTTCTGGCCTTTTGATTTTAGAATCACATAAATATATAAATGGATCATTAATTAATGCAAGAACGACCGAATTATGCGATGTTATTCTCACAGTATATACGATTTTCGGTCGCTATGACCGATGTCTGCCCCCCCCACCCCCCCCCCCATCTATAGATAAAACAATCAGAAATTAATTATATATGTATATTAATAAATGTTTATTAAAAATAAAATTTACTATTTGTTTTTTAAGGTATAACATGATATTTAAGTTTTAAATTTGCGTTTGCTAACATCGACGATATTTTAAAATGAAAAAACCAGATGTCGACTTCGGTAAAAAGTTCCATTAACGTCTTCCTTCACAAGATTTCGTTCCTTTAACAGCGATGCTAACATCTCAACATTTTCCTTAGTAAGTTCATGTCCCTTACAAAATCATTCACATCTTTCTGAGAATACAGCATGGGACGTTTATCTATTCCTGAAAAATCCGAACCTGTAGTCGTAGTTTCGTGTGATGTTCACGATTTTTTCTGTGTTTTTAGTTTTGGCAGCAATTTTGCAGGAAACTGAAAGCCACGTGCAGCCAATTGCGGATAAATACATTTCATATTTTTTCCAATACCAATTTTTTTAAATGCGCAAAAGTAGCAATCGGATCCATGAGTATCAGTATTTTTCCAAATCATGGGTCTTGACAATTGAAAAGTATACCTAAAAAAAAAACGAAATTGTTAGAATTTTTTGAAGTTGAATTGATTTCATCATAATGTAATGTGGTACTTACTTGTTCTTTTGTTTTCTTGGCAAATGTGATTGGCACATAGTGCATATAAATGTTGGTGCTCAATCTTCTTTCAAATTTTTGGGTTCGATTCCAAAGAAATCCTTATAAATAATTTGAAACTTTTTGGTGATGTTTATTCTAAGCTTCGTATTTGCAATGTAGATACCACATATGTAGCAGAACGAATCGGGATTGTATATGCACAAGGTTTCTCATCTTATATAGTATATTTTTGGAGTGCTAGTATTCCGAGGAAAGTCAGAACTAGAATGTGCAGTAGTAATTGTGGTAGGGAGTTATATACCGATACTTAAAATTGGGTAGATGGCGTTAATATGTCCTTATCAC
The DNA here is from genome assembly GCA_035043045.1 of Hirtodrosophila alboralis. Lineage (NCBI taxonomy): Eukaryota > Metazoa > Arthropoda > Insecta > Diptera > Drosophilidae > Hirtodrosophila > Hirtodrosophila alboralis. The sequence continues at coordinate 247,258 of JAWNNH010000017.1, forward strand.
CTTTAACTGTTTGTTTGGTTCAAATTCTCACAGGAAGTACTTTAGGTTGAATACGTGTGCCGATCAACAAACCTTCGCAAGTAAAACTCACTATTTTGGGCTCTATTAGTGTATTGGTGCACTAATGTGCAGACCAATATCAGGCAGTTTTCGATAATATCAGAGTGCGATACCAGTACCTAACGTTAATTTCTTTACATTGTGATAACAATCCTGTAGTTGGAGGTAGCGAACAATTCTCTGGGCACCGAAGCACTACTAGTAGAAGCGGAGCGCCTTTTCGCCAATCTTACCCTAATGCGTTTCACCGGTTATTTTTCTGTACACATGTCATTGACAATATCAGGCCATCCAAATACGAGCATTCTCGCGAACATGCATGTCAAAAAAAGAAAAGCAAGAATAATACCATCTCCTCCATTAACGTCGAACGATTCGCCGAGCCGAGCCGAGCCAAGTTCGCACACATGATCGCCTGTGGACGGACATTTAAAAATGCCAAATGTCTTTTTATCGATTTCTATGATTAATATATTAAAAGACGCCCAATTAATGCAACTATGTAAAAGCAAAGGAGAGGAAAACGAAAAAAAAATTTTTCGACTTTTCCTCGAATTTTAAAATCAAAAAATCGTAAAAAATACCGCACAAAATATCATAATTTTCTAAATTCAAAATCAAATAGTTGCAAAACTAGTAATTTAAACCTAATAAGGTATATGTATGATTAATAGGCCCCTTTATTAGCTTTCAGAAAAGCATTTGAAAATCGGCTGTAAGATTCTCGAGTAATGCTAAAATCTGTAGGCTTGCCTCTGAAAAAAAGTTAAAAAATAAATACCAGATTTCAAAAATTTTAAAAAAAAAAAAAAAAGTCTTACCATATAAAAATTTTTAAAGTGGTTTTTAGTCATCAGGGGCACCATATGTATCAGAAAAAGTAGGTTTGGTAACTTATACAAAAAAAGCTAAATTTTGTTACCTAGTATAGACAGACCGCAAACTATATGATGCGATTAAGTAATCTTTCTAACATATTAGCAATAGTCTCCTGAAGCGACGCAAAAAAGAAAGCATCAGATTGCGACGTAGACTGCGGAGGTCACATCCGGTTGACCTTGCACTAAGGTCGATATAGATGTTATTAAACAGACTTAATTTGGTTTTTTTTATTTTGTTAAGTTGTTTTTGTTATTATTATTTGTTAAGTTTAATTTAAGTTGTTGAAAAATACAATAAAATTAAGATTAAATGATAAAATCAAAAAAAAAAACCTTTCTGAAAAGTCGAAGATCTAGCTTTTTTCGATTATCTCGAAAACGGTCCAGGCAACCTATTTTGTTAATTTTATTTTCGGAATCAGCGACCGTGATACAAGAATTTTTTCAAAATTATTGCATAGTGTAATTATTATTTAAAAATTATAAATCACAATCTTTCAATAATATTAATATTTTAGTTTAAAAAACTAATATTAGTAAAAATATTTTAACAAAATGACTTTTTATAATCCAATTACTAATAGTAATGAACGGCAGGAAAATTAATGTATGTAATGTAACTGTGCAGTAGCAAGAGTTTGACTACAAAATCAATGCAAGCAACAGCAAACTTATGACACTGAGAGCAGCCCAGAGAAACCCAAATAAGTCTCTAGAATATATAAGAGAGTGACCGAACATTTGCAACAACAATGCTTCATGACCAGAGCAAACTATCAAAATATTTTATTCATTTGAAAATGTGCAATCTTAAATAAGCAATGGACCAATAGCTACAATTCGCTACATTGTCATCGTTTTTCTTAAACTCATGCGAAATTTGTTATTATATTAAAATTTGAAAATTTTTGCATAATAATATTTAATTTATTTTAATAACCTTTAAATTTTTTAGTCAATGTGGACTAATTGGTGGAAATGCCAATATATGAATATACTAAGCTTTAACTTACCGTTTTAACAATTTGATCCATTATAAATGTTTAAAAGAAATTAATAAAACTGTAAAGTATATATATGCTTGATCAGTATCAATAGCCTTCTCGATTTAGCCCTGTCCGTCTGTATGTATGATCACCCATGTATGTATGTATGATTACACAGATCTCACAGACCATAAGAGCTTGGGAAAATAAATATTTTATGTAAGTTTATGTATACCATACGCAATTCAATTTTATTTAAAACTTCCGATAGTCTCCACTTACCGCCGCAAATTGAGGCTCAATTTTTTTAGTATATGTTGTAATGCTCATTGGAATAACTAGCAGCAACGCAGTTGGTTGTCAACGCAGGGTGCCGTCTGAAATTGTGTGATTGTTTGCATGTATGTATATGGTAATATGTATGTAAATGTGTTTGGGTACACGGTACACGCTGTTTATTTGATTATATATATATATATATATCTTAATTGTTTATATTTATCTTAACTTTAACTTTGTTTCCTCTGCCCACATTTTGTCGTGAGTAGAACCATAGTAGTATTTATAGCCAATAAACCAATCCAACCAGGTCAGAGTTGTAACAGTTGAAATCCTAATAATAATGAACAGAATATTGCTTAATTCTTTAAAATTTTCAAATGCTTTACGTTTTCTAAAAGCTAATAAAGGAGCCTATTAATCATACATAGACCTTATTAAGTTTAAATTACTAGTTTTGCAACTATTTGATTTTGAATTTAGAAAATGATGATATTTTGTGCGGTATTTTTTACGATTTTTTGATTTTAAAATTCGAGGAAAATACGTTTTTCGTTTTACTCTCATTTGCTTTTACATAGTTGCATTAATTGGGCGTCTTTTAAGATATTAATCATAGAAATCGATAAAAAGACATTTTTCATTTTTAAATGTACTCATAAAATTCATCGGTTTAACAGGCCGTCCACAGGCGATCATGTGTGCGAACTTGGCTCGGCTCGGCTCGGCACTAAGGTCGATATAGATGTTATTAAACAGACTTAATTTTGTTTTTTTTTTTTGTTAAGTTGTTTTTGTTATTATTGTTTGTTAAGTTAAATTTAAGTTGTTGAAAAATACAATAAAATTAAGATTGAATGATAAAATCATAAAAAAAAAACCTTTCTGAAAAGTCGAAAATCTAGCTTTTTTCGATTATCTCGAAAACGGTCCAGGCAACCTATTTTTTAAATTTTATTTTCGGAATCAGCGACCGTGATACAAGAATTTTTTCAAAATTGTTGCATAGTGTAATTATTATTTAAAAATTATAAATCACAATCTTTCAATAATATTAATATTTTAGTTTAAAAAAACTAATATTAGTAAAAATATTTTAACAAACTGACTTTTTATAATCCAATTACTAATAGTAATGAACGGCAGGAAAATGAATGTATGTAATGTAACTTTGCAGTAGCAACATAAAAAGAAAAACCGGTAATTAATATGACTTCAAGAGTTTGACTACAAAATCAATGCAAGCAACAGCAAACTTATGACACTGAGAGCAGCCCAGAGAAACCCAAATAAGTCTCTAGAATATATAAGAGAGTGACCGAACATTTGCAACAACAATGCTTCATGACCAGAGCAAAATATCAAAATATTTTATTCATTTGATCATTTGAATGAAATGACTTCCCGCCATAAGAGAGATTTCACAAAACAAATGTTTTTACATACGCCCCTCTTTACGAAGTTAGTTTTAAAGAAAATGTGCAATCTTAAATAAGCAATGGACCAATAGCTACAATTCGCTACATTGTCATCGTTTTTCTTAAACTCATGCGAAATTTGTTATTATATTAAAATTTGAAAATTTTTGCATAATAATATTTAATTTGTTTTTATAACCTTTAAATTTTTTAGTCAATGTGGATTAATTGGTGGAAATGCCAATATATGAATATACTAAGCTTTAACTTACCGTTTTAACAATTTGATCCATTATAAATGTTTAAAAGAAATTAATAAAACTGTAAATATATATATGCTTGATCAGTATCAATAGCCTTCTCGATTTAGCCCTGTCCGTCTGTATGTATGATCACCCATGTATGTATGTATGATTACACAGATCTCACAGACCATAAGAGCTTGGGAAAATAAATATTTTATGTAAGTTTATGTATACCATACGCAATTCAATTTTATTTAAAACTTCCGATAGTCTCCACTTACCGCCGCAAATTGAGGCTCAATTTTTTTAGTATATGCTGTAATGCTCATTGGAATAACTATCAGCAACGCAGTTGGTTGTCAACGCAGGGTGCCGTCTGAAATTGTGTGATTGTTTGCATGTATGTATATGGTAATATGTATGTAAATGTGTTTGGGTACACGGTACACGCTGTTTATTTGATTATATATATATATATATCTTAATTGTGTTTATTTATCTTAACTTAAACTTTGTTTCTTCCGCCCACACTTTGCCATGAGTAGAACCATAGTAGTATTTATAGCCAATAAACCAATCCAACCAGGTCAGAGTTGTAACAGTTGAAATCCTAATAATAATGAACAGAATATTGCTTAATTCTTTAAAAATAAATAAGTAAAACGTAGGGAATTTTACATCAACATGGATGATAACACACCACAAAATCATTTTGGCGCACTGTATTTGAAAAAACCTAAAAATATTTTTATAATATTACATAAGTACATGTTATAGATATATACATATTACAATTTTATAATTTCACAACTTTCATATACAGTAGATGTCTGGCTTAACAAACCACTAAATGCAAGCCAGCCCGTGTACGTAAAATTTAAAAGTTCTTATTTCGAGTCCTCATCGCAGGACCCAGTCTTGCAGAGATAAATGCATTAAGAGTTTTGATTTATGTCAACAGATCTGATTTATGTTTTTTAAAAATAAAGTACTCTGGCAACATTTTCCAAAACATATCAGTTTCCTCCGAGCTAAAAATGGCTCTTTGGCTCAAATTATGCGTGTTAATAATTTGTTGAAGTTGTTTTTTAAAAGGAGCTACGGAGTCGGTTGCACACGACAATTGTTCATTAGTTTGTTTAAGCCGAAGTACATATTGGTTGTTAAATCGCGCTGGCCACCCACCACTTGCAAAGAACGAACCTTCGCACAATTGAATATCGAACTGCTTTGTCTTTAATTTAAAAAATTTCTCTGGAGACTGTTTGTCACGCTGTCTTTAAACCTAACCAAAAGTCTTTCATTCTAACCGTAGGGATTCTCCTTCTTTTAGTAACTTCCTCATTTTACCAAAGCACACGGTGTTTTCACCTTTATTTTGCCTTTATTATTTTTGATATGCTGGATTTTGCAAGTCCATATTGAAAACTTACTGGTTTAAACTTAACACCGCTTTGAAAACCGTTAATAATTTCTAATTTTTTGTCAAAGGGCAAAAGTTTGCGACTTGCCATTTCAATTTACAACTGAAATACTTAAGTGTTGAAATGCTAACACGTGTGCGACGACTACACGAAATTTTCAACAATCGCAAAGGATCGTTTTTAACCGTCAAGTTTTTTAATTCTTTTATTGCTTAATTTTTTTTAAATTTTTGCTTTGATTTTATGTGAACATACCACATACATATTCATTATCGTTTGTTATATTGAGCATAAATGTTTATTATATGTTAAAATTTTACTAGTACTTTAAAGCACGGTTTCATTAAGCCGAGTGCACGTTAAACTAGACTTCTACTGTACATGCGTACATACATTTATGGATTTATTGAAATAAATGACCAAATAATGAAGTCATAGATTAATTAATACAGATATAACAAATAACATAATTTAAAGCCTTCTATGGCATAACTATGCCCTGAGCATGTTGTAGTCCCGTGCACAAATACAGCATGATGATGCTCAAGGCCTGTACCCGTTCCTCGGACTTATTCTCTTTGGTGACAATTGATTTCCACGGCGACTCTGATTTTAACCTATTTTCGGTATTGTTCAGCATCGTATTGCCCTCGGTTTCCGTGTCTAATGCAACCCTTAGTTTGGTAAGCTAAGAATTTTAAATATGCTAGTCGATATTTGAGTTAATTGAATAAAAAAGAGAACTGACCAGTTCATTTATTTTCGCCACCCGCACATTGGGTGGAACTTCCATATAAAGATGCTTACTGTAGCTCTTGGCAAGGTTCATTAGGTCATCGGCTTGCGAATGTTGTAGGATTGGCTCGGTAATAAGAATAACTTGATCGAAATTTAATGTTGTGCACTTTAATGGAAGCGTCTCTAAATGCTGCGTGACTTTCTCAAAAGGATTTTGATTTTGTTGATTATAGGTTTCTTCTGATATTGATGTCCTTCTAAATCGAGCAATGACTTAAATCTCAATTAAGATCATCTTTAAAATGTAACTTACCGCGATGACGTATGTTGGGGACTCGGTGGTAGACTTTTTGAGCTCACCAGTGCGCTATTGCTAGACAGTGACGACACTATGCCTGGAATATCTAGGTTACTGGCTTGTCGCTTTATTCCCTGTGCCAGCATTCCCGTTAAGCTAGCTCTGTGCACATCAATACTTTCATCTAGTGCTTTTAGTGTAGTATCCTCTTGTGATATAGAGCATTTTGGATCTAAAAATTCCATATATTCCGCTTGTGTGATTGTAAATTCTGGTTTGCTGACTACTACAGGTGTGGCAGATGTTGTCGTTTGTATGGATCCATAGTCAACAGGTCCACAAACGGTAGCATTCTGACATTTGGCAATGCACTTTTTATGACAACACATGTTACAGTCCTTACACTGCATGGCATCCTTCAACCAAATTTTTTTGCCACAAAAGTCGCACTGCGTGGCACGGTTGAAATGTGTTCGCACAAAGTTGTGTGTTTTAGACCCAATAGCAGTACCGGATCCTGCAAAATCCACAGAAGATTTCAGTGACACAGCCTCTGCGCTGTAATTTTCCTGCAGCTTATCATTGGCAGCTAATGGATTTCTAATAGATGTAAAGTTTATAAGCATACGGATATGTATAAGGCGTTTTGATTATTATACTCTTGCAAAGAGTATTACTGTCTTGTCACGAAATGTGTAGTTCATTGATATATATATATATATATATATTCCTTTAAATTGTATATATATACAATATATAGATATATATATTTAAAGAAATTTAATTTATTTAATTCAGTATATTTTATAAATGTAAGTTTGTCTGTTTTATTAAAGGTAGTCTCTCAGCTTGAAAGTTATATTCATAAAATTTGGTACCGATGATCTAATTTTATTACAATCGAATCTTTATCTTATAGCTGCGATAGAAACGATTAGTTGAAAATTTATTTATTTTTGAAATATGTTAACATAATTACTTTATTATATTATGCTACATCATTTTGTATCCCTATCATCTGAGAATCAGTTTAAGTATTAAATTTGGAAAAAAAGATATTTAAAAGAATTTTTTGTGGCCGTTTTATAGCTAAAAACTTGATTTTCAACTTCTCAAAACGACAGCCTTAGATTACAAGAAATAACTCAGAACATAGTTTAATTTATTAAAGATGTTTACTTTTTTCAAAAAGGCAATATTATATACTATCAGCTTGTCATACAATTTTAATTTAAACTAAATTCGCCGAATGGTGGAGATCTACCGGCGAACAGTCTTTAACAGAATAGCCATTAAATATAGGTGCTCCTAATACAGTGCAAATAAAAATTTCAGAAATCTTCGACTTTTAAAGAATAAATATCTTGATCAGCATCAATCCTTTTTCTTTCCTCCTCACTAACACAAATCGATAAAGCCGTTGTACAGACACAACTTAAAAGTTATTATCATACCCTTGCAAAAGGGTATTATAATTTTGTCACAAAGTGTTTTATGCATAGAAGGAGACGTCTTCGACCTTAAAAAGAATATATATACTCTTGTTCAGGGTGACAAGATTTTTTCTACTGCAGACAGTACATACATATATCAGAATTAGCCACTATATCATATATGTATCTGCCAAAGAAACGATCGGTTCAACAAAAATGTTTCTTCAAGATATCAAAACAAAACTTGGCAGATCGTAGTAGTATTATGATCTGAAGTTTCTTACCTGGTGGTTTCATCAAAATTGGACTACTATACTAGAATCCCATAAAAAAAATCGGTCCAAAAGTACTTGCATGAAATACATTTTGGTGTTTCAAAATATCAATGTTAAACTCGAAAGTTCGATAAAGAATTATAATTTGTAAAATTTTACCAAGTTTGATCAAAATCGGAATACTACACAATCGGTCGAGTATTCGAAATTTTATTACTAGACCATTGCAAGGGTATATAGCTTCGGCGTACCGCAGATTGCCGTTTCTTTTTAGTTTTTATTTTATATAAAGCGCCCATAAAAATGACTACCTGCTATAAAACATTAATAACGATCTGATAAAAAAACACTGAAGTTGCTTAGGATATGCTATTTTCCTTATAAAAAGTTTCAACACAGCCGCTATTTGAAATACGCGCAAGTACTGCTCTCTTTATTATTTAGCAGCACGCAATTATTTCATTTACACTACACACTAAATCCACAATTGAAATTTAAAACAAGAAAAAAACGGCTATCTTCGGCACGCCGAAGCTATATTCCCTTGGAGTGGCCTAAAGAAATGCTATATTCAACCAATCGTTTCTATGATCAAACTTCGTCAGATTATACAAATTATAATACTAAACCTAGCTGCTTAGTTTGATTTCGATACAGGCAGACAAACAGATTGATATACGGGGACATGACGGAGATGACAGCTAATAGTGCTGATCAAAAATATATATATCCAGGCTACTGCTTTTGACCGCGTTGGAGTGCACACCGCATAAGAGCAACTTCCCCGGTGGGGGTAGGTCCTATGACCTTCAACCTCGTGAAGGCTTTCATGACCAAGCGATCCATCCGTTTTAGAGTTAATAATACATTAATTTTTTTTACACAACGGCATTCCACAAGGGTATCCACTCCAAGTGGTATTGTTCATGATTGCCTTCCACTCCCTCGATAATACTATACTAAACCACAAAAAAAAATGCAACTGATGATGCCATTATCTTAAGCAACTGCAAAAAAAAATTTTTCTATTCCTTACCTTTAAAGATTTACCTAATGATATCGCAGAATTTGGCAAATTCTCAGAAGCAACTCTTGCTTTAAAGAAATGTAAACTAATCATTATTTGTAAAAAACATCGTTGTACAATTTGAATTACATATAAGTTATTGACCTTACGCTCGACAGAAGACTAACGTTTAAGCAACATTGTGTTAATCTTAGCCTTAACAAACGCTTTAATATTATTAAGTTTTTTGGGTCTAATCGTTTTCTTGTCCATACAACATCACTAGTTCATGCTACAAGACCCTTAATACTGGCCAAAATCGACTATGGACTGAAAATCTATGGATTATAGCGGCCGAAACGGAAAAATACCTAACTGGAGCTGGATCTACAGTGACGGAATGAAAACAATTGACTCTACAAGCTTCGCAGTCTCATCAGGAGAGCTCCCTGCATACTTTCGAGCTTAAGGGCAAATTCATATTTGTTAATATGCGCCACTCGGGCACTTATAACAAAATCAAAATGCAAGAATGAAATCCTTTTGTGCCATGAAACAAGTGCCAGAAAAAAAAAACAAAACAGTCAATAATGTAAACACCCACTTTTCAGTTTAGTCATCAGCCATCCCGTTCCCAATAACGATAAGTAGTTAAGAACGTAATGGGTGAAAATATTGACGACAAGCAATGCTACGGAGCGTGTAGACGGATTTTATTGCCGAAAAGTAATACAGGCACGCTTTTCTGACTACATCCTAGAGCATGCCAATGTAAAATTCGCAGTCGTTTGCATTGAGAAGGAAATTAGAGATCGTCACTAGTGTTGAATAAAAAGCTGACTAGTCGGGTACGACACGCATAATATAGCAAATTGTTAAGTGCATGCATATTCTACAATGAGTGAACAAAGTCAAAAAATTTCTATTATTGTATGAAAAAGTATCTAAATTTTTAAGAGAGCCTCTCACAATCGTGGTGATGGTTAGCCGCGCGATTTTGAGAAAGAGAGAGAGAGAGAGCACATTGTGGTTTGTGGATTGGGCTTGTGTGTGTAAGCACGCACGTACCATTGATTTTATATAAAAAAATTTTGGATTTTATAGTCAACTTAACTGGATTTTAATAATGAACATATAACAATGTGATAATAAAACACTTTAATGTTGTCAATTTAAAATAAATAAATAATATTACAATTTATTGAGATTCTATTAAAATTTTCAGAGTATGCCAACATCACGTGTGTGCTAACTAATTCGGCAGAGGCTGGCCACTGATCGCAGAAATTCAAGAAATTCAGAAATATTCAGAAAAGTTTCTTCATGCATACATATGTAAATGCATACACACCATATACACACCAGAAATCTGCAATGAGTGGACAAAAGCGTTTGTGAACATAGTCAATAAAAAACAATACGAAACAATACAAGAATATAAGTGAATGAATTTTCACTCAAGAACATATTGAGTAATACTCACTCATAAATTCACTCACGCATGTGTGAAGCATATGTTCACGTAAGTGAGTGGCCTATGAATGTTAACGATCAACCAGTTTCGCTCATAATATATACCGCGAACGCGAAATAACTCTTGAAAGAATGTCATCACTCACAGGGTGAAATACTTCACTAAGATAAAGAATTTAATTTTTGCAAAAAAATATTCACACAATGCGTGGAAGGGGGTTGATTTTCAGCACATTGTGCAGAATAACGACAACTTATTTTGGTAAAAGTTATTGTGTAGTACAGATCGTTGATTCTGTTTTTTTTTTTTGTAGAAATACATACACATATTATAATATGTGTATATATATTAATACATTTTCTTTATTTATATTAATCGTACATAGAATATTACCACATCATATTAATCAAGATAAAATAAGGCAAAATTACATTTTATTTTACTCAGTTTTTTTAATTTAATTTTTATTTTCAAATTCAAATATAAGGGATTTTAAAGGAATTTATAATATACCCGAATATGGCTTACATTAAAATTTACCGTGACCGAATATTAAAAATTTTGCATTTGCTCTCAAGTGGGAAAGTTTCCCACTTTTATTAGGTAAAGGGTTGAAGTGGAAAACCCTAATTAAAAAAGGGGCTGCTTATATATTCAAAGAAGAACTCGTTATGTTCTACCTGCATTCAGTTTACAATGTCAATTTTTCATTGTAAAAGTCGCTAGTGTTCGGCGCGTCAACGCATAATATGCTTCGCATATGCATATGTATATGAGCATGTTTAGTGAGCATTGGTCATTACATATATATTAACATTACTAATTAAGCATGCGACAAAATCAGCCGCCGACGTATGTCTTAGAACGAGAGGGACAGACACTGAAAATTGTGTGAGTGATTGAGTGTGTCACTCTCACTCAATACTTAGTGAACATTGCTTGTGTGAATGAGTATATTTTTGCTTTTTGTTTCACTACATTTTGAGTGCATTAAAAAACTGAGTCACTCACTGCATGTGGTGTCACGAGTTTGCGACGCAATATAACGGAACATAACGGTCGTGCACGTGGCGTAACCTAGTCTCTCAAAATCGTGGCAGTCCATCAAGTACGAAAACGTGGTTTTGCTGTTAAGGGATAATATAAATTTTTTTAGTCGATGTTTGCATACCCTGCAAATTTTAATCGAATCTCATTAAATAGTAATATTTTTTTTTTATTTTATATACACAACATTAATATGTTTATATGTTCAACATTAAGATCCAGTTAATTTGACTATATAATCCAATTATTATACCTTTACAAAATGGTATTATAATTTTGTCTCGAAATGTGCAATGCCTCCAACGCGTCCACCAATGGAAACCCAGCTTGAATCTGACAATCCATTTTCTCCTGACAAAAGTATCATTTATGACTGGAAAATGAGTCGACAATGCTTAAATGCACGACTCGAAAATGAGTCGAATATGATAAAAAAAAAGGGTTTAAAAACGATTCATCAAAAAGATTTATTTCGAGCATACCATTTTCTCCCGACAAAATTATCGTTTTGTTTTTGTGTGCTCGCTCAGTTTGGCGCCATTTTTAAAAATAAGGGTCTGAGCAGCGTAAGTCCGGTGAGCCACTGGGTGCCCATCGTTGCATGTAGCAAAAGCGAAAGAAGTAGGCAATGATAACAAAGCAGATAGAAATTTAAGTGAGAGGTTTTTTTTGTCTCTTTGGCTCTTACACGCTCTTACAATTTTCAAATATTTATAAAAAAATAAATAATAAATATTTGTTTTGTGATATTCGCTAAAAGTAACTATCCATATAAACATGTGGTAAGAATCTTGTGTTAATTAAAATTATTTTACTAAGGCATTAATATAAGGTGCTTTTCATAATCATAAGACACTTTAAAATTTTAACTTCAACAAAAATTAAAGAAAGCATTTAAATCAGCGGTTTTTAAAAATACATGTTCTGTTTTTCATTTTCTATTATGAAAAACCGTGATTGGCGCCAGCTTGCATGCATTCCAAAGAACAGTTTTCTTTTTGCATGGCATGCTCTGTTTTCTTCAAGTCGAATATCGAGTTTATTTCGTTTATTTCGAAAACGGTCCCGGCAACCTATTTTTTAAAATTATTTTTCGGAATCTGCGACCCATTTTACATATAATTAGACTCTAAAATGGCCGGGATACAAAATGCTGTTGCATAGTGTAACTAGCCTACTGTTGATAGCTGTTTGATTACGACGCAAAAAGTTTGTGTGGCGAATTTATTATTTTGTCCTCAATCGATCCATGACGCGTTCTCCGAATCGGATTTTTAAGTTTCAGAAACAGAAGGAAGTCACAGGGTGCCAAATCTGGTGAATTGTGCATTGATTTTTGATACATGTTTGGCTAAAAACTCTCTTTTGCGACCTCTACTCCACGTTGTTTTTGCAAAAAATTCAGATCTTTGTACGAGTCTGGCGGTGACGTGTTTCATACCCAAAACAACAACCAAAATGTGTTGACTCGATCCATAAGAGACATTGAATGCCTCTGCTATCCTTTTAATATCAACACGACGATCGTTGAGCAGAATTTCCATCAAATTTTCGATGTTATTGTCGTTAACAGAGGTGGATGCACGATTTGCATAAGGCAAGTTTTCTATAATTTAACGACCCTCACTGAATGTTTTATGCCACTCATATGCTTGCGTTCTCGATAGAGTAGAGTCCATAAAACACTTTTGTAACATTTTTAATGATTCCGTCGCCGACATTCCAATATGAAACAAACAATTTCAAGCAAATTCGCTATTAAATTTATTTTTCATGTTAAAAATCGCCACACAAATGTTATGCGTCGTAAACAAAACAGCTATCAACCATGGACTAATTATCATATAGAAGTCAGAGACAGTGCCAGCCAACTTAAGAAAAAAAATTTTGGCTTACGCGTTGAGTTTTAAACCACCAGTTCGGGTCAATGTTGATCAGACATGTATCTGTCTGTCCGTCTGTTGGTTTTAATGCGAACTAGTCCTGTCATTTGTTGAACTATCTTGATAAAATTTGGCAAGAACGCGTATTGTTGTTTTAGGCAGTTGGTATACTAAAATTAGCCAATTCGGATCACTATATTATATTACTGCCATAGAAACAAATGGGCGGAAAATGTTATGATTAGAAAGCTTTTCTGTTTTTATAGATATTTCAGACAAGCTTTCATATCGGAATATGAACTATTCTATAAGTAAACTGTATAAATTTTTATTAAAATCGGATGGCTCTATAATATAGTTGCAATATGAACGATTTGTTGAAAATGGAAATTGTCAAACACCGGATCGCTTTAAAATGAGTATCTTAATTCAATTGGACTAGCGTCAAATTATGTAAATAATGATGATTGGCTATTGGATAAAATAAGAAAAGAGTTGGCTGAAATTCACTCCTATAGCCCAAAGTCCGTTTGTCCGAGTATAAATGTAGTGTAGTATTGAGAGGACAAAAGAATTTAATACCCCCATTTATATCAGCTGGCACTCTGCTTTGTCAACTTAAGTGAGTATTGAAATATCATTTTCTGCCCTGAAAACAATCTCCTTTCGTTAAATTGAATACGAACTGAAAAGAAATAAAAAAATATATACTATTCCTTTCTGTGTGGAAAGCTATTCATAACAATATTCATAGTAACAAAACTCAAATTTTTTAAGGTTTGACTTAATTGAATAAAACAGATACTTATATACATATAAAATAAAAAATAAAAATCATAAATAATGATTACACTATACAACATCATTGTTTATCCCGGACTTTGAATAATCGATTAATATGTAAAATGGGTTACTAATTAAAAAAAAAATTTAAATAGGTTGTCGGTTCGACATCTCGAGATATCTCGAGATAATCGAAAAAAGCTAGACTTTTGACTATTCAATAAGGTGTTAATAATTCCGAACAAAGTTGAATGATATTTAAGATGTTTTTATTTTTAAAAAGATAATAAATTTGCATATTAAACCGTCAGACAATTCTTAAATCAGATTATTCGTTCAGAAGTTATTAGAGACTGAATAGAAAATTTTGTGTAAAAATATGACATTTTTTGTTAAATTTTTTCTCAAAAACTAGAATTTTGTTTTTTTGTAACACTCTTTGGATAAGTTT